>JAACJK010000064.1:0-533885 GCA_013368325.1 Ephemerocybe angulata
GGAGATCCGAACCACCAAGCTAATAGTTCATTATTGGGGGACGGATAGACATACCCCTGTAGGCTAACAGACGCTGGCTTAGTACGATAGAACTGCGAGAATGCTTCGTCGCCACCATGACTGCCCTGATTAGAGCGTGGCCGAAAAAAAAAAATGCCTACGACCTCAGACCGCTGCTGGCGTGAAATACACATATCAGCACGTACCGGAATACACATATCAGCACGTACCGACCATACGAAACGTTCAGCGTCGCCAAATTTGTGCCTCTAGGCACCGAGAAGAATCCATCGTAAAGAAAGCAGTGATGAAGACCTCAAAGCTATTAGCGCTAATGCCCCTTCAGCCGAACGGAGTTTCAAATTCGGCATTAGCCAGCGACGGGCGCTTCAACGCGACTCGCTTCAAACCGGATACGGGTCACGACAACTAGCACCCTAAATGTCTCCAGACCACATAAGGGCACCATACCCCCGTGGCACAATAAACGATTGCATGCAAACCTCAATACTCCGCCCCAAACACTTAACATTATTGCTGACTAATAATCTAGCATAAACTCCGACGGCCAACGGCGATAGCTGTGCAAACGGCTTGCCTAGCTTCAAGCGCCTTGAGTCTCCGCCGACCGCAGGTTCCAGCGATATACGGCACCATAGCTACAAACTGCCTAGCTCGGATCTATAGTATCCTTCGCAGAAAGGGACTGCCATTCGCCGCAGACAGGTTAAGTAGTCCCCAAGGATAACTTCAAGAAGCACGTTCACCAGACGGCCACCATGATGGGTCACCAAGCTGGTATGTCCACGTTTCTCGCAACCATGACCGTGCTGACCCGACTATCACAGTAGTCGAGGCTATCGACGTCCACCTTGCGAAACACATTGGGACTTTCCGCTGTTCCCACACTTTCGCCACTCCCTGGACCACCTATCTCTCAAACGAACTCGAGCGTCGCTGCTACAAGAACTTGTACCCCTGAACACCCGCTACGCCAGGAAGAATGCAAACGAGATTGTCAAGCACCAAGATCGCCGTATGGAATGCATCCGCGAATCTGCGACGTCTCTCGCACCCTCACTCGCTGCCCAAATCCCCAGACCGTTCTCATCTTGCAGAAAATAGTGACCCTAATTCTCGGCTCCGAGGGTATTGGACACCACCGGGTGACCAAGCCATTTCATAGCAAGTCTCATAAGGTCTACGCAAGAACACATGAGCTGGAACGCGGCCTACCCGAGCTCATGTTCGCCTCCTTCTGTCTGATCGCAACGGATACCAGCACCTTACCAAGCTCAACGCGGAGAGCAACATGACCAGCTCTACCATGGGCGAGACCAACGACCACACCGAGACAGAAACCACCACGGAAACCGTCACCCCCCACGAATAGTACCCCCGGCACGAGATCGTCATGAGCGATTCCCTCTTCAGCAAGTGTTCCATACCCGAAACCGATAGGAGTATCATCACCAGATGCGCATCTTCATGGTTCCCGCCTCCCGCCTAGAGATTCTCGATGCCCAGGGCTTGAACTTTCGTACTTTCCAATCTCTCGGAACCTCTTACCGATACAGGATCATCAAGAACGATACCCTCACCATCATGTGGCTGGTCTTCTCGGCTACGTTGAGACACACCACGGTCTCCGCACTTTCCTAACCATCTGGGCCAATCATCTCTCAGACGAAGTCAAGCATCACTTTTACAAGAACGGGTACCACTCCAAGAAGAAAGCCTTCACCCTCTACGCCAGCGAGAACGACGAGGACGGAGGCGAGTCCCAGGCTCACTAAATGGAGCGCATCCGCTAGTACTGCACCGTCGTCTGTGCCCTCGCTCACACCCAGGTCCGCAAGACTGGCATCGGCCAGAAGAAGGCCCACCCCATGGAGATCCAACGCAGCGGCCCCCCCCCCCATCTCGCGGTGACCAAGGTTCATGGAATCGAGAGTATTATTCAGCATCGGGGAACCAATAAGCTTGCTCGCAAGACCCACAAGGGTCACCGCAAGGTCTCTTGTTTCGGGGCATGGCATCCTTACAGTCACTTTCTCAGTTGCATGGGGCTGGTCTCAGTGCGTAAAGCTAATTTATATGCTCCTTCCTGGCGCTTATCGTTGGTTGTAGACAATTACCAACACCGTACCGAGCTCAACAAGAAAAACATACAGGGACGGCTCTACCACTGACGATACCAACGCATCCACCGACCAAGAAGACCAACACCCCCACTGGTGACTTCACCCACGACAGCATCGTTAGAAACGATGTCCTTGTCGCCCCCGAATCAAGTAAAGCATTACGCTCCGCAAGTTCCTCATGATTAACGCATGGCACCATGTTTTAGAGAAGTCCAGCTCAAGATCCTCGAGGCCCGGGCTTAGGCATTCGCGCTTTACACTCTCTCATCTGCACATTATGTTGTACTCCCTATTTAGGGGGGCGACCTTCTGCTATCTGGGACTCGAACTACTACTGCTCTCCCAACACAGCAACCTTAGTGTGTGTAAGGCAATCTAAGAGGTGCTAAGTACCTTTGTGCGAGAGCACTACGGTGAGTGATCATCCTATTGCGACCTGTGCCAGAGTTAACGATCCCCAGATATGCAGACATATACACCAAAGACCACAATATCTCCTTAGACGTTTACATCAAAGACCGGAGGCAGCCAGCACAGGAAGGTAATACGTAGCAACCTCCACTGAGAGTCCCTGACGCGTCACGCCCTCTCTCACCTCTACCATTTATACCTGGCATATAATAGGTTAGCGAGCTCAAGCGCACCAGCAAGCAACGCATAGTCGTCCCCGTGCTCGCTCATACCCTAGTCCGCAAGGCTAGTCTAGCCAGAAAAAGGCCCATCTCATTTAAGATCCAGCACAGCAGGGGCTCCATCGCCGGCAAGGTCGACTTCAGCTACAAGCTCATGGAGATCCCGCTTAAAGGTGGCTTCATCGACGACAAGGTTGACCTCGATCCCGGTCTCTTCCGTCTTCGAGCATGAGGAGACCTTCGACTTCACCGCCGCGATTAAGCGTCACGAATTCGAAGGTGTTATCACCATTGGGCAACCAATAAGCTTCCTCGCAAACCACCAAGAACTGCGCAAGGTCGCTTGTATCGGAGCATGGCATCCTTCCAAGGTCATATTATACGTTGCGTACGCTGGTCAAAGTGCGTAAAGCTGTTTTCTACGCTCAATTCTGGCACTCATCATAGGCCTTAGACGGTCACCAGCCGGAGCGTCCAACTCATCCACCAACCAAGAAGACCTTTGCCCCCACGGGTAGCTTCCCCCATACGGGTTCGTCATGAACGATTCCTCATCGTCAAACCGCATCCACCGAGCAAGAAAACCGTAACCCCCAGTGGGTGGATTCCCCCATTAAGGTATCATCAAGAGCGACTTCCTCATCGTCAAAAGCTCTATCCCCCGACTCGAAAAGAGTCTTATCACGTTCAGCAAATTCCTCATGGTTAACGCATCGCACCACGTTTTGGAGAAAGTCCAGCTCAATAACCTTAAACATCAGGCACGACTCTTTCCAAATTTCCGAGGAAAAGGCTGTATGCATGGTTGCTCTCAAAGACCGAGCTTAAGCTTTCGTGCTTTCTACTCTCTCATCTGCACATTATGTTGGACCCTCTACTCAGCTTCATAGGCATCACCCACCTCCCCTAGGCTAGATCTACTACTGCCACCCCCCTCCATGGGCTAACATCGCCACCCGCAAGTACCTCATGGTTAACGCCACCCGCTGGGATTTGGAGAAGGTCCAGCTCGTGTTCATCTATACCGTATCCAGAATCAATTACCGTTATTTCCAGATCTCCCAAGAAAAAGCTGTGTCCATGAGTACTGTCGAGGCTAAACTTAAGCTTCATGCTTTCTACCCTCTCCTCTGCACATTATGTTCTGCTCCCTACCTAACATCCAGGGCATCCCCCAAGTCCCTGAGTCCCAATCCGCTACTGCTCTACCAACGCAGCAGTCTTCGTGCACGCGCTAAGAGGCACTGTCTAAGGATCTTCGTCGCAAGAGCACGCCTGTGAGTAACCCTTGCTATTCCGACTCTGCGCCGTAGTTAACGAACCCCACGTAGTCACACCCTCTTCCACCTCTATTATTTATACCTGTGGCATTCACCAGCCCGCGAGCTCGAGTGCATCGGCAAGCGATGCACCGTCGTCCCCGTGCTCGCTCACACCCAGTCTGCAAGGCTGGCCTAGCTAGAAGAGGGCCCATCTCACGGAGAACCAGCATACCGGTGGCTCCACCGCCGGCAAGGTCGACTTCGGCTACAAGCTCACGGAGATCCAGCTCAACAGTGTCTTATTCGACGACAATGTCGTCATCGATCATGAGCTCATTGGGAAGCCCATTGAAGTCTCTTCCGTCTTCGAGCAGGAGGAGAACCTTAACTGCACCGCTGCGATTAAACTTCACAGATTAGAGGGTGTTATCACCGCTGGGGAACAAAAAGCTTCCTCGCAAGAACCACATGGGTCTGCAAGGTCGCTTGTATCAGAGCATGGCATACTTCCAAGGTCATGTTCTCCGTTGCACGTGCTGGTCAAAGTGCGTAAAGCTGGTTTATATGATCCTTCCTAGCGCTTATACTTGTTCTTGGACGGCTACCATCACCGTACTGAGCCCAAGAAGTAAATACAGGACGGCTCTACCACCTACGATTCCAACGAATCCACCGAACAAGAGAGATACATCATCCCCATGGGTGGCTTCACCTACTACAGCCGCACTCTCAGGACTAATGTCCTCATCGTCAGGGCCTCCCTCCCCCGAATCGAGCAGAGAATGATCGCGATCCGCACGCTGCGCACCGTAGTTCAGAGTATGTCTATCGCAATTTCATCAGTACGTTCTCCAAATACGGTCACGGGTCTTTCCAGCCTTCCGAAAATATATTGCACTTTTTAATCTCTCGTTTGCACATTAAGTTGTACTCTCTACCTAGGGGCAGAGGCATCACCCAGCGCCCATCAGACTCACTCTTTTACGCTCTCGACGCAAACACACTGCCGAGTCAACGCGGTACCCTCAACGCATCCGACCCCACAATCCATTTCCGATTCGAACAAATTGCCGCCTACAACTCGTGTCAAAGAGTCATTACATGCCGAGCGCGGTCCTTTCCTACGATAAACTGAGATACGGTTGCTGATTCCGAACACAGGTACAGACACCCTATCACCGTTCAGCACCTCTCGGTAGTCAATCCTCGCCCAAAACATCCGTCCCGAGCGTGGACGTCTCGTTTGTCTCGTTCAACGAGGTAATATATCCATACTATGCTACCTGATGAGTGCCACTTATCACAACTTAAACCACCACGACACACGCACCGGGTTGGGCGCCCCATAACTAGCCGCATACCCCATCTTCACCAACAGCCTATCGGCTTTGAACTGAACGTACTGAAGCATTTCATCCGGAATAAGGCCTGTCGACTGACGAGAAAGCAGATCTGCCAGAGGTCAGTCGATGTAGTCGAACCCACACGAGGGCTCACCTAGGACGAAATCTGACTCGATATCTACAGCCTCCCGCACTATCTCGCGGACAGTTCCCGCTACTGGTCGAGAACTGAGACGACCGAGCAAGGAGCACGCGAAATTGATGTGGTGCCTCTCGTCTCTCATGACCAAATCGTTCGAGAGCGTCAACCCCGGCATCTTCCCTTGCTCTTTCAACCAGGCTAAGGAAGCGAAACTAGCCGAAAAGAAGACACCTTCAACGCATACAAACGCCACCAGACGCTCAGCGAAGGAGCGAGTATTGTCGATTATCCACTTCACTGCCCAAATGTTCTTGAAAGCAATACTAGGGACCTCCATAGACCACCGCAGCAAGGATTGCTGATCGTCCTCTTCAGGAATAAGAGCGTCTATGAGTTTCGCATACATCTCCGCGTGAATATTCTCCCTTCGCACGACGGTCAGTAATACCCAAATAGCATGCGCGTCTAAAAACGACGCACATTACGACCTGGAAGCCGTAAAAGAATTTTACTTCGGTATAAGCCACCTCCTGGCACAGCCTTCCTGCGATGTTATCTGCGATTATCCCGTCGACAGTCGCGAAAAATGCGAGAATCCTAGAAACCATCCGCTTCTCTCCAGGCCCCATCGTAGTGGCCCAATGTTCCTTGTCCGTGGTGAGGTCAATGTCCTTGGGCATCCAAAAGGCGTCTCTAGCGTCTATATACATCTTCCACAGCTACCCGCGAAGAACACTCAGTAAGGATACAACAGCGAAGAGACAAAGGTACCTCGGGGAGTCGGATAGGCAACGCCGAGCGCAGCCCGCTCCCAGGAACGAGCAATGGGTCCACAGCAGGAGGGGGCACTCCGTAAATATGAGACATAGTCGAAATATGGAGACGGCAAAGCCTCTGGAGGCGCTCTAAGCACATGCACCTGAACTACATCCCCCCACCCTTGTATATATACCCTCCACTACACCCATCTCCTAAAGGAAAGAATACTAAGATGCATCCCCCGACGTATAAATAGCGAGATCACATCTGCAACAGCCCGACAAATACCATCATTGACACAGCACCTACTCATCTGAGCCTCAAGCTAAGCACCTCAAGCAATATACAAATACATTCTGTGTACGTCATGGGCGCTTATTGGCATGATAGCCGGGGAATGTAAATAACCCCATCTTAACACAAAATACAGCCGTTTCGAAAAGGTACCATAGTCATGTCTCGAAATACAGCCACAATAGAGTCGTACATGCTCACCTTTCAGCTGAGGTGCTTACCAACTTGAGGACGCAAACCTCCTACACCTACCAAACACCATAACTATATAAACCAGCGCCTATTGCATCAAGTGAATTCAATACCAACGAGATGCCCACACCAGACATTACAACAGTGCCTAATACCATCTCAGTACCTCCCGAAAGCCATACAGCTGTCCCGCTATATAGCATCGTTAAGTCGGGCTCGGGAAGTTTGTCCACCGAAAAGACCATGGTCGATCCTGGCACCTGGAAGAGAGGTGTAAACTACCATGGAGTCGCCCAATACATGTCTAGAGAGGACCCGCGGTTACAGGACTCGGAGTTGATCATATTAACCAACCCAATATGCGAAATCATAGCTGTGTTCCCCTATATAAGTGGACCAGATCTCAAGGTCCTAAGCCGATTCCATGGCCTATATCCCAACGCGAAAACCAGCAGCAGAGAAGTAGCTCGCGATCTACTGCATCACGTGTGTACACCCAAATGCCACACGACACTACTAGTGTTCAGAAAAAGGGACAAGCTTCGAGCACTAAAGCCTTGGGAGGCCCTATCACGCGTCTGGGACTGGTCAGCCCTAAATTCGAATCGGCCCAACCCCCCGCCCAGCGTCATCTCAAGCGAACACTCGGTAGCATCCTTCTCAAGCCGCTACAGAGTACATTCCTCCGAGGATCGCGCTAGGAACCGCCCCTGCCAAATGCCTACTGTAACCGCGAGACACCTCCCCCCCATTTGCGCTCCATCACACGATGAGGGGCCAAGTCATTCGATCGATCCTCCAGATAGACTCCCCATTAAGAGAAAAAGCGCACAAGCTCGGGCCGAACCGAAGAATGTTACAGCTCACCTACTGCCATTGGATGACGCCTCCAAAATACAAATAATAGCTGAATGGCAGCAAGAAATGGCGTTGACTTCTTTCATGAAAAAGCCATGCGCTGTTTGCAGTACCATGGCGAGGGCACCAGATTTAGTGAAGTTGGATTCGAACGAGATTGATCTAAAGGTACTCAGGAACGACCATGTACCCCCGCATTTACTCCCGACAAGCTACAATATCGCTGCCTACGACGGAGCTCTACTGGAGCCGGAAGGTCTCGAGGACCGTCAGCGCAAGGCGAGCATGAACGTGTGCAAAGACTGCAAAAGCGACTTGATCAATGGAAAAATGCCCAAATTCGCGCTCAGCAACTGGCTATACTACGCTCGAGAGCGATTACCTGAAGATGTAGCGCTAGGATTCGCTAATATGTCCGTCTTCGAAAAGGCATTAATCTGCCGGGTCAGAACGAATAGCCTGTTGTGCCGTTTCTCCCTCGAGGGTGTCGAGAAGGATCCGCGTAATGACAATTTCGTGCAAAGAAGGCGACACATGAGAGGCAACATAGTGTCAACTCCTCTAGATGTAGCAAGGACGAGCACCGCCCTTCCACCACCTGCTTCAGAAATTAAGGATACGTTATGCGCTTTAATAACCTCCTCAAATGTACCATCCGATGCGACGATTGAGACACTGACACCTATAATGGTCAGGAAATCTAGAGTAAAACGTCTAATCGAATTCCTCGTTGGCAACAATCCACATTACACCAAATGTGATGGGTTCAAAGGATTCAGTTCAGAATATCTCAACAACTTGTTCGAAGGAACGACTGACTCTGGGGTACCGGCGGCTGCCACGATAGGGCACATTCCAATCAATCGAGCTCTGGAATCTCTGACGGAGGATCATATTGGAAGGATGGATGAAATCGAGGGCTTACTTATGGAAAATGTAGCATACACCTCAGGAGATCATAGTCCACAAAGCTACAGGGAAATGACCTTTGAAGCGGCTGAACGGTGCGCAGCGGCCAAACCGTTTTTGTTCTCTAGATCAGGTTCACAGCCAGTACCCGACATTAATAACCCTGCTTGGCTGAGCTGGGCCCACCCAAACGCCGATCCGTACGGCTTGGGAGGATTCAACGACCCTCGAAGGAAGCGAGTCATAGGAATGGAGCAGCAATTGAAGCACCTATTGACGGCGAAGGACCCTTTGTTCGAACGGGACCCTCAGCTGGCTTTCGATGTGTACAACATCATCCGGAAGAGCGCTGTAAATACCAGTATTCGGTTCGCAGTGCCTTACTACAGATATACGAAGACAGTGGATAGGTTGGCTGCATTGGATAAAAATCAAGTAAATGCCCTCAGACATAAGTTTCAACATGACCCGATGTACAAGCCAAGCAGTACCGAAGAAATAGAAATCACCCGTGTCCTATCCTCAATAGCACCTTTAGCCAAACAAGTGCCGGGCACGGTATCCCAAAAAATCAAGATGCGAAATGAGATAAGATCCATCATAGGACAACGAGGATCGCCCACACTATTCGTCACTATCAACCCTTCAGACTATCATAACCCTATAGTCAGTGTACTAGCAAAACGACCCGCACATCCGTCCGAACTGGAGCAGTTAAGATCTATTACGACGAAGGAAAGAGGACATACAGCCGTGGAACATCCAGTAGCGTGCGCGCAATTTTTCGACGCGATGATGAGAGCCTTCATCCGCATTATTCTGAGACACGGTAGGAGGGGCAACAGTCCAGGTATTTTCGGTCACTGCGAGGCGTACTACGGAACCGTGGAGACGCAAGGCAGAGGTACCCTCCACTGCCACATGCTGCTGTGGTTGAAAGACCATCTTCCTCCCGAAACTCTGGCGGACACTCTCAAGACATCCTCCGAATATGGTAACGCGTTGATAAAATGGGTAGATTCCATTATGTGCTCAGGGTTCATCGGTTCTAGGTCCGTAGAAAACAGACTTCCAGGTGAAAACGACGCAGAGACCATAGCACCCCGAGACCCGCACCCAGCCAGCAAAATAGATCCTAAAGTAACGAACCTCAGCCAATCAGAATTTATGCTCGAGATGAAGGACCACGTAGATGATTTACTGACCCGTTTCAACTGGCATAAACACAACGGATCCTGTTGGAAGTACCTCAAAACGGGCGAAGCGAGGGTACCCGAGAACTGCAGGTTCGGCATGGACGGAACCGTTATAGACGAAACCACAGTCAATACAAATACTGGAGCGGTGATAGTGAAACGGACTCACCCTAACATGACACATTACAACCCTACCGTCACCTTTCTCATGAAATGCAACACGGATATAAAGTTTATTGGTTCCGGAGGAGACGCCAAAGCATTCATGTACTACGTCACAGACTACATTACCAAGGCGCCTCTCTCTATGCATGCGGGACTCACCGCACTAGCATACGCCATTCGTCAAGGCGAAGAACGAAATGTGATCCTGCCTTCGAACGGCGTGTCCGACCCTAAAAAGGCTGTGACCATAGCCATCAATAGCATGCTGGGTCGTCAGGAGCTATCACACCCACAGGTGATGAGCTACGTACTAGGAGGAGGTGAATGCTACACCAGCGAGCGGTTCCAAGCCATTAACTGGGCGGAGGTGCTACGCTACATCACCAGAGAAGAGACAATCAATCCTGCTTTCAATATTAGCGAAGAACAAACCTCACAAGGCATAGACGACCTCCGACTAGCCATGTCGGCGGAAAAGGACGAGATCGTAGCATCCAACTCCCTCCTGGATTACATCTTTCGCCCCGCAAACGAACCGTTCGAGTCAATGGGACTGTACAATCACATTGCATCAACTAGAAGAACGACTCGAAAGAAAGGGGAATCAGGAGTGTTCTCGTCTTCCAAACATCCTCAGTACAAGTCGCATGGACTTGGACTAAGGCGACTGCACGTAATTCCTGTGCTATTAGGACCAGCAATCCAAAGAAGACACGGCTCAGAGAGCGAGCAGGAAGCGTGGGCACGAGATATATGCATATTATTCTCACCTTGGAGAGTACCTTCAGACATTGTACCAACCCAACCGTCCTGGAAACCCCAAGCCGAGGAACTGCTACACAGACTGTCGCCAACCGATCTCAAAATAGTCGAAAATATGGGCGTGGTGGCAGAAGGCCGGCAAGCCAGAGACGACCGTCCGCGCGGAAAGAGAAAGACGCTGTCAGAAATAGCACTAATCGATATGGACCTTATGCCCGACCTGGATAGCGACGAACCTGTCGCAGACTCAAATATCTATGCAGCAGCGTTAGAGCCACCCGAAAATGCGAGAGATACGAGCACTCATACTAGAATATCTCACTACCTCGAAGACCTGCTTGGGCCGGGATCGTCTTGGGCGGTCCAGCAGTGTTTCCCTCCGCTCGCTGCCTCCGAAGCTCACGGAGGAGCATACGATACTGCAGGCGCGCCGACCCCTACCGACGAAGATGCAGACGAAGAGTCGAGTCGGATGGCTAAACAACGACGATATATGATGAAAGCAAAGGGGAGAAAGCGAGCAAGAGAAGATGATGGCAAACAAACCAAAACGACGAGAAAGCGGAAACGTGCCCGACTGATAGTTCCCACGACGGATATAGTGTCCGTGGAAGCGGTCCACCTGGACTCTACCCCGACCGGGCCTCAAGTCAAGATGGCACCGTCGTGCCTCAAAACCTCCGCACACGCGTTAGCTATCAAGCGACAACTGATAAGTAACATCGAACAGTACAGAGCGTATCGGACGATCACCAACCACGCGATCTCTAACGGGCCTCAGCTACTCATGTACATCGGAGGAGAAGGTGGTACGGGAAAGTCCTACTTAATCGAGTCCATAATCGAGTTTTTCAAGCTTGCCAACCGCGAATCAGAGGTCAGAATAGGGGCGTTCACGGGTATAGCAGCGTCCCTAATAGGCGGCAACACGTTACACTCATTGCTATCGATAGGGTCCAATCACAAGAAAATGTCCACCCTAGTCAAACAATTGAGCTCGGAATGGAGCGGGGTAAAGTACTTGTTCATCGACGAGGTATCCATGATATCCGCACCATTCTTGGCCTCCATATCTTCCAAACTCCAACTATCGCAAAGTGACCACCCGTCTAACTGTCTCCGCATATTTGGTGGCATCAACGTCATCTTCCTAGGCGACTTTTTCCAACTAGCTCCACCCAAACAATCTCCAGTCTACGCATACAAACTTGTGAGGAACCCCTCGTTCGTCGAAACAAGAAGCAGTGTCGGGCTAGACGCCATATCTGGAGCTTACCTCTGGCGACAAATCACGCAGGTTACTATTCTCAGGCAAACGAAGCGCCACGAAGGAGACAAACTTCTGTCGAAACTATTGTCCGTAATCAGGAGCAGACAATGCATCGATAACACGGGGAAACAAACCAAGGTCGATGGCCTAACGGTCGTCGAGCACTTACGCCGCCGCGATTTCGAATTCGTAGCTCGAACTGAACCGCACACCATTAAAGCCTTCGAAAATGCGCCAACGATCGTGGGCAACAGAATGATCAGGGATCTACTGAACACCATAATGCTTTCCGCGCACGCCAACCGACAGTCCGAACCCATAGCGTTATATTACTCGAAAGACACAATCAGAGCGGAACCGGTCAGCCGAAAGGCAGCTCTCTTGCTGTGGTCCTTGCCATCCAAATCCACCAAAGACGTCCTGGGTCAGCTCCCAATGTTTATAGGTATGAAAGTAATGATAACAGAAAACGTATCTATCCAATACAAAGTAGTAAACGGATCCGAAGGCACTATATGCGGCATCCGATACGACGAACTGGAGGGACGTCGGTACGCAACAGTTGCCTACGTCAAGATACCTACGTCCACGCTCGTCCACGCCCCTAATCTAGACCCAGGAGTCGTGCCCATATTTCCATCAAAAACCAGCATTAAATACCCTACTCGGCTCCGCAACACGGTGTCCAAGACCTTTTCAAGGCAGCAATTACCCTTAGTGCCGGCGTACTCGTACACCGACTACAAAAGCCAAGGACGGACACTCGAACGCGCTATAGTTGATCTTGCATCAGCCAAACAGCAAGGAGTGTACGTTATGCTCTCAAGGGTAACCACCCTGAGAGGATTATTAATTCTTCGCTGGTTTCCGGAGGATAAAATACTGCAGGAGATGTCGGGGGAGCTACGAGACGAGATAGCACGGCTAGACTCGTTAGATGCCAAAAGCTCTACAGAGTTCGCTAAATACAACGCTGTATCACAACTGCTGGATGTGTAGAGCACTTATACTAGACAAACAAAGCGCTATCGTTTCACAAGAGCCGCAGTATGAGGGACGTAAGCTGCTACGAGGTCTACACATGCATCCCGTAGTTGTACTAAAAGGTCGACGGTTCCACAATAGAGAACATCCTCCCCCTGAGCGGGTGAGATCCATCCTCCCGCTCGCGCACCAGCCGATTAGGGTCGCCTCCGTGATAAAGGTCAGGGGAATCTGAACTGCTGCCAGAACATGAG
Source organism: Ephemerocybe angulata (assembly GCA_013368325.1). Classification (NCBI taxonomy): domain Eukaryota; kingdom Fungi; phylum Basidiomycota; class Agaricomycetes; order Agaricales; family Psathyrellaceae; genus Ephemerocybe; species Ephemerocybe angulata. Next base: position 13,167 of record JAACJK010000064.1, read on the forward strand.
CCCTCAGAGGCAGCTGCGCTTTGACCGCGATGCTCTATTACTCCAGTATCTGCGATAAATCAGCCAAAGCCATAATAAGGAAAGGACGAAGGTACTGACCGTGGCCTGTTCCAGAGGAAGGACCCGGCAACCCCTCCCGCATGGTCAACGAAAGAGGGATCGACGGGTACTGAGCGCGGTCACGAGAGAACCCCTCCCTTACGAACCTCTCAAATCCAGCCAGGGCGTCCCCATCTACGCGAAGATTCCATTCCAACATCCTGCACATCTCGCGCTCCATTCGACCAATCTCTCGGAGCGAGAAATAAGGCGTCACGACATTTGACCAAGACAAATTATTGTAGGCCTCATCGTATGTCATCTTGGTCGCAATCATGAGGGCAGATAGAAAAAGCCGATGACCCGAGATCCCACTGCGATCAGGACACCTCGCCTTGAGCCGCGCGACGAGGATAAGAGCTCCAAAAGAAACGGAAGAGTGCAAATCCGTCCGTCTTAACATATGGCAAATAAACTCCGGTAATGGAGGGAGGTCCTGATCACCGACAGAATGCTCAACGGGACATCCAAATAGATGCACCACTACACGAGAACACAACCTGGCGAGGTCAGCATATTCATGGAGGAGTGAGGGAGTAGACCTGCACATGGGATGGTGGAGCCATCCAAGAAACGGAAGGATATGTGATATATAAAGAAACGGGAACACATTGAACTAAGGTAAGATGCTCACCTACACGTTCGCAGACCTAAGGTCCTTATCTCCCCTCTACATGACTCAGTAGGACACAGATCTTGACCCGATGGGCGAAGAGAACGGAAACCCGAAGAACTGCCGCGCAAGCAATAAATTGTGCTATGTACACAGACCCCAATCCAGTACTGTACAGCTAAGTCTACTATAAGCAACTATTACACGCGACGAGGCAACATATCCGACCTGTCAGACCTTCTACATCCTACAAGGTAAGAGCACGCAACTCGTCATAGTCTTCTGGTTGCACCACCTGGATCGAGAGTTGGGAGCCAGGAGCTTGAACTGTTTTGAGGCGAGACTGTAGCTCTGCCTCAGAAACTTTGGGCTCTTTCGCATAAGATATTGTCAACGCGCACTTTCCAGCGCTTCCCTTTCGGCTAAAAAATTGGAGCTCATGCGCAAGAACCAGAGAGCTCCGCTTGACGTTCAAGAGCTCCACATGCCTCAGCGCAGGAAAGTGTCGAAGCGGAGGTCCCCCTCGATGGCAGGTACCGGTCTGTCCGAAAAAATAGCCGCAGGCTGTAGAGCTATCCAACACGAGATGCTGCAACGATGAAAGCGGTGGGAGGAGAAGGGTAACTATTCCAGGCCCCCCCGTGAGCTCGCATATGCGCAGATACGTGAGGCTGGCCAGCAAGTCGGACGCTCGAAGGAAACGGTCCAATCTCTCTGATATCTCCTCCGTCTCCCGCCTATCAACGTTGAGCTCCAAGTCAAGGGATACTAGAGCTGGCATCCTCAGGAATTCAAGAACCCTGACCCCTCCTTTCACCAGTTTGAACGAAGACAAAGACTTGAGTTCCAAGGGAGGGGAAAGATCGTCGTCTTCAAATGGTTCACTCCTCGCGAGATCGAGAGTGAACGTCTTAAGGGAGGCACACTGCCCCAACACGTCAATCAACCTCCTGCCTTCCCAATCCCATCTAATAGCGAGCGAAACGAGGGGACCCAAAACACGGGGGGGATATGAATGGGACACTCCAAAGAGTCCATCTCGTCTTCGAAAGCGGTATCTCGCAAGGGGAGAAACACCCCCAGGGAAGGCACCGAAGGAAGGAGGTTGAAGACGGAAGCGGACGGATCTGGACCGTCATTCCACCACAGAGGTGTGTCGTCAACGAATTCCAAGGAGAAGGATCGCAATTTCTCCAAGGGATGCGGCTCGGGAGCGCCAGGACCTGGACCGAACGCGGCCAACCAGTTCCGAAAGCAGCTGGGTCCAGACAACTGAAGCGTAAGGTGATCGAGCGTAGGTCCTTCCTTGATAAATTTCGTGACTAAAGGATGAACGGCCTTGCAAGAACTACCGTCTTCGCAATGGCAGTGCAAATCGACGGAGCTGTAGATGAGACCTTTAGGGCACCCTCCTGATCTGCCGATCCAAACAACCAACTTCTTGTAATCCTCTTCGTGAAGACGTTGGGCACCCACAGTGCCTTGATCTGGACAAATACAAGGTCCCAATATCACCCCTCTCCAGAGTGCGGGGGTGCTCAACGTCGCGAGCCTCCACCCCAAGCACACGCTTCCCAAATTCCCCAACATCTCCCTATCACTTGAGTTGAGAAACGAGGGAACGACCAGCTTGAATATTTCGCCTAGAATCTCCATAGGTACTCTTCGAACGGGGGAGAGGACGGAGCGATACACTTGATGCTCGTCCGCAAGCTTGGCTGCGCACTCAGTCATGAAGTCAAGCTGGCGAGCGATCGCTTCGGCGCGGTACCGGATGCACATGGTCTGCATGGGGTTAGGGACGGCGTTTCCGAACAACAGGGCGACGATGTCGTCTGCATCGTCCGCGGCGAAGGGACCAAGATAAGCAGAGGTAAGACGAGACGACGGTACAGAGGTAACACGAAACGACATAACAGAAAGGGTGTCGAGCTCCAATGCCAAATACCGACGGTTTTTAACCTCACTAAGATTGTTTGGCACTGTATACAGTCAAAGGTACGCACCTTAGCTACACAATCAGAATACATACACAACCTAAGGTGCGCACCTTTGCTTAAAGGCCGGCGTTACTTGGGGGTACCCTTAGCACCTTACCAAACAAGTACAGGCGCGACCCAAGCTGTACAGCCTAAGGTGGGTACCATCCGAGATGGGTAGATTCCCAGAGTGATTCAACCAGTCCCAGCCCACAACCCCAGACTACTTAAAGGCCAGGACTCAAAGGCATTGAAGACAATACCAAATGGCCACCCAGCGCATACCCCACCCCATCGGCGCACATAGGTGTACCTTACCCCTTTCGATGGGGGCATCCATGCAAGTACCTCAATACGAGTTCGACAGGGAATCCAGCAACCACCGCACACAAAGCCCATCTCCCCTCCAACACGACGAGATGCACGTAGATCCTGGCCCCTACTCGAACTGCAACGGAACCAACCGCTACCCATGCAGAACACATCGGAGAGGACCTGAAGCAGACGTCGCCCCCCTGCTTGCCCCTCCTAAAAGTCGGTCCGCGAATTATCCATGGAACGGACCTGGGGTCAGATCACCATCGACGTTGCTAATAAACACGGTCTTCAGACCGTGGTCGAACAGCAAAAACACCGTCTCCATAACAGCAATGATCGACAGTGGCGCCACCAACTGCTACATGGACAAAGGCTTCGTTTCGTTGTACAAGCTCCCAGCGCGGAAGCTGTCCACGCCGCTGAACATATACAACGCAGACGGGTCCGAGAATACGTCAGGACAAATAACGGCGACGTGCACGTTGCCGGTGCAAATATCAAACCACATCGAAATGCTATCCTTCTTCGTCACCTCCCTGAACCATCCAGTCATTCTAGGGTTCGCATGGCTAGCGCGCCACAACCCAGAAATCAATTGGACAACCAAAACGCTGTCCTTCACCAGGTGCCCTGAGATCTGCTACAAACACCTCGCAACCCCAATCCTAGACCCAGTAATACCCTGCTTGGACCTCAACATAAACGAGTCCCGATTCGCCATGGACTTCGAAGATGAAAGAGGGGAGAACCAGACGACCTTAATCGAGGGGCAGTATCGAACAGGAAGGAAGTTGCAACGTTCGAGAGATCAAGGCGAAAGTACGTCGAGTGCCCGCAGGAAAAGAGAAGTTCGCCTTAGGAGGTCGGCTCGACAAAGGGAACTGAGGACAGCAGCAGAGGAAGAAAGGAAAGCAAAGAGGTCAAGGGGCACAGTGTGTTGAGCTAACGCCTGGTAAGCGGTCTCCCACGAGGTACACAGAGCCCAGGCCTCATTGCCTTTTTGCCTTAGACATCAATCATGTAATCATTACATAAGAATCAATCAAATACTAAAAAGGACTTTATCTCCTAATATGGGCATGCTGGAAGCTGAAACCATTCGACGAGGCCCTACGTAGACAAAACCTTCCCACTTTTCAAGTGTCCAGGAACTCCGAACAATGAATTTGCACTGCCACCATCAACGTGTTGCCTTCCGCGGCTTAATCAACTCTTGGACCTGAACCACAACTTTGTCCTCTATGCTCGGCCCCACTGCCTCAGTGTCCCATATACCAGTATATCAGGCGTGGACTCGCCTCATCGCCTCTTAATCCAATACTATTACCACCACCTCGCTCGCCCGAGCTACGATGGACCCACCAGCTACTATGAACCCACCAGCTACTCCTCGGCCTCACCTCGACAGTGCTCGACCTATGTCTACCCCACGGAGCCAAACTGTCCAATCAACAGTCGACTCATTGCAGAAAACCCAGTTTGAGTGAGTGACCTTTAGTCGATTTGGAGTAGCTTCCCGTTAACCATGACCTCTCAGGCGTAAGAGAGTCCGACCTCTGCTTGCGAAGGATGTGAAGACGTTCCAAGTTGGCTCTACCAAGCGGTGGTTGCACTATCATCTTGCTGCACTCGAAGCGTTCTACTGCGAGGAGAAGGGGAAGCGCGCGAGTATGCAGCAGGTCGAGAAGGATCTGGAGGTCTGCCTCGAGAAGGTCATTAAGACTATGGATGAGGCGAAGAACTTGGATACTATCAAGGCCATAAAGGTGGCACTGGGATCTTAGTAAGTCCTTGGAAATTCTGTTATAATCTCCCGCCCTAACTGCTATCCCCCACACACCCTTCGTTCGCAGTGCGTCAACCCCCCGCGAGAACGCACGATACCCTTACTTCGTGAAGGCCGCTAACCTAGCACTGAAGCTACTCCAACCAGTTCAAATCGGCGATTCCAAGGCTGCTGTAAACTTCGATCATCCCGACTCTGTCTTGTTCATGACGCACGACCCTAAATACATCAGGTCATATCATAAAGGTCACAAGACATTTCGGAAGCCTGACATGATCCTCACGTACCGCAAGCATCTCCAGACGTGCTACAACTCGCCAAGCGACCTACTTGAACAAGTCTTACGGGCCCCTCCCCGAGCTCTCCAATGGACCGAGGGCCTTTTGTTTGTGGAGAAGAAGCTGGATAAGAAGACACTCGTAGGGCCTGGGGGTGCCTATAACGCCTCCACCATGTTGGAGGAAGAGGGCCCGGAAGTGATTGCAGACGTAGAAGAGATTGAGGGTGAACTCCAGGCCGCATTTCCTGATTCGAATGATGTCAACTTGATGACACAAGGGCCACCCTCTCCGCACAGGGTTGCGTCAAAGGCTGAAAGCGAAGCGAGTAAGTCACATTCTTTCCCCTGCATTTGCTAGGATCTGATTACCGTTGAAGGTGTGGGCACCAAGCGCGGGTCTGAGGCAGCCGGTATCGAAGAACATGCTGTCTCGACAAAATCCCAGAAAGTCGCTGAGGACCAGACTGCTAACGTGATGGAAAACAATGAGGCGGATTGCCCAATCGTGCAGCTCGCTGAGTACGCCGCTGAGGCCATGTTCAACTCTTTCGGGCGCAACCATGTCTTGGGTATCATGTTGAAAGGTTCGTTTGTCTTAACTTCAAAATGGCATTACTTGCTAATCACGGTCACTCCAGGATCGTTGCTAAACGTATGGCACTACGATCATGAATGTCCTCTCCAGATGATCGGCTTCAACTTCATCAAGGATCTGCCTCATTTCTTTCTATTGCTCTTCGTTCTCCAGCGGTTCTCGCCAAAGGATTGGGGCCACCTTCCTGGGTTCAGCGACTTCAATAAAGGTGTCCCCGAAGGACCAGAGCATGGCGACGCTGAAACGCAGGAACAAGAGGGAACGATGGACCTATCGAACATCTGGCGATATGAGGGCGAGTTCGAAGGCGGGAAGACGGCCTCTTTCAAGGGAAGGAGAGCTGACCATTTACCTGACAAATTCGGAATCAACGGGCGCTCGACTGCCGTGCGGATAGGATCCGTTGCCGTCACCAAGGAAGAGGGGGAGGAGACGATCGACCTGGACTCCGTCCTCAAGCTTTCATGGCGCGAAAAAAATCGAAAACGCGAGGAGGAATTTATCAAAAAGGCCCATGACGAGTTCGGGGGGAAAGAGTTCCCACCTGGCGATAACCCTCTGGACTATCTCCCGAAGATCCTGGCGTCACACGAGTACTCCGAATTCAGCACCGACATCATCCGGACAGCGGTCCTGAGAGACTTGAACGATATGCGCCCTCTCGCCGCTCGCGTTCCTGATCTTACTGGTATGCCAAAGTACGACCCTATCCAGTCTCTCACAAAGAAAGGGGACGAGGCATTGCTGGATGGCTTCCTTTCTTTGATATACTGTGAGTGCTTGTTGTTGACATACATAAGTTCAATTTTTTCTGACGTATCTCCAGGCCATGCGATGCTCTGGAGCATAGGGATCGAACACGGCGATATCAGTTCTGGAAATCTCATGGTCTATCCAAAAGATGGCAACCCCAAGCTTTGCGACTTTGACCTGGCGCATTTCGCAGACCTAATTCGCCCTGCCGGTTACTCGAACACCGGAACGTGGGCATTCATGGCCATTGAACTGCTCTCCAAGATGGCAATGGGAGGTCGCGTACCTCGGCTCTACCGGCACGAGATCGAATCGTTTGTAGCGGTTCTCATCTGGGTGGCGTTTCGCTATCGAGATGGCGTACTCATCTCTAACCCTCCTTTGGGCGATTGGATCAATACAAGTTACGGTGAATGCAAGCTCGCGCGGGAGGACACATACATGATCATCCGGGACAATCAGGAGCTCGAGCCCAAGCAGGACAGAATATCACCCGAGTCAAAGCTTTGGCGCATTCTTCGGGATGCGCTAAACCAGATGTCCAAGGTGGATGGACTGAAAAACGCCGACCGGGTTGATTTATATAGCGCAGATCCAGGGTCAGAGGAAGCGTTGAAGTTGCAGGCAAAAATCGAGAAGATTGACGGTTTGGGATACATTGATACATTGTTCGTCTGGCAGCTGTTCAAAAGCCCTCGGGGACGAGAGGTAGCCAGCCTTCTGCAGACATACATCAGGGCTCCCAAGGCTGCGGTAGCATGATCTCCTAAATGTTTTGTCAACTTAGTCTGTTTGTGTTATATCCCGGCTCATTCGAACCATGTACTTATATCATGATACCATTCACTTCTCTTGAAGCTTGAAGCTTGGATATTTGAATATTGAATACCCTTATGAATTACCGTTATTTGATATCTAAGTTCGAGAGATTCAGCTGCCTTATCAAAAATGATAAAGCCCGTGGTTGGGCAGAGTACATACTTAATATTTAATGCTCAGTGCAGTTGGCGCGTTGGCGCCGCAGAGCACGACTGACGATTCGGTAGTAGCCTACCGCCTTGGCGATAGGATCCCCTGGCGGTTCGATTCGTATCTGCTGTCCTAAGGATATCCACTCCGTGAGGTGAAAGTTCCCGTCCTCTTCTCGTGAGCCAGTAGAAAGGAGTCAGGGCCCCGCACTCAGGTCACCATCTTCATGATACGGTTGTCTCGCGAGTTGTAGAAGATTTCATAGTACAGTCCACCACTTACGCCTTGCCTACGTGGGACCACTACACCCATAACCGTCTGGCGTTCCTCATCCTCACTGCTAACGGAAGGGAGAAAGGTACGTACCACTGGCACATGTCCGCATTCCCCAGCTAATACAAACGCGCTGTACGCTTACAGTCTTGATTGGCGCCCAGGGAAGAACGCCCTCTTCACTGGGTTCGTCTCCTACATCGAACACAACACCCAGAACCAGACGAACGTCCGCGGCATGACGCATTTCTGGCTCCAAATAGTCCACTTTGCGATCCAAAATCTACCAGAGTCAATCCGTCCTGCCGTAGGCGCCGGCTCGTATCCGACATCCGAAGACTTCTTCAGATTCCTGCTCGTTAATCCGCATGTCGTCGATGGAGGTCTGTGGACTGAGTATTATAGTAAAGAGACGATTATGAGCCCAGAGGCGAAGGCGGAGATGGTACTACCAGACAAGAAACCACTGCCGAGTATGGTTAGGAGGGATGCGATTGCTGCGTTTGGGGCGAAGGCGGTAGCGGAAAAATAGTTCTATATAGTATAAATGCGAATTCTAACAAGTTATAAGTCGAAAAGGGTGGGAAGCGAACGCCGAAGTCAAGAAGGCGCAAGAGGAAAGGAAGGAGGGAAGGGAAAGAAAACGAGCAGGGTCGAAGAGGCAATGGACTTTCCAGTATGCAGATGCGCTCTGCGCAACGAAGAAGATGTGAGCGGCGACCTTCATGATGATGATGATGACGTCGAAAAGGGGTTGAGGAGAAAGGGAAAGGCGAAGTCCGAGCGGATTTAGGATGCTAAACCAAGAGCGGGAAAAGGGTGCAAAGGTTTGGAAGTCCTTTGACCCTCTGGCCGCCTTCTACACCCAGCATCGTCGATCTTGTGATTTTCTCCGAAGAAATTTCGAGGGTGTCCGCAAGCCATGGGCAAAGAAAAAGCGCTCTGGTTGAGCAAGTCATTAAATTTAGAACATTGGGGGAAGAGTACCATCCGCAGTACAGCCTTGACTCCACGATCGAGAGGGCGGGTAGATCGAATAAGGCACCACATACCATTTTTGTTGGTCGGCCCCATTTCGAGACTTTGGTGGGTTAAGGTTCAGGAACAAACCATGTTACTGTAACAAAACGCTGCATGTCTAGAAATATCTGGAATGAGGAGAGTGTGGGCCAGCGATATGGGCCGCTGCACAGAACACAGAAACCCCAGGTTGACTCGGATGTCCCTACAGCGAAGTAACTCGCCAGGTTTTCTTCGGATTACAGCCGTTATCATCTGGAATACGTACCACGCCGTCGAAGCGAGAGAATATGAATGGAAGGGTCCTTGGGCTGGAGAACCGAGTGACCGATTGCCCAGCGTTATCATTGGCCCAGAATCTGCCCTCGGATGAGCACTGAGACAAAGCACCAAATGGGTATGCCCCTCCTTCGCAGATTCATCCGTTCTTCCGCAGTTCGACGGGTCAAAGGGGGCCCTCGATTGCTACCCAGGAGAAACGGGCTGAACAAGGGATTGAGTAATCCCGTAGCAGACGACTCTCCTGTCGAGATTTGGCTTTGTCAGACCTTGTGAATATTATTCGAACTTACTTTTATCCATCTTTCCCAGTGTTTCGCAGGGGATGACTGGGGAGGATTCACGTCAAGTACGAAATCTCAACCACATTCAACAAGATGTCGTTGACAGCACTAGCTCTGAGTCGATCTTCTGGAGCCCAACAGCCATAGAGTATCAGTCAGTATGAAGATGTGATACTGGCTGGAAACAGAATTCGAAAGGAAAAGAATATGATACCAACGGATACATGGAGGAGCAGAGCAAGAGCGCCCAGATCATTCAAGTTGCGCATTGCGATTTAGGGGTAACCCTAACCCGAGATCCGAGAAGACCGGCTGGCGAGCGAATAAGCGCCCAAGCTCTGGTAGCGGCCAGCCTTGGGCCGGCTGGTTTGGAGTCTGCGTTTAAGGGCAATCAACTGGGAGCTTTGGGGTAGAGGAGTGTATCTCATATCAAGACATCAGATAAATTGAGAAGCAATCAAAGGCTACACATCCTTACGATACATATGCGGGACAACGATCGATTAACCCACACCGCTGTATTGGAGTACTGGTCGAAGAAGGGCCGTCGGATAAGGTCTGCCAGGCGTTCACCGAAGGTTTCCGGAGGGATGTCGACTTTGCTATATGCGATCCGAGACTGAATGCTTTCTTCATCTCGTGTGTAGTGGCCAACACGAACATCGTCCGGCGTGTTGAACTCGACAAACCGACTGTAACCAAATGCACGGCACCGCGTACCAGCCGGTTGAGCAGGAGGAATAAGGGTACACCCAAAGCGGTTGAGTGCCGGTGCTATCATGCATTCTTCCGAGGGAACTCTGAAGGTGTATAGTTCTCCGTAATTGTTGGTAAACGTCAAGTGAATGTCTTTTCCGAAACATACGGGCGGCGGTATTGCTTCGATGTCAAAAATCGGGGATGGGGTGGGCATGTCCTGTGGTGCTATTACTACGCTGATCTCAAGGATTGGCTTCTCATTTTCTGGAACATCATATCGAACAGATATGAGCCTGAATGTATCGACATGTCGCGATACGAGGAGCAGTCTCTGATTCGGCATCAAGGCCATGAACTGCCAAGAATTGGAAAGGTGTTAAGTGAGAACGAAGTAAGCTCAGAGAAAAGTGGAAGGCTTACATCGTAATAATGAGGCTCATGAAACGAAATGGAACCGCTAGAGGGTGGAGAAGACCATTTCCGAATGGTAACGTCCGGAACTGCACCTGTCGAAGGCGTTGAAGCTGGGTTGGGATGTAGATATGAAAGGTATGCGACTTGAATTCCGTATAGTGCGCAGGCCGGAGAATCGGTATGAACGGCGTTGTCGTCACGACAAGAGTATAGACACTCAGATGTCTCCAGCCCAACAGCGTTAAGGCCGTCATGGTCATCAAAGGTGACCTTTATGTGCCAGACCTTGACAACCCCTTTGTAAAAGCTGTTTGGTTTGTCCTGGTATGATGTGATAGTAGCAAGGTTAAAGCTGGCAAGGTGAAATTCATCAAGCAAGGTTGGATTTGCCTCGGGAGAGCTATAATCGATAGCAAGGGAAAATCCTTCGAGCAATCCAGGACATGCAGGAGTCAGCAGGGCTGGGGTGCCTTCTCCCGAGTTTCCCAGTTTCTCCAAATCGAGATACCACACTGACCCGTCTCTGCACCCGACGATCATCCAGCGGCCGCCTGGGAGTAGGTGAATCGATGATTCCTTCACCTGTGAAGGGCCGCCCCAGAGTACACTGGCAGCTGAAGTTTGTGTTCTGATTGTTCCAGGTCCTTTTGCCTGCCAGGATCTGATAGCGTCTTCTAGGCCACGGGCAGTGCAGTGCTTCAGGGATTTGGGCAAGAAGAATGGCCGAGGATATGTATCCAAGCGCTTCAGGAAAACTTGGAGCCAGACCATGCGGAGATGGGATATTTCCCCAAGTATCTTGCATACCTTTGAGAGAAACAAGTGAGCACTACAGACCGCCGAAAAGAAGAGCTCACAGGAAAACGCACACGTCGAACGGTGAGAACATTGTGCAGGTCAAGCTCTGCGACTATCTCGGATAATATTTCGTCTGGTAGCACGAACAGGCTCGCTTTTGAACGAAAGGTAAACTGTGATAATAACGCTCCAAATCTCGACGAGACACCCAATGAGAATGCCAACTTCAACATTGCGGGCACTTCGACAAGCATGAGGGAAAGAGTGGCTGGGATTCTAGAAGGGTAAAGCCAAATCCCAGTATATGACCTTGATATAGAGTGGCTCCGCCTGAATCAGTTCTTTTACAGCTTTCGCCTCGTGCCCGAAGCGTGGTGCTGGGTGACGCGTCTCCCAGACAAAACAAGCGCCCGTAATGTGTTTCATAGAGCCTCTGTAGCTCAACGGCAGACATGATTAAGCCTGTCATGAGTTTGAGCATTGCTCTATTTAACTAGGCTGAGTCTGTGTGGCCCCCTCCGCTCCCCTCCGAGTCAACTGAAGTCGTTTTGATACTTATCGCAGCGAGGAGCGATCGGTTCGGGTTGGCTAGGCCGGGCTGAGGCAGAAGCGAGATAAACGCCTGTGGACAACCTGAGAACCCGATGTTGGGCTCTGGGCTCTATGGTGGGTGGGTCGTGGCTCAAGTTCGAGGGACTCGGTCCCTCGGACAGCTTCGTGAGTAAGGACGCCGGGTCGGCAGTTCCTTGTGTTTGACGCCCGCTGATGCGAGATACAAACTCCGATTGATACTTTGAACGCTGGCGGCAACTTTCGTCAACCCTTGTCCCAGAACCACGACGTGCTTTGTCTCTGCTCATTCTGACCGTCTATTTGGCACATCCAACGCCCTGTGGAAGTGTAAATGAGGCGCGAAGTAGCGCCCTACGAAGTACCATGTCTCTACCAGCGGTTGGGAGCAAGCGCAAGCTTGAAGCAGCGGGTTCTGAAGACCTTGCCATCGTGTCCAAGTCCCAGAAAGTAGCCGAACACCAGACCGCCACCGCTGGGAACACTTTCGAGGCCGTCAATTGCTCCTCCGGTCACGCCTTAGGCATTGCCTTGGAAGGTTCAGAGGCTACCAACCGGAAGGCCCTCAAAATTTCATTGCACCAGGTCTCTCGAAGCCGAGAGGTGGAGCTCGCTCAGAATGCCCTCGAGGACTTGGCAGGGACAGGGTTTCTGGCACACAGTGGCGGAGACCCTCTGGACTATCCCCCGAGAAACTTGGCGTCACACGAGTACCCTGATCTCAGCGTCGACATCATTCGGAAGGATACGCGCCCTTTTGGTGCTCGCGTTCCAGATCTCCTTGTCATGCCAAGGTACGAGCCTATCCAAGCTCTGACTAAAACTGGCGATGAGGCACTGCTGAACGGCTTCCTTGCTTTGTTATACGGTGAGCCTCTATCGTTGAACATTGATATGTTCTTAACTGAGATTTGATTTATTCTTAGGCCATGCCATGCTCTGGAGCATTGGGATCGAACAGCGCGATATCAGTGCTGGAAACCTCATGTTCAATCCTAATAACGGAAAGCCCCAGCTTTGCGACTTCGACCTGGCGCATACAGACCTCATTCGCCCTGCCGGTTACTCGAACACTGGAACGTGGGCATTCATGGCCCTCGAACTGCTCTCCTGGTTGGCAATGGGAGGTCGCGTACCTCGGCTCTACCGGCACGAGATCGAATCGTTTGTAGCGGTTCTCATCTGGGTGGCGTTTCGCTATCGAGATGGCGTACTCATCTCTAACCCTCCTTTGGGGGATTGGATCAATGCAAGTTACAGTGAATGCAAGAGCGCGCGGGAGAAAACATACATGATCATCCAAGATAATCTAGAGCTCGAGCCCAAGCAGGACAGAATATCACCCGAGTCAAAGCTTTGGCGCATTCTTCGGGATGCGCTGGAGGAGATGGACGGGGTGGATGCAATGCAAAGATTACAGAAGTATCATCTCCTCAAAAAAGCAGATCCAGGGTCGGAGGAAGCGTCGAAGTTGCAGGCAAAAATCGAGGACATTGACGGTCTGGGATACATTGATACATTGTTCGTCTGGCAGCTGTTCAAAAGCCCTCGGGGACAAGAGGTAGCCAGGCTTCTGCAGACATACATCAGGGCTCCCCAAGGCTGCGGTAGCATGATCTCCTAAATGTTTTGTCAACTTAGTCTGTTTGCATTATATACTGGCTCATTCGAACCATGTACTTATATCATGATACCCCTCAATACCATTATTTGATATCTAAGTTCGAGAGATTCAGATGCCTTTTCAAAACTGACAAAGCCCGTTTTGACAGGTTGGGCAGAGTACATACTTAATGCTCAGTGCAGTTGGCGCGTTGGCGACGCAGGAAGAGCTTATTAAACGACGAGATGAAGAGTGTGACGATTCGGTAGCCTACCACCTTGGCGATAGGATCTCCTGGCGGTTCGATTCGTATCTGCTGTCCTAAGGATATTCACTCCATGAGATGAGACTTCCCGTCCTCTTCTCAAAGCTGCTGAAGGCGATCCGATTGGTATTCCACGAACCAAACATGCCCGCGGACAAACACCATTACCTTCGAAGAATCCATCCATCGGCTCACTGGACATAATGAAGAAAAACTGAAATCGTAAACTGTACTAAGATACAAGATTGGTTATGCTGGGCGTCTAATATGCTAGTGTGAAGGAGAAACATCATAAAATCATCTAATCAATCTCCATCTCCTGGGGCTCCTTGGTCTCCTCCTCCTTCGCCGGCGGGGGCGTCTGGGTGTCCGCCTCGGGCTTGGGGGTCTCGGTCCCAGAGGTGGTAGGTGCCTTGGGCTTGGGCTTGGTGAGAATGGGGACAGCGAAATAGATGATCTCGTCCCTCTTCTTTGCAATCTCCGAGCTCGTGAGGACGGGGTCGACGTTCTTCGGCCGCTCGCTCTGCCTCACGATCTGGTCCTCGAGCCACTTCTGCACCGTCGCCACCTTCTCGATCACGGCCTGCTTGTCCTTCTCCTCAATGTGCGCGTACTTCTCGTCGCCCGACGTCGCCTGCGACATGTACGTGTTCAGCGTCTCGCGCAGCTGCGCGATCGCCTTCGTGCGCTCCTCCATCTCCCGGTAGCGGAACACGACGGGGTCGCCGATCGCCTTGAGCGCGTCCAGCTTCGCGACGTACGCCGACTTGGTCGCGTCCTCGCCCTCCTCAGAGTACAGCCAGTCCTCGGCCTCCTGCAGAGCCGCGAGCAGCTTGGACTTTTCCTCCGGGCGGATGTAAGGCGCGTAGCGGTCCTCGACCTTGCTGCGCATGTCGTAGACGTACTCCTCGACAGCGTTCTTGCGCTCCTAAAGGACGGTCAGCTAAAGCTTGAGAAAATAAAAGTTCCACGTACCTCAGTGTCGAAAACGAGCTTGTCGGACTCGTGCATCTGGAGCTCCTTCTCCTTGTACTCCTCGACGAGCTCGGTTGAGAGCGAGGTGTTGGTGGCGACGAAAGGGATCTCCTTCTTCCTCACGATGCGCTTCTTCTTGGGAGCGGGTGCAGGGGCGCCCTCAGCAGGGGGCTCGACGTCCATGGCAGCGGGCTCCTCCTTCTCCTCGACCTCCTCGACGTAGGCGCTCTCGAACGACATGACACCGTGGAGGTTAAGCCTGGTGCGGACCTTGACACAGACGGCATCGTCGGTGGCAGGCACGTCCTTCGCCGTGAAGTTGGCGATCCAGGGGTTGATCGAGCCAGGGAGCTGCTCGGGCTCGGCGTAGACGGACTCGATGTTGAACGCCTCCTTGCGGTAGAAAGAAAGGACCTTGGTGGAAGGAACAGCGTTGCCCTTGGGGAAGACGAGCAACTCGGTGTCGTCATCGGGATCGGAAGCGAGCGCGTCCCACTGGACCTTGATAGGGAAGTGGTTGATGTCGTGGATGTGGAACTCACGGACACGGAAGACGGGGGAGAGCATGGCGCAGGCGAAGGTGGCACCACGGGCGATGGCCTCGTCCTGGTTGAGGGTGGTGGAGAGGGGCTTGCCGCCAAAGGCATCCTGGATGAGCTGCTTGACAGCAGGGACACGAGTGCTGCCACCCACGAGCTCGACGGAGTGGATCTGCTCGAGGGTGAGGCCAGAGTCCGCGAGGGCCTGCTCGATGGGAGCCTTGATGCCGGCGAGGAGGGGCTTGATGAGCTCCTCGAGCTCCTCACGGGTGAGCTTGGACGACGCGTCGATATCGGTCATGATCGACTCGACGTTGATGATGGACTCGGCGTTGGCAGAGAGGACCTTCTTGAGCTTTTCGCAGCCAGCGGTCAGGCGGAAGATGGCCTTGGGGTTGGACATGACATCGATCTTGTACTTTGTGGCGAACTCCTTGGCGAAGTGCTGGACGAGAGCGTAGTCGATGTCGCGGCCACCGAGGTTCTGATCGTGTGCCGTGCTGAGGACGGTAAGCTGACCCTTGGCGAAGGCGACGATGGAGACCGAGAGAGTTCCGTGTCCGACATCGACAAAGGCAACGTTACGGGGAGCCTCAGGCTCAGGGAGGTCGGTTTTGGTGATACCGTATCCGAGGGCAGTAGCGGTGGTGTCGGTGATGAGACGGAGGACGTTGAGGTTGGCGATGGCAGCAGCGTCCAGCACCGCTCTCCTCTGGATATCGGTGTACCATCCTGGCACCGCGATAACGACATCGCTGACACCCACTTTGAGCTCGGCAGCAGCAATGTCGCGCAGCTTGCCCAGGTACATTCCTACGAGCTGTGTATACGAAAATTGCGTGCGCTCGCCGAGGTAGTTCACCTACATAGATGCCTTTAATCCCTCCGTTCCGCTTAAAAAATAAGATTACGCACCTCGACACCGACAGTTCCGCCAACATCGACCAACTTGGCGTGGATGAATCTCTGCTCAAACTGCTGGATCTGAGAATCGTTCAGGGTGCGACCAACGCATCGCTGCAGAGATCCAACGGTGTTTTTGAAATTTGACGTCTCCTGGGTCTTTGCAGACTCGCCGATTGAGCGAACCTTGGGGCCGAAGGCGACCAAAGACCTGTAGAACACGGTCAGTAGACTCGACAAAGGCATATTCCTTTCAAACATACGGTGTAGCACGGTTAGAGACCTCATTTGTGATAATATCGATACCACGATGCCTGGCGACACCAATCTAATCGAAAATCGAACTATCAGTAAACCGCGTCTTTTCGTTAGAGAACCCATCGTCGAGCTCATCGCCAAGCCCGCGATGAGCTCAACTTCAGGCCCGACGATATCGCCTGCTCACCTTGCTGTGAAGCGTTCCGAAATCGATACCAACGACAGCCATTGTGAATATGGGGAAGAGTAAGAGATCTCGAAAATATTTTGGGCTTATATTAGATCGTGTGGCTGGGCAGGCTTACCCTTTTAGGAATCTTCCAGGTCGTTCTACAGGGTTCTTCTGCCTGGAGGCGCGAGTGTATCGGACCGGAATGCGTTATAGTAAAAGGGACAAGAAGACTAGAGTACAGGAAAACAAGGGGAAAGCTATCAAGGAGGGGGAGAGCGAGGAACACGGCACATAAGAAAGAAGAGGATGCAACAAGGGGACAGAGCATTGACAGAGCAGAAACATCATAAGGATAGGGACGTTGACAAAGTCCAACTCAAGAAATCGTGAAATGTCATGGAAAGGTCGTAGAAAGGTTCTATCGAGAGGTCGGCACTCCGTGGTATCCAGCGCTTCTGACAGAAGCAGGGAATAGCATAACGGGATCCGAACGGCGAGGATTCAAGGTCTCTACAGACCCTGTTCTGAGGTGCATCGTCGTCCCAGGAACCACCCCATTTACATGGCCCAAACTCTCTGTAGAGCCGAGGTAGAACGACATATCATCATCCAAAAGTTGAGGTCGACGCGGTGGATGCAAGTTCAAAAAGTCATTGTCAAAGTCTTGTGCATCATGATCATGAGCATGAGATGGCTGATGTAGGGAATCCGTCGAAGGGTACTGTTCGGATTCATAGACGGTGCGGAGAGGGGGGAGGAGGAGGTTCGGACGTGCAGGGCCTCCGGTGGTCTGATCAATGGCGACAGGTCGAAGTGTCTTACCCGAGCTTGAAGAATCATCCGACCCCGAGCACTTACGGTCTGGAACCGGCTTGTCAGGAATATTTGCGAGGGGGTATCGGACCGTCGAATCATAAGGAACTGACGGCGGAGACGTTGGTGGAGGTCGTCGAGGGGGAGGAGGCAATGGCAGCCGAGGGAGAGGAGGCGCCTAGAAATGCCTGTGATCAATTGTCGTTCAGTTGGAATGCATAAGCGCCCTTACCTTCGATAAGAAGTTGGTTCTCCAGGACAGGCTCGACGCGGTCGGAGACACAACATTGATATTTGAATCGGTTCTGGCTGAGCTCGGCGCCACTGTACTCGTTGGTGTTGGAAGCCTCGTACTTTTGCTATCCAGACTGAAGTTCCTCCCATTCTTGGATATCAAGAAAACGTTGTTGTTTTCCCTTTCCTCTCCAGATATCAAGGTCGCACGCTCGACCTGATCCTCGTCCATGTCCTTTACCCAGGAAGCGCCAACGCTCCACTGTTCAGGGTCTGCTCGCGACTTGGCACTCCTGGACAGCATCGACTCGGTTCTTCGGTCATAGTCGTCCAACCGGAAACCAGCTCTCGGGGCGACGTGCTGGACACGTACTGGCCGCCCCTTGAAAGGATTCGGGATGCTCTTGAAGACGCTGGGGAGGAGTCCGGGCTTCGTCGGCTTCATAAGCGCTGGCGAAGTCCATGGCGCCAGACTCGGATGCTCGCTATCCGACCATTTAGATTGCACGGGTGGTTCGGCTGAATCAAACCCGTTATCCTCCTCCTTAATGCTTGATTGCGGTGATAGTGGCTCAGACCTAGGCAAGGCCTGGCGACCTGGACGGTTTGGTTGGAAGGCCGGTTGGGGGGTGCCACTTCGCGGCTGTTGCTCGATACCGGAGCCACCTTCTTGCTTTCCGGTGGAAGGGCGCGTAGTCGGGAACGGTTTGGCTTCAAGGGTCTCCTCTGTTCTGTCAATAACCCAGTCGCCCTGCGGATCTTCGCTCCGCACTCTGGAGGGTCGCAGGAAATGGGAGATGCGCGCTGGCTTGTTGAATAAACGTAGTGATGGAGAGCCGTCTGGGCGCCTTCGTAGGAAGAGGAGGTAGAAGAGGCCAATGGCGCCTAGAATGACAACCGCTGAGATAATGGGAGTGACAATCTGAATGACCGACCATCGCTGCTTGGTCGCCGCTGAGGTGTAAACCCAGCCATTAGGATGAACTATAGCACATAGAGGCTAGAGTAAAACGCACCTAGGACGACTCCTGCAACGTCGAACGTTGCGTCGTCAACAGGAGCTTTGACATGGGCCCACACAGGTAGCTTCGTCGATCCTATCGAGTCTGCTGTAACTGGCCTATAAGCGACATTCGCATTTTGACATGACACTTTCCACTCCTTCAGGGTTGGAAGGGTGCTCCAACGGCTTTCGAACAGCCCGCAAGCGCTCCAGATATTGAAAAATGGTGTATTACTATGGACGGAGCTTCAGTGTTTGCTTTTGTACAGTGAAAGGGAGATAAATAGGGAATTAGTACTAACCATGTACAGCTAGATGCAGCTGGGGTGAACGTTTCCGCTCTTCCGTCAATGTCGGAGAGAATGTCTACCAAGCAGCGGCCGGGACGAATCAGTAAGACTGTGGACCATGGAAGAGGCTGAAGCACGCACCTCTCCGTCTGCTAACCGTCCCACAGCTCGCTGCGTTAAGCTGGTCCCGTAGGGCACACGCAGTCTCCCCGTTAACTCCCCTCTAAGAAGTGGGGCGAAAGCGCAGCATTAGCTGCAGAATGTGTTGATCAGGCACCGACGACTACGTACGATTGGAACCTTTGTCTAATCAAGGTCCAAGGGGTAAATAAGCGGTCAATATCACAGCTACTCCAACACACCGCAGCCGAAGCACATACCTGAGCATGTACGAAACTGTGAGACGCGAAGCCCCCCAACGTAATCCAAATAACGACGAGCCTAACGAAGTACCCTGAGATCCACATATTGCCTATGCCGTTCACGCCTTGCTGAAATTTGTCTTTCAGGCCACCATGAGGTCGGGGGTACGGGGAGAGATGGACGTTCGGGAGAAGAGGAGCCGTTGCGGCTGATCTACCTCGTATTAATGTTTCCACACTGGTAGGTAGGCGCCGATTACACAGCCCGGGAAGACAAGTATCAGATCGGAGAAGACCCTTGTCAACAACAGGATCTGGGTGGACATGCGCTGAACATGTGGTCTTGATGAGGTCAGGATGGAAGAAACCTGCTGTGAAGAGAATGCCCAATGCGGTTACCCAGATGAGGGGTTTAGATGAAGAAGCGCCCACTAATCCGGCGATAGTGTGCCTTGGTTTCCTGCCAATGAGAGATAGGGTGGTATGCTGTCCTAGACTCCCTATCTATGCATCTTCAATATCCTGTATACAACGCCTATCAGGATTGAATTCAAATAGAGTATGACTCACAGATGTTGTTAGTGATGGTCAGGAAGAGAGCAACGACTCTTGATCGCAAACGCTTCGTTCGAGTTCGTTTGGTACCTACTGCGATCATCAATGCTCATTTCCCACCTCCCCCAGGTGAGAGGTTCCCCGCCCGGTCGTTGTACATCTCATTTCGCAGGGCAAGAAGAACAGCGCTTTAGCCGATACCGCAATAAATCGATAACCACGGTTTCGTACCCAGCTTCGATTATGGCGATTTCGAATACTGGATACAATCGTATTACCCAGTCTAGATGCAGTTGAGCTACACTGGCAAGGTCCTGTGGAAGGAAGGGTAAGCCTCATCATTTGACTAGACCGAATGTGAACGCATACATAGACCTATGTTGAGAGTCACGATTAAACTATATCTATTTCACAGTGAGGTTTGCCAGGTCATGATCGGGCAACCACACGCGTCCCAGTACCCGCAGAGCCGCTACTCAATTCAAAGGTAGTAAGTAGGTCATACATCCACGAACCCTTGCGCAGCATACAGCTGACACCGTCCCGGCGGGATCTGGGGAACAGCCAAATGTGGTATCCAGGACTCTTATAATGACTCGGAGGAGGACGAAGCGGAATGGCCGACTCGAATCTCGAGTGCTCCCCATTAGACGACTCGGATAACATTGTGGGACTTATGAGGCCAACTCACCGATCCTCGCAGATAGTATTATCGCCCGCCTTTCGGATGTGTTACCAGTTACTACCGTTGCAATACCGTTGCAAACTTGCCTCAGTTGAGGTCAAGGCCATGTAACAGGAGGAAGAATCAGCAGAACCTAAAGGCCTAACAGTTGATCCTCTTAATTCTGGCATTGTATTGCGGGACCGCAAGGAAGAGCAAGCGATGAACGCTGGTAGGGTGGCTCCGAGAGCCGGTGTCAGAGCGCTCATTGGGCGCTAAATAAAGTCTGAAACGCACATTGGGATTGAGGTGGATCGGTTGAACCTACATAGCATGTCTTTGCTAGTATATCGGTTAGTACACGCGCCTGTCACGCGCGAAAGCTGGGTTCGACTCCCAGGCAGAGAGATTTTTTGTTCTCCTTCGAATAAATGGGTTTTGATGCCTGTCCCACAAGCAGCCAATTGCAGCTCGGCGGCTATTTTTTGAACTTGGTCGACTGTTTTTCAATTTCTCGAAACAACTTTACCCGACAGAGCCTGAGGCAGTTGGCGGCAGTTCTCGAAATCCAGAATCATTAAAGTCACAGCTCGCGAGACAACCGTACCATGAAGATGGAGACCCGAGTGCGGGGCGCCGCCCTGACTCCTTTCTACCGTTCATGTGCAGAACTCTCATCATACCACCTGGACCCACCAACTAAGTACCCATGCAGGCCATCGACAAACCACTTCCGGTCACAAAGGATTCTACGTATAGCTCAGGTATAGCCAGACTTCTATTACGAGAGGTTCTAGCGTAGCTTATTCGTCATGGGTGAGTAGGCTTACCAGTGAGCACAGGCTTGCTTGTTCACATCCAAGTAACCCTCTTTGATGCTCTATACTTCACCGAGCAGCGAGGATCAACACACTATTCGCCATTGAAGACCAGAGCTGCATCGATAACCCAGTGCCTAGAGCCGACAGCACAAGGAGTCCCAGAAACACAAACCCCGACCGGGTAGTTAAGGAACCAAGGACGAAATGGAGGGCCCCATCCCTCCTCTCAAGTCCCACCGCCTATGTGCACGAGACGTTCCAGCAGAAATCTGGCAGGACGTGTTCCGCCTCGCCATCCTAAAAGATGTCCAGGATGAAGTTCGCAGCCGAGAGCCCAAGCAAATATGGCTGAGCCGCACCGCAGTACTCGAGAAGAAGTCCAGGTTCCCGACCCTCGCTTTCTTGGCCAACTATGCCTCGTATGCCGTCTTTGGAGGGTGGCAGCTGTCGGAGATCCCGCTCTCTGGACGCTACCGCGCATTACGGTGTCGTCCAAGATGGTACCAGGAGCGATCCAGAGCCTTCAGGAATACATAAAGCTCGTCGTCGAGCGCTTAGGAACCCGCCCCCTTTCCTTCGGATTCCGAGCTTTGGACATAATCAACTCTGCGGCGGTTCATTCGACTCTTGCCCTGCTCACTCAGATCGGACCACGATGGCGCGACGCCAGTATCCGCGGGCCAGCCGAGATCATGGAGACTCTCTGCACGCTTAACGACACCCCTCTTCCCTACCTACGGCGGCTCACACTCGTCCTCGACAACCCGCATACCCGTATGGACTGGATCCGAAAGCGGGACCCGCACATTCCATGCTTCGCCATTTCTCCTTCGCTGCGTCACCTCGAAATCCACTACAGCTTACTTCACTGCGGGAGCCTGACCTTTGACCTCCCCTGGGCCCAGCTCGAATCGTTTCGCTGCGTTGGAGTGGACGGTGCGCTGTACGATACGCTGATAGAAGCGCAGCCGAAGGGGTTGAAGAGCGTGGCGTGTCTTCTGGATCAGGCTGGAGTGCCCTTGACCTCCGTCCCATACTCTAGCCCAACGCTCACATGCTTGCGGGTGCGAGTAAAGGTTGGATGGGGCGAGGTCGGCTTCCGCAATTTGACCTTGCCTGTCCTTCAGGAGTTGGAAGTGGTCAGCCGGCGAAATAGGGTATACCACATGGTGGAGAGCTTGATCGTACGCTCTGGCTGCTCATTGAGACGGCTGGAGATGTACCCCGAGTCGCTGTGGGTGGGAAGGCTTCGGAACATATTAACCCTCTCGCCTCTCCTCACGGACCTATCGATCACGTCCCCCAATGAAGAGATTTTGGGTGCGCTTATTCTACCCAATAGCGGGGCCGCCAGAGGATGTACTGTCCCTGACCTCAAGCGTCTTACCATCCATACCGCCAAGGGAATGCCTTCGCCTGCTTTGCTTGCGGCTATCCTTCGGTCAAGAAAGAAGTCGAGTTCCAGCGCGACCCAAGGCCTGGAAGAACTGGTACTCGTGAACATGTTCCATCTGGCTGTGGAGAAGGAGACCTTTGAGTCGGCTCGGCAGTTGTACGAGGACAGCTTATATGCTGCATCTGATCCCCTGGCGATCAAGTGTAAAGACACCCTCGAGAAGCTCAAAGGTCCTCAGCGCTTCACTCCAAAATGGCCAGGGAACTACGATCCATGGCGTCTAGTAAACTTGGAAGGGACGCTATGTGCGCTAGAGAGATTGGACCTCGCAGCGTTGGCAGACCTCAGAGTCCTTTCGGTATGTCAGTCCAACCAGTTCATAGCCTCGAGATCTCACTGTTCCTCTATCGCAGAGAAACGGCGCCCTGGACCTCATCGAGTTCGTCATTGACGATTCTGAAGATATTATGCCGTCTGGAGTGCCTTTTGCCCGACTCGCCTTTCGGGAGCGAGCGAGTGCTTTGCGCCGCAGTTGGAGGGAGGCTCTGATCCAGGCCATGAGGGCGGATCCGTACTACTGGATACACCCTGCTCAAGGAGATAACTTGGTCGTCTTGAGACATGTGTCCCCGCAGAATGGTGAGCCTGAAAACGAGGAATAACATGACGCATCATCTCTGACAGACCTTCAACGTAGATCCAGGGGACGACGCTATTTGGGATTATCTGACGGGGAAAAGACGCTTGAAGTCCGCCACGCTTGACCTTGAATTGGGGATTCCGCTCATGACTGCGTCACGTCCTACGATTATATGAATGTGATCTCAGACCATTCCCTGCGAGCAAGTTTCTACAAGAGATTCGGACAGGCAAACTCAGGGAGCATCTACAACGCTAGATGAGCCGGACACCAGGCAGACTGCATCTCATTCTCGGATCTTTGACGTTCGGTCTCGAGCCAATGTACTGCCAACCGTGCCGAGAGTTGGATGACTCCATGGTTCACAACGTTTCGTGACAAGCCCGCTAATATTAGTAGCAGTATGCAGCTTATCTCTTCCACTCCGATCTGGCATTTAAGCGCTGAGCATACGACCCTCTTCAATGTCCCTTCCGGTTATATGTAGTCCGGTGGTCGGATAATATCAGCTGCGTACCGTAGTAGTCATGTATATCTTTTTTCAACTGCGAGACGATGACTCCAGGTCTTCCCGGAGAGCCATTGTATGGAACGGCTTATCACCCTCATCTGTGCCCTACATAAGATCCTAAGGCCTTTGCTGGCAAAGGTTCGTGGGCGCTTATTGCTGAACCCATTCGGGTTAGGGTTACTCTTAAACTTTAACCCCCAACTTAAACCAACATAATCAGGGCGTTAACCCGTCTCAGGGGTCTATGTCCTCATCACCAGTGTCCATTTCTTGCGGAGGATAGATAAGGTTCGGTTTATTTTGTTTCTCTTGGGGCACTTGTGATAAGAGCGGCTTCTGTCGTAGGAGTCGCCGGTCGTCGCCTGACTCGATCCCACTCTTCAACGTTCAACACGTTTCCCCTGGATTCGGGTTACTGGCGCAGCAGTGGAACTATAATTAGCCGCCGCAGCAGATTTTGAAATGTGAGTAGAAGGATGGTCCAAGATTGACGCCCGTCGGAGCATATATATGTCTCACTATCTACCCAAAAGCGTAAGCTCGGTCGCCATGGGGATTTGACCGGCTGGTCCATGTTCCTGAAAGCCCTCAAAATTGCCTCAAAATGTAGCCGATTCGATAAAAATGGTAGTCAGTTGCCTTATCTGGGTTACCCGCCTCGATCGGTGTGGCTCACCAACATCCCGCCCTTGACTCCATGTTCTAAAATAATTCCATGCTCAGTCAGGACACAATTTTCTGCCCCGAGGACTGCCTTCGCTGGGGAAGCGATCGAGACTGGCTGAGGTATAAATTGCAGAGGGCGGCCAGCCGAAGTTTTCCAGCTCGCTCTTGGTTTTCTTCCTCACCCTTCCTTCTTCTTTCCTTGTCGCCCACTTCACTTCCTTTTAATTTCCACCACCCTTTGAGACATCATGATTAAGGCCGCAGCTTTCATCTTCGCCCTTCTCTTCGTTGCGCAGAGCGTATACTCTCACTGTGAGTTGACTTTGTCTTCGAATCTTTCATTCCGTTTCGTGTGCTGACTTCGGACACTTAGACATCTTCAAGGTTCTCTTGGCCGGTAGCAAGACGTCGACCGCTGCGGTCCGACAGCCACAGAGTGTCGAGCCCTTCCACGATATCACCTCTTCGGCTGCGACTTGCAACGTCAACCCATCACCCGCCTCGGAGGTCGTGACTGTTGCGCCAGGAGAGAAGCTGGGCTTCAAACTGAGCAACAACATGTACCACCAAGGCCCTGTGTCGATTTACCTCGGCAAGGCTCCCGGTGACGTCTCCAAGTGGGACGGCTCCGGCAAGGCTTGGTTCAAGATCGCTGAATGGGGCATCAAGTCATATCACCCCGTCGATTTCACGTCGCACAACTTGAACGAGTTCATGACCACCGTCCCTGAGAATACTCCCCCTGGCCAGGTAAGCTTCTCCTCGCACCCTCCCATCCCCAGCTCGACGTCTGACCATGTCTCGTAGTATCTCGCCCGTATCGAACAGCTTGCTCTTCACCTCGGTACCGGTGTTCCTGAGATCTTCGTGTCTTGCGCCCAGATCAAGGTCACCGGCAAGGGCACTGGGAACCCTGCCAAGGTTTCCATCCCAGGCTACATCGCCGCCAATGGTACGCCCCTCTCTCTTCCTCCTCTTCGACGCCTTCTGATGTGTTTCTCTAGATCCCGGAGTCACTGCTGACATCTACAACGGCATGACCTCTTACAAGGTTCCCGGACCCGCTGTCTGGAGGGGATAGATGATCGCTGCGTTCCACTGGCCTTATCTCTCGTCTCACTCGTGTGCGACTTATAATAGAGTTCACCTTCTACCATGAGGTAACTCATTTGGTTTCGCTGTTCTTGTAGTTGTACACACACTATTTTGCTTCAGCTTAGTGATGGGTGTGTAGCTAGCTTGCTGCGCTGGTCGCGGAATATCAGATTGGGCTTTTTGTTGGAACTTTCGTGTGACCTTCTACAAACCGACCAAAGTCTACATCGAGTTACGGTTTCTACGCTATCAAGTGACCCATCAAACCTCTTTTCAACAGGATTCGATCATTTGTCTTCCTTGTATTGGGAGGTCCCTATGCCATGGTTTGCGTGGAGACATCGAGAATGTCCAGGTCATGGGTGCGCTCCGGTTGTGCGTCTGTCGCAACGGGCGCTAAAGGGAGGACACCGCCACCATCGGCTCTTGGTTTTGATGGCGGTTCGTGGCCGGGATGACACCAACCACCACCATCTCATCCATCGGACAGCCAACGATGTCGAAACGACCTGTTACATTCGCCAGACTGCTAGACAACGTTCCCAAATCTACTCCCCATAGTCAAACTGCGGAAGCTCTCGCCGATTCCTTGGAGAAAAACGACTTCGAGTACTCCTTCCTTTAGCCCATTCACATTGCTGGAGTTCAACGAGTTCCTTCCCATTAAGAAGGACTCCAAGACGAATCTGAAGCAGAAGGAGGGGGTGAGAAAGGGAGAGAAGGAGGAAGAGAAACTGTCGGAGATGAGCTTCACAGACCTCTGGGCGTTCAAGGACGAAGGCGACGACGGGAAGGCGAGTTCCAAGGGGACGAGGGCCGAGCATGGCATCCATGAGCGCTCTACCAGCATCAGTATTGGATCCCTTTCTGTCACCGAGGGCGAGGCTACAACTGATACCAATGCAGCCGTCAAGCTGTCGTCCCGGGAGCTCACACGAAACCTGGAGGAGGAGTTCATCAAGACAGTGCATGAAGAGTTCCAGGGGACGGACTTTCTGAGCGATATGAAAGATCTGCGCCCTCTTGGGGAGCGCATTCCAGATCTCTCGGTCATGCCTGCGTACAAGCCCCTCTCTAGTCTGACGCAGCAAGGTGACTCGGAGGCGCTCTTGGACGCCTTCCGACTGCTGATATACTGTACGTCTCCGTTTCTTTCCTATTCGGATTCCGTTTTTTGTTTATCATGGCCTTCATTCAGGTCACGCCATGCTCTGGAGCATTGACGTCGAGCAGAGGGACATGAATTATGGAAATTTCATGGTCGATCCCGAGACTGGGACCAATGGGACACCCAAACTATGCGATTTCGACTTGCCTCACTTCCGCGATCGCCCTCTACCTAGCAGCTACTCTACCACGGGAACGTGGCCATTCACAGCTACCGAGTTGTCCACCGAGGTGGCAAGGTTGGGCGCGATACGTCGAGTGTACAGGCATGACGTGGAATCCTTCGTCACCATTCTGGTCTGGACAGTCCTGCGCTGTCGGAACGGGGTACTTGTCGACGACAGTCCCACAAAAAACTGGACCGATTCGATGTTCGTAAAATGCAAAGCAGCTCGGGAAACCACCCTCACGCGCATCATGGACGGCTCGCTTTCGAAACCAGCTTGGGTGAGCGACAAGTTTTGGAAGGTCGTCCGGGAAGCAGTCGCTTTTATGGACGGGGTAGTAGGGATGGCTCAGGCTTTGAGGGCTAGGAAGGGGAAGGCCGAGGCGCGCGGAGATGAGGCCCTACTCGCAACAGCTGATGAAGAACTGAGGAGGCTTGACAGCATGGAATTCGCCCACGAGCTGTCTGCTTGGTTGCTGTTCGAGAACCCTCGTGGCGTCGAGCTTGCTGACCTTTTGGAGGTCCACATCGCCGGGCCTGAGTCTGCAGCGACGTGATAGCGAGTCAAGGCGCCCTTGGTACGGCTGGATACGAATGGGTTACACTCTGTATTACATGATTTGTACCGACAGATGGTCTGTGGTTATGCCCTTCGACTTATTTCTCTAATTATTAATATTTATCGATGATTATGATCCAGATATCCATTCTTTGAAAGGAAAAATGGTCCTGACTTGAAGGCTATGTAACGACATTGAGGGTGGCCTTGTACTCGACTTGTGCAATTGTCCAGAATGCCAGGCGCACGCCCGTGTAAAAGAGCGTGGTAGATTTATCCATGTCTACAAAGATAAGGTAAGGGTCTCGTGCCAATATACATGGGATGAGTACTCGTAGGTAGAAGCAGATCAAGCTCGCCAAACGTTATCTCTGTCGCAAAGCTGAAGACAGATCATGCCATCCAGCCTGAGTCGGAGGACCCCCGATGTATGTTTGCAGAAGGCTGGCCACCTCCCGCCCCTGGGCGCTTTTGAATAGCTGCCAGGCGAACAATGTATCAATGTATCCCAGGCCGTCAATTTCCTCGATTTTTTCCTGCAACTTCAACGCTTCCTCTGACCCTGGATCTGCGTCATCGAAATCAAACTTCTGTACTGTTCGCAGTGCATCCACCTTGAACATCTGCCCCAGCGCATCCCTAATAATGCGCCAAAGCTTTGACTCGGGTGATATTCTGTCCTGCTTGGGCTCGAGCTCCAGATTACGCTCGATGACCTGGTATGTTTTTTCCCGCCCACTCCTGCATTCACTGTAACGTCCCTTGATCCAATCCCCCAAAGGAGGGTTAGAGATGAGTACGCCGTCTCGATAGCGAAACGCCACCCAGATGAGAACCGCTACAAACGATTCGACCTCGTGCCGGTAGAGCCGAGGTACGCGACCTTCCATTGCCAAAGTGCTGAGCAGTTCGAGGGCTATGAATGCCAATATTCCAGTGTTGAAGTTCCTGTAGTTCGATAGGTCGAAGTCACAAAGTTTGGGCTTTCCGTTCTCCGGGTCGACTATCAGGCTTTCAGCACTGATATCGCGCTGTTCGACCCCAATGCTCCAGAGCATTGCATGGCCTAAGAATAAATCAATTCTCAGTTGAGAACATATCAATGTTCAGCGATATATGCTCACCGTATATCAAAGCAAGGAAGCCGTTCAGCAGTGCCTCATCGCCAGTTTTAGTCAGAGCTTGGATAGGCTCGTACCTTGGCATGACAAGGAGATCTGGAATGCGAGCACCGAAAGGGCGCACGCCCTTCCGGATGATGTCGGCGCTGAGATCAGGGTACTCGTGTGACGCCAAGTTTCTCGGGAGATAGTCCAGAGGATCTCCGCCACGGTGTGCCAGGAACCCTGTCCCTGCCAAGTTTTCGAGAGCATTCTGAGCGAGCTCCACCTCTCGGTTTCGAGAGACCTGGCGCAATAAAATCTTGAGGGCCACCCCCCGATCGGTAGCTTCCGAAACGATGCCTAAGCCGTGACCGAAAGAGCAAGAGACGGCCTCGGAACCGTTCCCAGCAGGCTGCATTCCGTTGTCCATTACTATATTGGCGGTCTGGTTTTCGGCGACTTTCTCAGACTTGGACACGATGGCAAGATCTTCAAAACCCGCTGCTTCAACCTTGTGCTTGGTCCCAATGTTGCTCCCAACCGCTTCAAAAACCATTAGATCATCTCCATGATTGCACACTGGAAAGTGGGACTCACTTGCTTCGCTTTCGACCTTCGATGTGACTGCCTCCCTGGCAGATATTTCCTGTGTTGTTAGGCTGCTGTCATTTGGTTCCACGGATCCTATCCGCGGACCAGTCGAGCGACCAATGATAAAGTACCGGTATCGTGCGCTCTCGAGCGAAGGCAAGACACTACAAAAGAAGGGTTTCAATTAGCACGAAGAATCACGACAGATTTTCCCTAGACTCACCAAGGTCCCAGAGCCTCCAGGTTTATGACCCTCGTCTCTTCTAAGTTCTCCGACTTACCCGTGGTGAGGTGCTCGAGGGAGCTTTCTCAATCTGCGAGTCGGCGACACACTGGCGCGTTTCCCCGTTTCCCGGTAGATGAGTGCATCAAGCACAAGTGCCGTCGGAGTCTAGAACAGTCGACCCACGATGTGGCCAACGTTCCACTATGCTTTTGTGATCATATCGATCTTGCCCATTGTTTATTCAGTGTACAACTTAAAATTCCACAAGGTTCATACGATTGAGAGAAAAAATTAAACTAATCGCTAAATCCGATGTCTACGAGTACACCCACTCCGCGGAGCTCCATTGCTTGACCACTCTCGTCTGGACGAGTGCCGCGGGGTAGCCACTGCCTACTGACAGCCATGTCCAGTCTCTCCACACAATCCGGCCCTACTTCCGTCACAGAAGCTTTCCTTCCTGCAAGGTATTGGCAAACATCGTCTACATCGAAGGCGCCACGGTTGTCGTGAATTTTGAGGTGTCGGAGTAGAGGTAGAAGCGGTTTGTCGACTTCCCTGGCTATCGCAAACAATTCCCTATCAACATCGATCTTGGCTAGTTCCAGGAAAGTGAGGGATGGGAGGATAGCAAGAATGCGGAGGAGACCCTTGGAGGTGATTGGAAGGTACTCCAGATGAAGTTGCTTCAGATCGACGACCCTGTCGGCGCCGCTGAGCATACGCAGTATGTCACGGTAGAGTTCCAACTTGTCGGGAGTGTCGGGGGACTCATCTTCATCATCTTCATCCTGATAATCCTGATACTCCTGATACTGTAGTTCCAGAGTTCTGAGGGCAGGCATTCGTAGACAACGCAGAATGCGCGTATCTTCACCACGGTTTTCCATCTGTAGAAACCGAAGGACTTGCAGTTTAGGCAGTAAAATTGGAGTTGGAACGTCGGTGAAAAAACCGTCCATGCGTGCGGATTGAGTAGAGTCGAGGACCACCTCTTCTAGGTTTCGACAGCTTCGCAAATTTCGTAGGATCCAACGGTTTGGCCAGTCGCAAACGATGTGGAGGCTTGTTAAACCGTCGAGGGATGGCAAGGCTGGAAGGATATCGCCAGGGAATATGGGGTCCGGAGGAAATTCTAGCAATAGGGAGGAAACGGGGGGAAGGTTGTTAAGGCACCACCATTCTGGTTCGGGAGTTGGCGCTGCCCACTCTTCGATTTCTAGCGCCAAATGTCGAATTGAGTCCCACGAACGGCTCAGCGCGTTCTCGTCGCTCTTGATGAGACCGAAAAGGCGATCCAAGCAATGATGACTGTGGCATTGGATGGTAACTTCATCAAGAACTGGCCCGTTGGTGAGAAAGCGTATGAGTTCGGGAGAGGCCAGTCGACAAATATCCTCGTCGATTTGGTGACACTGGCACTGGTATCTTGCGTCTAACCCAGTAATGTTGACCCTTTTCGGTAGCATCCCAGCGCGTGCAGTCCACGTCTGGAGCTTCTTCACATTCACTGGGGCATCACTGGGAGTGGGCATTTCCACGGTTTGCCAAAGGGAGGGTGTTGTAAGAGCGATGGCGCGCCAGGACTTGCATACCAGGCCGACATCGTTTACAGGGTAAGGCTCGAGGGCATATCGAAATATCTCGCCAAGGATTTCTGGGGGTACGACACCACGGCGTAAAGGGGACAGTAGAGCTTTGTAGTCCTGTCTCTTCGACTCGTGCGATTTGAGCTTGAGCTGGAGTTCGTCGATAGCCAGCTGGAGCGCGTCGATAGCGAGGGTTTCTGCGTCTACTTCGTGTTGAATAGAGGCTATTTCCAGGGAATCGAGAGAGTAGTTTCCATTAAGTAGGTGCGAGAATGACTCCTTGATCATGCCGAGGAGTATGCAAGTTTGTGATGAATGGAGGCTCGAAGTAAAGGGCAGAGCGGCGGGCGCTAACGGCCGGACTTTTTGTCGGACTTCATAAATGTTTTGTGAGCTGGTCCGTGCGTTATACAAGGCGTTATACGGCGCGAACCTACAGGAATTCATAGGCTCAAGTATAAATCTGAGGTCCGCTAGGGCAACCTCAGGCCTCAGCTGTGGACTTGGATATTGCCTACTGGTCAGTAGTCCCACAGAAATGAGACTGATAGAAAGTATCCAGCGTCAAGACAGGGACTTTTTGGCATAAGCCGAACCGATCGTCCGAATCAGCGAAGGCTACAACTTGAATAGCACGACGAAATATGGTAGTATGCACTAAGGTACAATATTTACGAGTATACCCATTCCACGCAAGGCTCGAACACTCTCATCAAGGCGTGGCGAGTTCCTATAACGATTGAGGGCCATGTCCAGTCTCTCCACACAATCCGGCGAAGCTTCTGTCGCGGTTGCTTTCCTTTGTCTGAGGAATTCGCAAACATCGTTTGGATAGAAGACGTCACACGTGTCGTGGATTTTGAGGTGGCGAAGGTGAGGTAAAAGGGGTGTTTCGACTTCCCTGGCCATTTCGAAGAATTTCCTATCGCTCCCGATGTGTGTGACCAGCTCCAGGAAAGTGAGAGATGGGAGGACACCAAGGATGCGGAGGAGACCTTTGGCGGTAATGGGAAAGTACACCAACCGAAGTTGCTGCAGATCGACGACGCGGTCAGCACCGCTGAGCATCCGCAGCATATCGCGGTAGAGTTGGACCTTGTCGGGCGTGTCGGGATCCTCTTCTCGGTCTGCGAAGGGTTCGGGAATTTCGTATGATAACTCCAGGATTCGGAGGGAAGGCATTCGGAGCCACCGCAGTATCCGGAGGTCTTCACCGTGTGTCGCCATATGCTGAAAACGAAGGACTTGGAGTTTGGGTAGTGAAACTAGAGTCCGACCCTCGGTCCATACATCGTCCTGGCGTTCAGATTCCTTGGAGTTTAGGATCACCTCTTCAAGGTTTGGACAGGTTGCTAAATTTCGTAGGATCCAGGAATTTGGCCAGTCACTAACGATGTGGAGTGTTGTTAGTGAATCGAGGGGTGGCATGGCTGGAAGGGTCTCGCTGGGCACATCGGGTTGCCCTGGAGTATCGAGAAATAGAGAGGAAACGGGGGGAAGGTTGTGAAGAAACTGCCATTGTAGTCCGTGAGCTGGTGTCGACCACTTATTGATCTTCAGCGACATATGTCGGATCGAGTCCCACGAGCGGGCCAGCGTGCTCTCATCGCTCTTCGCGACACGAGCGAAGAGGCGATTCAGGCAATAATGAGTGTAGCATCGGAGGCTGACTGCGTCAAGAACCGGTCCATCGGTGAGAAACCGTACGAGTTCTGGAGAGGCCAGTCGACAAATATCCACTTCGGATTCGAGATGGCATGCGCAATTGAAGGATCTTCTATTCAACCCGACGATTCCGACCGTTTTTGGTAGCGTACCAGCGCGTGCAGTCCATGCCTGGAGTTTCCCGACATTTATGGGGTCGTCACCGGAAGGTGCAATCACGGTTTGCCAGAGGGAGGGTGTTGTAAGGGCGATGTCGCGCCAGGACTTGCACACAAGGCCGACCCGGTTTACAGGGTAGTGAGGCTCGATTGCATATCGAAAGACTTCCCCAAGGATTTCTGAAGGTAACACACCACGGCGTAAAGGCGATAGTAGAGTTTTGTAGACTTTTCTCCTCGCCTCGTGTTCTTCAATCTGGAGCTGGAGATCGATGATAGCTGATTGGATCTGGTCGATGGCGAGAGTTTCTGCCTCGATTTCGTGTTGGATTGCGTCCAGTTCCAGGGAGTCGAGAGAGTAGTTTCCATTAAGTAAAGTTGAGAAGGGCTCCTTAATCATTTCGAGGAGTAGGCTAGTTCGTGGTGGGTGGAGGTTCGAAGCAAGGGGGCGAAACGAGCGGCAGGCGCTAACGGTCGGACTTTCTTTCGGACTTCATAAGTAAATGTTCAACGGCGCCTTGCCACCGTGCGTTATTCCTCCCTTCAACTTGAGTATTGTCGGACTCGTAAGGCCATCCGTTTCTTTCCTTCCGCTTTCATTTTCCTGTATACTCCCCAATAGATTGCAGAAATTCGTGTGCGTAAATATGGGCAAGTGCGATACCAACAAGTCCTCTACGGCACCGCTGCTACTCGAATATATTACCCTGCCATCCAAGACCTCCTCAAGGACTAATAAACTGCTATAAGATACTGGATATCATCTGAATTCACTGTAGGAAAGCTAGTCTTCTTGTCAAGATAGGGGCATTCGGCATGAGCCGAGCTGAGCGTGGGAACTGATCTGAAATTTCGGCTGGTTACTGATGCTGGTAGGCAATTGCGCGCACAGCCACAGGAATTACTGAGTTTGAATTTTGCAGTGCATTACATAATAAGATCAAGCGCGCCTGAACGCCAATTCCCTGCCAAGGCATGCGCGTTCATTCAGTTTGACTGTCTGAGGGGAACGATGAACATGCGTGAAGTCCAAGTGCGATAAGAAAAGGGTGGCAGATCGCCTTAGAAAGCAAAGGATGGAGAATTACATGGGGAATACCAGGATTTGTATGGGAGAGAGGAGTCAGAGGACTTGCAGAGGACCAACAGAGGACGGCATCCGTTGTTTGATAACACGAGCTCATGAACACACGCCGTCCAGTGGGAGGTGAGAGATCGGAATATAGATGCTGGAGGAGGAAGCACTTAGTATCCTGCAAGCAAAATAGATGGCATTTCGTGATACAATAGGACATGTCACACCCTGAAGGAGGCCATTTGGATCCTGTATCTAATCTATTGCAACGCGTTCTGATGCTCTGTTATCGGGTAATGCAACCCATTCTAGGAAAAACTTACCGCATCTCCCTTGCAGGACATGCGCCAACGAACCAAATTGATGTGATGCCGGAGATGGCCTGGCAATTGCGTCCTGAAAAGGAATAATCCAGTTTAGGAGCCTTGCTGACATCCCCCGACATTTCCTATCAAAGGGATGCTGGCTGGGTGTCATACCAGCAAGGAGCGATGTTCTCTGAGTTTCCTCCCTCTCCCCTCCTCCTCCCCCCTTCCTTTTTTGGTACTTCCTTTTCGGGAGATACAGTTATTTTAATTTCATCTACAGACACCATTACCGAGCCGAAATTTCCTCCTGCCTGGACGTCGTGAACGACGGCGAAACCGATTTCCTCTCCTCCCCACCCGTTTATAACTCAAAATGTCGACCAGCGGGCTCAAGGCCATTGCGCCAGTGCCCACAGCTGCCGATTTCCTGGACATCGTCTTGTCCAAGACCCAGAGGAAAACACCCACGGTGAGGGAGAACGGTTTGCGATTGAATGAATACAGACATGCTGAATGCGATATCGGCCTTTCGTTGCACTAGGTCATCCACAAAAACTTCAAAATCAGTCGTATTCGTAACTTCTACATGCGCAAAGTCAAGTTCTGTCAGGATTGCTTCGACGAAAAGCTGGGGGCCATCCTTACCGAATTCCCCATGCTCGATGTGCGTTTTGGTTCTCTTTGCATGGGCTAAATGGCTGATCTTTGGGCATTATATAGGATCTTCACCCTTTCCTTTCCTCGCTCATGAACGTCCTCTACGACAAGAACCATTACAAGCTTGCGTTGGGTCAGCTGCGAACGGCAAGGCATTTGATCGACCATGTCGCGAAGGATTACTGCCGTCTCCTCAAATTCGGTGACAGTCTCTACCGCTGCAAGCAGCTCAAGAAGGCTGCGCTCGGTCGGTGAGTGCTTAAATTGAGTCCTTCGGGAAACCTCGCTCACGTACTTTTTTCATCCTCGCAGTATGGCTACGATCATGAAGCGCCAAAAAGACCCCCTCGCTTATCTCGAGCAAGTCAGGCAACATATCTCCCGTCTCCCCGCCATCGACCCCAACACCCGCACCCTTCTCGTCTGTGGATACCCCAACGTCGGAAAATCGTCTTTCATCAACAAGGTTACCCGTGCCGATGTCGATGTGCAACCGTACGCCTTCACCACCAAGTCGCTGTTCGTCGGACATCTCGACTACAAGTATCTGAGGTGGCAGGTCATCGATACCCCCGGTATCCTTGACCACCCGCTCGAGGAGATGAACACCATTGAGATGCAGAGTATCACCGCCATGGCCCATTTGAAGAGCGCTATCCTCTACTTCATGGATCTCAGTGAGCAGTGTGGATACACTGTCGAAGCTCAGGTATGCTTTGCCCATTCGCTCTTTTCCTGTAACGAAGCTGACGCCGCGTGCAGTGCAAGCTCTTCCACTCGATCAAGCCTCTTTTCGCCACCAAACCCACCGTCCTCGTCCTCAACAAAATCGATGTCATGAAGCTCGAAGAACTCCACCCCGACAACCGCGCCCTCGTGCAAGAAATCATCGACACCGAAGGCGTTATCTGCGTCCAGACCTCCTGCGCCACCGAAGAGGGTGTGATGGACCTCAAGAACAAGGCCTGCGACGCTCTCCTTGCCCACCGTGTCGACCTCAAGATGAAGGGTAGCAAGATCACCTCCGTCGCGAACCGTATCCACGTCGCCCAGCCCAAGCCCAGAGACGACGTCGTCCGGGCGCCCTGCATCCCCGACGCTGTGAAGAACAGGAAGAAGTTCGATAAGGACGATCCTGACAGGCCGAGATTGCTTCGCCCGCTGCACGCCTGGCATCCGGCTCCAAATCCAGCGGGACGGCGCGGGGATGGGTGATGGGCCTGACGCGCTGTTGTCGGGAGTACGGGAATTACTGTTTATGGGTGAATAATTTCCTTTTGGGGCTAAAAACGCGAAAAAAGAGCTAACTTAAACACCCTATCTAGTACATTCAGGCTTTTCAGACCGTCATAACCTCTCCCATGGCAATGAGTACGTGGCTGTTGAAGACACGCAGAGCACAGCCATGGGATCCCTCGGGGCAGCAGCAACCCTTCGTTGGGGAAGCGAGCGATTCTGCGCTGGCTTATATAGACCTCCGGACCCTTTCCGGTACGTACATTTCGTGTGCTCCGCCGCCTCGTTGTGCTTTTCACCTTCTCCTTTCAGACCTCCGGGCCCTTTCTTCTCGGGTAACAGGTACGTACTCATCCCTCCTGTCTTTGTGTCTGTTGTGTGCTCGTCGCATTTAACTTTCCTTTGCGTGCTCCGTCGTCTCTAAAGTTCCCTTCTAATGCAAGTACCAGCTGCATTACAAGAGTTCTTTAGATACTCTGGAGCATGACTCCCCGAAAGCCTGACCTCCTATTCACAGATTTCCTTCTCGGTTCCGCATCACGTCCTAATACATCATTACGTCCGTGAAACAGGTCCGCTGTCTGCCCCACCCATTCTTTCCTTCCTCAAACCGTACTCATACCCTTACCTAGGTGCCTCTTTGTGCTGTGTAGTGAAGTAGTTCAAGCTCTAAGTAGTATAGATTCGCAATTCCAAGTTGCCCGTTCTTGCTGTTGTGATAAGTATGTCGCTGCCCAAGACTCGGCTCCCTTTCCGCTCCCGCAAAAAGAATTTGTCTATCCCCGAGTGCAGACAGCGGAGTCTTCCATTGGGCCCGCCGGAGATCTCCTGCATCGTGCCCACAGCGGATGAACGTTATCCGAATTATACGGTTGATCTGTATTCACTGCCAGCATTGTGATTCTTGGCTACGATTCTATTGTCCATTCGCCCCTCATTCTTCCAACTCCCGACTTCCTAGTATTTCTTTCTGCCTCCTCCATGGCGCCCAGCCCAACCGCAAAACCGCTAGAAGGTGCTTACCCGTTGTCAGCAATATTCTCGCCACATGGAATGGCCGCCTTCGATGCCTCTGTATGTGTTTTCTCGTCCTCTGACACGCCAGGTGTGGTTTATCAACATCACCAGAATTCTCCTTGAGCCACGCACACAGCCGTCGAACCACCTCGCCGCTCATTCAGCCAAATACCCGCCTGCCGACTCGCTAGACTCGGACCTCGATACAACCATGTTCCTCGAGTCTTCACAGTGTGTGCATACTCCCCCCTGTACTCTGCCTTTCGCCGCTGATACTCTTCTACCCTACAGCTCGCTTTCTCTGGCCAAGCGGACGTCAACATATCCACAAATATCGAACTAGGTCCGTTATGATATATTTCGCACACATTCCTCCTTCAGCCTCTCATCACGTCCACGGCACAGGAGATCTCACTGGAATCATTTCTATTGCGGAATCGCGAACAAGCTCACCCCAGCATCCGTTAGCCTAGCGGACGTCAATATACCCACGAATAGCCATCCAGCTCCCTCGCCCACATTCTTCCTACGGTTTTTCGCCACGGCCACCGCACAGAAGATCTCACCGGAATCATTTCTATTGCAGGACCGCGAACAAGACGACACAGACCTGGGCCCAGGCCCGCGTTTGCCCGCGCGATTGACTATGAACGCTCGCTTCGCTCGCGGCAGGATCTCCAACCCAACCCACGTCGACAGACGAGAGGTAAACCAAGGCTTCCCATCCACGTATTCCATTGTTGACCAATCATCAACCCCCAGCCGGCAACACCCCATTTCCCGGAACAATTTCTGTTGCGGAATCGCGAAACAAGTCGCACCAATCTCAGTGTAATCATCCGTACGCCATTTGATCCCAATTCCAATGAGGTTCTCATTTCGTTTCCAGTCCCCTTGCGGGTGTCCACGTTCCATCTACGGCCACAGACACCAAATCCCAACCACTCATGATTCCTCCTCTCCCACGCAATCGGCCCCTTCCCCGGAATTATTTCTATTGCGGAATCGCAAAATCAAAGCGCTAAACGCCATATCCAGACTGCCCGTCGTCGTGCTCCTCGCAGCACACCTTTCCCAAGCACGATGATCATCCGTACGTCATTTAAACCCAGTTAGGTCCGGTCAAGGGCCTATCATTCCGTCCACGAGCTTATTTCGTTTCCAGGTTGCTCGCGGGACGCCGATCCACCTATACTTTGCCATGGCGGAACCCGTGAGTTCGCGCTTTACTCACCGCTTGCACTCGGTATTTACACCAGGGGTCTGCACGCAGCACAGGCGTGCTGACTGCCCCGTGTCGCTCTCCTCACAAGCCTCGCACGCCGTCTCACAACGATCATACGTACGTCACTTAATCCCAGGAAGGGAGCCTATCATTCTGTACACGAGCTCATCTCGCTTCCAGTTTGCTCGCGGGACGCCGATCCGTCCATATTTTGGCATCCCTGCCGTCACTCGTGAGGTACGTCGCACTTTATACGCCCCGTATGCACTCGGGATTCACACTGAATCTACATGGACCGTGGCTTTGACATCGGAGCCAATTGTTCGTGATTTGCACATTCGGTAAGTCGATCTCGCTCAGTCTTCTGGACAATCACGGATGGTCTGTTTACGCCAGCAGATCACTTCTCTACAGGGCCTGAATAGGTACTGGCCTTTTTGGGCCGTAGAATCGAAGAAACCTCGCCGGAGAGTCTCGATTGTCAAAGAACGGAATAAGCGCTCGGGCGCTTAGCCCCATTCCGCGTCTTCCGATGTTTTCTTAGAGTCGAAATGGGTAAAATAGAAGAACGTACCTCTAGCTCATGCACCAGAATGTATTAGAATTACAGGAAGGTGAATCAGGCGAGATTTGAAAGGCTCGGGGAATGCTTCGCCTCATCGAAGCTCCGCGCTAGTACTACCCTGGCTCTGAATTAGATTTACGCATTGAGTGTCTGCGAGCCGCCAATTCAATAGCTGCCACGGGTAGCTGTTCGGTGTCAGGTCAGTAACATTGAATCGCTTAGCCTTCCGAACACCGCGCCTGAGCAACCGTACTCGTCCCCCGTTCTCCCGTTTGTCACAATCGTGATATGACACTCCAACCATGATACCGCCGTAGGAGCGTCAAAGCCTCCACAGTAAGCTCATTGAATGCCGTCAGGTTCTGTACGGACAGCGAAAATGGTGTGGTCGACATTCGTTGCCAAGCCGAGCGGGGGAGTGCACGCCGAACGGGATTCAGAGAACTTGGGAATGCGCGAGCGCGCCGTAATCGCAGATTCGAAGAATACAGGCCTGGAAAGGAAACTTCAAGGAAGGCAGTGGTAAAAGCAAGGTGGGAGAAAGGAATATGACGTACGCGGGGGCAATCTCAGCAGTGAAGCACTATCGAGCCGCCTAACTGGAACTCACGGCGCATGCCCAAAGTTAAGCGCCCAAACGCGTTCCGTGCGTAGAAGCAATAGTCCGAGCTTTCCCATCTCTCCCTATGTACTTCTTACTGCAGGTAATCTATTTAATGTATGAAAGCACCGTCCACTCGGCCAAAATTGACATTAAGTTGCCATCTCGCGTACAAACGGCACTCTTCTCCTCGCAGTACTGTACACCTCGAATCGTGCGTTTCAGCAGCTTGACCAGCAAGTCACCAATTCTAGTACGTACTTTACTCACCTGTCCCTGGTCTGACACCTGTCAGACCGGGTAGCGAGGGAATTAGTTCAAATTTTAAAATCCATGGAGACTTGGGTCCGGAGGAGTCAGGACGAAAGGTACGCACGTCGCTCGTCGCAGGGCTTACTGCGGACCCAGATGGTGGTTGTAGGCTATACAGGATATGTATTTTGTGCTGTGAGTGCCGCCCGATCTGACCTAGCCCAACTCGATCTTCAGGAAAACGCGAAAGCAACGAAATCGTCGCCTCGGCGCTTAATCGCCCTAAGCACACTAACACGCCTCTATCCGCGCCAGAATAAGCATACCAGGCATATCAGCATTTCCCCAAGTACTCCCTCTACATGTATGTGCGGGGTCTCGCTTTTCCAGCCCCCGAATCTTCGATAAACCCAAGCCGATCCAGCCTTCCTCCCCATCCCCCATTCACCCGCCGAGCACACGTTCAAACCGCCCTCCCACCCCCAGCTCGTCTTGGCGACCTATAAATACCCATCATCCCTTGATGGGCAGGGCAAATGCACGCTAGCGTAGTGTGCGAGGGAAAATTCTGTGCGCAGAGAGCGAAGAGCGAATCGGAGGAGGAGGATACGCACGTAAAGCGCGTAAAGGACAAGGAGCGCGTCGGAGCCTGGGCCGGGAGAGTTCTATGCGGGCTGAGATAGGGTGGGATGTGTGACGTGGAGTGGGGGTGGGAGTGTTGCATGGAGAGGTATAAAGGCTGGAGGGGTGGGTGGAGACAAGTCAGAGTTCTCCACTGCGAGGATCGTTCCCTTTCTCATTCCATAGCCTGCTCGCTATTTCGTGCTCCCTTCGTCTATCTCGTTGTCTCTCCTTGCTGCTTATTGTACTGTCGTCGTCATCCAGCTCGAGGTCAGTGATTCTCCGTTTGTGATGCTATGCTCATATCACTTACCACCTGTCGCTACATAGATTCTTTCGTGCTCATTCGCGTTTCTATTGATCTCTGCAGCACTGACCTCTGTTATTTCAATTCAAAAAGTATCTCTATTCATTCTGTCTACTACAAGACGCTAATTGTCTGTTTCTAGTGCCGCCTGAAGCCAACTCGATCCTAGCCCAGTACATCGCGACGATAGAGGTATGCGAGGATCATTTCTTTCTTCATTTCCCACCAGCCTGCTCGCTATTTCGCGATCCCTTTGCACACCACGTCTATTTTCTTACCTCCCCTTGCTGCTCATTGTATTTGTCGTTGTCATCGTCGACGATGAGCTCGAGGTCAGTGATCTGTGATGCTATGTTCATATCTCTTACCACTGTGGCTTGTCTCTAGCGCGCGTCCTTCGCGTTTCTATTGACCTGTGCAACACTGACCTCACTCGCATCTAGACTCGGACACGTAAGTTTATTCATCCTATCTACTACATCACGTTCATACCGTATTGATATACCGCCGTTCTCCAGGATCCCATTGGCATGCCCCAGGACATTGCGACGGGTTATAACGAAGGTGAGTCAGTCCTGTTCTCATAACGAAATGAAGCTCACCGTGATATCGATAGCACGTCGCTGCTCGCATTCGTCATGGCAATGCTTCGGCCCTCGAGGGAGTACTTGGCAACCCCGGGTCTAAATAAATCGAATCCCAAAGTAAGTAACAAGCCACCTTGTTGCCAATCATGATACTCACCTTTCGTTGATGCCCTCCCAGACCCACGCCGGGTTTTGGCGGCGTCGTAGGGGGTCTGCGCTGTAGGGTTGGGTCCGGTCGGTCCAGTCGCATATCGGCGGTTCTGAAAGGACAAGAGTAAGCAACTAATTATCCTTGGAAAATCTCAGCACTCACCATGTTCCACCCAGAAGCCAACGCTATCACGCGCCGCTCTCGTTGCTCTCCTCGCATTTTGGTGGAGTTGACGGCGTCTGGCGTGTGCGGTCCGGTCGTATATTGGCAGCTCTGAAAGGAATTCGGTCGGTAGTAAGTAACAGGCTACATATAGTGAGATTTCAGTACTCACCTTTCGTTTGTCCCACCCAGCGTCGCCGTCGTCGTTTCCACTAGTGTGAGTGTCGGAGCGCGGATGGGATTTCATCGCCGTCGTCGTTTGTGCCAGTGGCCGCGGCGTCGCTGTGCCCAACGAGACCGAGACTTGCGCGCTTGGAACGCTATCACGCGCCGCTCTCGTTGCTCTCGTCGAAGTTTGGTAGAGCCGACGTCGTCTGGGCCGCATGCGTGCGTCCGCTCATGCACAGTAAGTACCCAGCTGCCTGTGTAAAGTCTTGCGCTCACCTTTGGTTGGTCCCACCCCAGTCCTATCGTCATCGGCGCCGGTGTGCGGCTTGTGGTCGTCATTGAGAAGGTGAAGGGTGTGGGATGGCCTGGCTAACGATGAGCAGTGGCACACGTCGTACTCGAATGAATGCTTACTATTTCCGTTGTAGGCCGCCTGTTACCCACCCAGTCCCTGCTCGCGTTCACCGCCTGGGATTTGTTCACCCGTGACATGATGTCGAAGCGGTCAAGGTGAGCGACGGGCACTGCTGCAGTCAACAGCGAACTTGCGCGCGCGATGTCTTGGCTGGCGCTGTAGATGGCGGCGGTATGCAAAGGGAACGAAGTCGCTCGGGTCGAGTAGCCGGCTCGTTGCACCTGTGGCCTATCACACGGGGGGTCAGTGGTGCCGGCGCCATCGAAGCATAGACCTAGGAAAAAGGTGAGTTACTGTCTTGCATACAGCTGAACTGGCATTTACTAACCTTGTCGCAGTCATTCCCCTCGTCGATGCGATCGCACCGCTACTTGGCCGCGACTCCCGTTGGACTTGTTCACCACGACGCGTAGATCTACGAGAACGGCCTTGCATGCGGCTAGACTGATATCTGTCCTCGCCGCCGTGAAATCCTTGGTTCAGGGGTGAGAGGTAGTGCTGGTGGGACACAGATCTACGAGAAGGTCAGTACCTCGAGCCGACTAAAGTGATATTTGGTGCCCTTGTCGCAGGGCCTTGCCGTCCCCATGTCGATGCAGTTGTATGTAGCACCTTGTATTGGTAGTCGTCTTCATGGTTGAGCGGGAGATGGTGTGCAGAGCGCTGCATTGAGAGCTGCGCGCGTCTAGCAACGACCATATGGCATCGAAGATCGCGGCGTCGTAGACCTTGTGTTGTCGTGTTCGTGGTTGCGCGGGAGACGGTGTGGAGGCTGAACGAAAGGGGTTCGCGCTGACGGTGACTCTGGGCGAGAGACGTCTGACGCGTTTGGCGCGCCTCAGTTGCTTGTCGGCAGCGTCTGGACCAAACAGCCTCAACGAGCCGAGCTGAGCGTGGGAACTGATCTGAAATTTCCTCCTGGCCTTCCTGGACGTTGTGAACGACGGCGAAACCGATTTCCTCTCCTCTCCACCCGTTTATAACTCAAAATGTCGACCAGCGGGCTCAAGGCCATTGCGCCAGTGCCCACAGCGGCCGATTTCCTGGACATCGTCTTGTCCAAGACCCAGAGGAAAACGCCCACGGTGAGGGAGAACCAGTTGCGATTGAATGAATACAGACATGCTGAATGCGATATCGGCACTAGGTCATCCACAAAAACTTCAAAATCAGTCGTATTCGTAATTTCTACATGCGCAAAGTCAAGTTCTGTCAGGATTGCTTCGACGAAAAGCTGGGAGCCATCCTTACCGAATTCCCCATGCTCGATGTGCGTTTTGGTTCTGTTTCCATAGGGTAAATGGCTGATCTTTGGACATGATACATAGGATCTTCACCCTTTCCTTTCCTCGCTCATGAACGTCCTCTACGACAAGAACCATTACAAGCTTGCGCTGGGTCAACTGCGAACGGCAAGGCATTTGATCGACCATGTCGCGAAGGATTACTGCCGTCTCCTCAAATTCGGTGACAGTCTCTACCGCTGCAAGCAGCTCAAGAAGGCTGCGCTCGGTCGGTGAGTGCTCAAATCGAGTCCTTCGGGAAACCTCGCTCACGTACTTTTTTCATCCTCGCAGTATGGCTACGATCATGAGGCGCCAAAAAGACCCCCTCGCCTATCTCGAGCAAGTCAGGCAGCATATCTCCCGTCTCCCCGCCATCGACCCCAACACCCGTACCCTTCTCGTCTGTGGATACCCCAACGTCGGAAAATCGTCTTTCATCAACAAGGTTACCCGTGCCGATGTCGATGTGCAGCCCTACGCCTTCACCACCAAGTCTCTGTTCGTCGGACATCTCGACTACAAGTATCTGAGGTGGCAGGTCATCGATACCCCCGGTATCCTTGATCACCCGCTCGAGGAGATGAACACCATCGAGATGCAGAGTATCACCGCCATGGCCCATTTGAAGAGCGCTATCCTCTACTTCATGGATCTCAGTGAGCAGTGTGGATACACTGTCGAGGCTCAGGTTCGATTAGCCCA
Organism: Ephemerocybe angulata; assembly: GCA_013368325.1. NCBI lineage: Eukaryota > Fungi > Basidiomycota > Agaricomycetes > Agaricales > Psathyrellaceae > Ephemerocybe > Ephemerocybe angulata. Next base: position 57,220 of record JAACJK010000064.1, read on the forward strand.
TTTTCCCTCCTCCTGAAACGAAGCTGACGCCGCGTGCAGTGCAAGCTCTTCCACTCGATCAAGCCTCTTTTTGCCACTAAACCCACCGTCCTCGTCCTCAACAAAATCGATGTCATGAAGCTCGAAGAACTCCACCCCGACAACCGCGCCCTCGTGCAAGAAATCATCGACACCGAAGGCGTCATCTGCGTCCAGACCTCCTGCGCCACCGAAGAGGGTGTGATGGACCTCAAGAACAAGGCCTGCGACGCTCTCCTTGCCCACCGTGTCGACCTCAAGATGAAGGGTAGCAAGATCACCTCGGTCGCGAACCGTATCCACGTCGCCCAGCCCAAGCCAGGTACGTGATGGGCCTGACGCGCCGTTGTCGGGAGTACGGGAATTACTGTTTATGGGTGAAAAACTTCCTTTTGGGGCTAAAAAGGCGAAAAAAGAGCTAACTTAAACACCCTATCTAATGCATTCAGGCTTTTCAGACCGTCATAACCTCTCCCATGGCAATGAGTACGTGGCTGTTGAAGACACGCAGAGCACGGCCATGGGATCCCTCGGGGCAGCAGCAACCCTTCGTTGGGGAAGCGAGCGGTTCTGCGCTGGCTTATATAGACCTCCGGACCCTTTCCGGTACGTACATTTCGTGTGCTCCGCCGCCTTCCCCTTTTCTCGTTCTCCTTTCAGACCTCCGGACCCTTTCTTCTCGGGTAACAGGTACGTACTCATCCCTCCTGTCCCTTGTGTGCTCATTGCATTCAACTTTCCTTTGCGTGCTCCATCGTCTCTAAAGTTCCCTTCTAATGCAAGTACCAGTTGCATTTGAAGAGGCCTTTAGACACCATGGAGCATGCCTCCCCAAAAGCCTGACCTCCTATGCACAGGTATCCCTTCTCGGTTCCGAATTGTGTATTACGTTCACCGGTGCATTGTGTATTGTGTCCGCCAGTGCGACGTGAACTGACGTGAAACAGGTCCGCCATCTGCCCATCCATTCTTCTTCGCCTTCAATCTGTACTCATACCCTTACCTAGGTATCCTTTGGCGCTGTGTTGTAAACCATGTTGAGTCTGTATACGATTACAATTCAAAGTAGCTCTTTTCCCCTCTGCCGTTGCGTCAGCAGTGCCACAGACTCGGCTCCGTTTCCGTTCCCGCAAAAAGAATTTGTCTATCCCGAGCCCAGATGGCGGAGTCTTCCATTGGGCCTGTCGGAGATCTCCTGCATCGTGTCTACAGTGGACTTAGCCGCATCATACGGCTGATTTGTATATGCTGCCAGCGTTGCAATTCATGACCACCGCCTTCGGTTTTACCAGGTTTTACCGTGTCTCTGGTAATTTCCTTTCCTCCCCACTCATTACTTCCTCACGGATCGTCACCGCCGTTCTCGTCCCAAGAACTTGCCCCCTTCGATGCGTCCGTATTTCCATACCCGGAGTAGTTTATGAACTTCAGCATACAGCACGCACATGGCAAGGTTCGTCGAACCTGCTCAGTAACCCGCTTCAGCGTCCAACTCGCTGGTTGCACCTCAGCGGGGCGTCTCTACAACGTGTGTACCCTCCCTCACACCACCGGACTTCCCTGCTTACCCATTCACCGGCAGGATCTACTGCGTACTTCGGTCTGGAAATTATTGAGCCACTACGACCATCCAAGCTTTCGAAATATCCTTGAATGTACATTGGGTCCGTTCCTTTGCTTTGCATGACTTGCTTATGTTTCCTTGGCACGACCGCCTCACAGCTCGTCTCCCCGGGATCATTTCTATTGCAGAATCACATCGAAGGTCGGCCAGCGACACGGCCCGTGCAGCCATTCCAGGACTGCGAATAGCCACACAACGCTCGCTTCGCTCGCGGTCGCGCAGAGATATCAAATTCCACTCGACGAGAGGTACGCCATGGCTTCCCCATCCACATATCCCCTTTTCACCCACTTGTTTGTAGCCGTCCCCTCGCAGACTCGTAAGTCTTCTTGCAGTATTGGGCCATTACGCTCCTGACTCCGTCCCAATAGGCCCGTTTTCCGGGATCATTTCTGTTGCGGAATCGCAAAATTCAAGGCCCAAACACCACGTCCAGACCGCCGCGCGGCCATTGTCCCGAGAAGCCATTTGCGATGGCTCGCATTGATCATCCGCACGTTGACCCATCCGTACACGGGCCCATTTACTTCCAGGCCGCTCGCGGAACGTCCAAGGAACGTCGATCCTTCACTCGTAAGCCTTCCTCTCCCGTCATTGGACCTGACTAACTCACGCGTAATAGACCCGTTTTCCGGAATTATTTCTGTTGCGGAATCGCAAAATTCAAGGACCGAACGCGACGTCCAGACCGCCTCGCGGCCATTCTCCTCGGACGACATCCACGACGTCTCACACTATCCGTACGTTATTCAATCCCAATTAGGTCTGACTGGCAGTCCGTACACAGGCTCATTCTACTTCCAGGCCGCTCACGGAACGTCCAAGCAACGTTGATGCTTCACTCGTAAGTCTTCCTTTGGCCTTCCCCTCGCATCATTGGATCCATAACATGCGCAATAGACCGTTTTCCGGAATCATTTCTGTTGCGGAATCGCAAAATCAAAGCCCAAACGCCATATCCAGACTGCCTGCCGCCGTAATCCTCGCAGCGCCTTTTCACACCGAGATTATCCGTACGTCATTCAATCCCAACCAGGTCCGACCTGTCATTCCGTACACAAGCTCATTTCGCTTCCAGGCGGCTCGTGGGACGTCGATCCACCTATACTTTGCCTTGGCGGAACCCGTGAGTTTCGCGCTTTACTCACCGCTTGCCTCGATATTTACACCAGGGGTCTGCACGCAGCACAGGCGCGCTGACCGTCCCGTGTCGCTCTCCTCACAAGCCTCGCACGCCGTCTCACAACGATCATCCGTACGTCACTCGATCCCAGGCAGGTCGCGCCAGGAGCCTATTATTCCGTACAGGAGCTCATTTCGCTTCCAGTTTGCTCGCGGGACGCCGATCCGTCCATATTTTGGCATCCCTGCCGTCACTCGTGAGGTACGTCGCGCTTTATACGCCCCGTATGCACTCGGGATTCACACTGAATCTACGCAGCGCAGGTGCGCTTACGCATGCGATTGTAACGACTGACATAAGGTGTGCCTCACGCGCGCCACTGTAACTTGGTGCACAGGGCTGATTACCACCGTGAGCGAGAAGTACATGGGCATGCGCGCAGCGCCGCTGGCCGATGTCTGGTTCGCAGAAGGCGTCCATGGCACCACGGAGTGCCCACTGGCAGACGACCCTTGAGGCATCCAGCCGTCCATTTGATGCGCTCGGGTATCCATCAGCTCTGGATATAGCGACTGGACCGTGGCTTTGACATCGGAGCCAATTGTTCGTGATTTGCACATTCGGTAAGTCGATCTCGCTCAGTCTTCTGGACAATTACGGATGGTCTGTTTACGCCAGCAGATCACTTCTCTACAGGGCATAGAATAGGTACTGGTCCCTTTGGGCCGTAGAATCGAAGAAACCTCGCCGGAGAGTCTCGATTGTCAAAGAACGGAATAAGCGCTCGGGCGCTTAGCCCCATTCCGCGTCTTCCGATGTTTTCCTAGGGTCGAAATGAGTAAAATAGGAGAAAGGATATCTCTAGCACATGCGCCAAAATGTACCAGGCGAGATTTGAAAGGCTTTGGTCATGCTTCGACTGATCAAAGTTCCGCCCACCGGTGCTCCGAATTAAATTTACACTCCAACCATGATACCGCCGTAGGAGCGCCAAAGCCTCCACAGTGAGCCCATTGAATGCCGTCAGGTTCTGGGCGGACAGCGAAAATGGTGTGGTCGAGATTCGTTGCCAAGCCGAGCGGGGAGTGCACGCCGAACGGGATTCAGAGAACTTGGGAATGCGCGAGCGCGCCGTAATCGCAGATTCGAAGAATGCAGGCCTGGAAAGGAAACTTCAAGGAAGGCAGTGGTAAAATCAAGGTGGGAGAAAGGAATATGACGTACGCGGGGGCAATCTCCGCAGTGAAGCACTATCGAGCCTCCTAACTGGAATTCACGGCGCATGCGCGAAGTTAAGCGCCCAAACGCGTTCCGTGCATGGAAGCTACAGTCCAAGAATCTACATCTATTCCTTTACATTTGGCACTTATAGCTCTCTATTGAGTGTATCAAAGGATCGTTCACTCGCCCAAAATTGGCTGCAGGGTGCCAGCCATCTCAGTGCTTACGCGCAACGGCACTCGTCTCCTCCCAGTCCCATGCACCTCTAATCGTGCGTTTCAACGCATTGACCCGCACATCTCTAGCTCTCGTACATAGATTAACAAATAGACCCGTGTGTGTGACACCTGTCAGGCGGGTAGCGAGGGACGAAGTTCAAATTTTGAATTCCATGGGGGACTTGGGTCCGGAGGACCCAGGAAGAGAGATACGCACGTCGCACGTCGCTAGATACATTTTGTATGTCTCTGGTAGCTATAGCGTGCAATTAGTATGTACCTTGTGCTATGAGTGCCGCCCGATCTGCCCTAGCCCAACTCGATCTCCAGAAAAACGCGAACGCAAAGAAATCGTCGCCTCGGCGCTTAATCGCCCTAAGCACACTAACACGCCTCTATCCGCGCCAGAATAAGCTCACAAAGTACACCAACATTACTCCCGAGTACGCCTGTTACATACTTGCCCTGGGGCTTATCCTCCCAGCCGGCAAATCTTCGATGAACCCAAGCCGATCCAGCCCTCCTCCCCATCCCCCATTCACCCGCCGAGCATGCGTTCAAACCGCCTTCCCGTCCCCAGCTCGACTTGGCGACCTATAAATACCCATCATCCCTTGATGGGCAGGGCAAATGCACGCTAGCGTAGTCTGCGAGGGAAAATTATGTGCGCAAAAAGCGAAGAGCGAATCGGAGGAGGAGGATACGCACGTAAAGCGCGTAAAGGACAAGGAGCGCGTCGGAGCCTGGGCCCGCAGAGTTCTGTGCGGGCTGAGATAGGGTGGGATGTGTGACGCGGTCTGGGTGTGGGAGTGTTGCATGGAGAGGTATAAAGGCTGGAGGGGTGGGTGGAGACAAGTCAGAGTTCTCCACTGCGAGGATCGTTCCCTTCCTCATTCCATAGCCTGCTCGCTATTTCGTGCTCCCTCGTCTATCTCGCTGTCTCTGCTTGCTGCTTATTGTATTGTCGTCGTCATCCAGCTCGAGGTCAGTGATTCTCCGTTTGTGATGCTATGCTCATATCACTTACCACCTGTCGCTACATAGATTCTTTCGTGCTCATTCGCGTTTCTATTGATCTCTGCAGCACTGACCTCTGTTATTTCAATTCAAAAAGTATCTCTATTCATTTTGTCTACTACATGACGCTAATTGTCTGTTTCTAGTGCCGCCTGAAGCCAACTCGATCTTAGCCCAGTACATCGCGACGATAGAGGTATGCGAGGATCATTTCTTTCTTCATTTCCCACCAGCCTGCTCGCTATTTCGCGATCCCTTTGCACACCACGTCTACCTCCCCTTGCTGCTCATTGTATTTGTCGTTGTCATCGTCGACGATGAGCTCGAGGTCAGTGATCTGTGATGCTATGTTCATATCTCTTACCACTGTGGCTTGTCTCTAGCGCGCGTCCTTCGCGTTTCTATTGACCTGCGCAACACTGACCTCACTTGCACCTAGACTCGGACACGTAAGTTTATTCATCCTACCTACTACATCACGTTCATACCGTATTGATATACCGCCGTTCTCCAGGCCGACTTGATCCCATTTACATGCCCCGACGGGTTATAACGAAGGTGAGTCAGTCCTGTTCTCATAACGAAATGAAGCTCACCGTGATATCGATAGCACGTCGCTGCTCGCATTCGTCATGGCAATGCTTCGGCCCTCGAGGGAGTACTTGGCAACCCCGGGTCTAAATAAATCGAATCCCAAAGTAAGTAACAAGCCACCTTGTTGCCAATCATGATACTCACCTTTCGTTGATGCCCTCCCAGACCCACGCCGGGTTTTGGCGGCGTCGTAGGGGGTCTGCGCTGTAGGGTTGGGTCCGGTCGGTCCAGTCGCATATCGGCGGTTCTGAAAGGACAAGAGTAAGCAACTAATTATCCTTGGAAAATCTCAGCACTCACCATGTTCCACCCAGAAGCCAACGCTATCACGCGCCGCTCTCGTTGCTCTCCTCGCATTTTGGTGGAGTTGACGGCGTCTGGCGTGTGCGGTCCGGTCGTATATTGGCAGCTCTGAAAAGAATTCGGCCGCGTAGTAAGTAACAGGCTACATATAGCCAGATCTCAGTACTCACCTTTCGTTTGCCCCACCCAGCGTCGCCGTCGTCGTTTCCACCAGTGTGAGTGTCGGAGCGCGGATGGGATTTCATCGCCGCCGTCGTTTGTGCCAGTGGCCGCGGCGCCGCTGTGCCCAACGAGACCGAGACTTGCGCGCTTGGAACGTTGTCACGCGCCGCTCTCGGCACTCTCGTCGCATTTTGTGGAGCCGACGTCGTTTGGCTCGGGTCGTACATCGGTGGTGCACTGTAAGTCTGTAAGTACCCAGCTGCCTTTGTAAAGTCTTGTGCTCACCTTTCGTTGGTCCCACCCCAGTCCTATCGTCATCGGCGCCGGTGTGCGGCTTGATGCCCTTGAGAAGGTGAAGGGTGTGGGATGGCCTGGCTAACGGTGAGCAGCGACACGCGTTGGACTCGAATGAATACTTACCATTTCCGATTTTCCATCTCCTGTTACCACCCAGTCCCTACTCGCGTTCACTGTGCCAACCTGCGATTCGTTCGCCCGTGCACTGCTGGAGTCAACAGCTAACTTGAGATGCGGCATACGGTCAGGCGCGCAGTGCATCGGCCGCGAGGTCTTGGCTGGCGCTGTAGATGGCGGCGGTATGCAAAGGGAACGAAGTCGCGGGCAGTGCCTGCGACCTACGAAAAGGTGAGCCACGGTCTTGCATACAGCTGAACTGCCATTTACTAACCTTGTCGCAGTGCTGCCATTCCCCTCGTCGATGCGATTGTACCGCGACTCCCGTTGGACTTGTTGGCGACGACGCGTAGATCTACGTCCTGGCTTGTATTTAGTGGACCTTGTAGTAGTTGTCGTGTTCGTGGTTGGGCGGGATATGGTGTGCTGGAGGCTGCACGAAGACGGTGACTCCGGGCGAGAAACGTGTGTGGGAGGGGCATCGAGTTGAGAATTGGGGATGGCGTCGGTGTCCAGGGATCGGCCAGGCGCGCCTCAGTTGCTTGTCGGCAGCGTCTGGACCAAACAGCGTCAACGAGCCGAGCTGCGCGTGGGAACTGATCTGAAATTTCCTCCTGGCCTTCCTGGAGGTTGTGAACGACGGCGAAACTGATTTCCTCTCCTCCCCACCCGTTTATAACTCAAAATGTCGACCAGCGGGCTCAAGGCCATTGCGCCAGTGCCCACAGCGGCCGATTTTCTGGACATTGTCCTGTCCAAGACCCAGAGGAAAACGCCCACGGTGAGGAGAGAACCATTTGCGATTGAATGAATACAGACATGCTGAATGCGATATCGGCACTAGGTCATCCACAAAAACTTCAAAATCAGTCGTATTCGTAACTTCTACATGCGCAAAGTCAAGTTCTGTCAGGATTGCTTCGACGAAAAGCTGGGGGCCATCCTTACCGAATTCCCCATGCTCGATGTGCGTTTTGGTTCGCTTTCCATAGGGTAAATGGCTGATCTTTGGACATTATACATAGGATCTTCACCCTTTCCTTTCCTCGCTCATGAACGTCCTCTACGACAAGAACCATTACAAGCTCGCGTTGGGTCAGCTGCGAACGGCAAGGCATTTGATCGACCATGTCGCGAAGGATTACTGCCGTCTCCTCAAATTCGGTGACAGTCTATACCGCTGCAAGCAGCTCAAGAAGGCTGCGCTCGGTCGGTGAGTCCTTAGATTGAGTCTTTCGGGAAACCTCGCTCACGTACTTTTTTCAGCATGGCTACGATCATGAAGCGCCAAAAGGACCCCCTCGCCTATCTCGAGCAAGTCAGGCAGCATATCTCCCGTCTCCCCGCCATCGACCCCAACACCCGCACCCTTCTCGTCTGTGGATACCCCAACGTCGGAAAATCGTCTTTCATCAACAAGGTTACCCGCGCCGATGTCGATGTGCAACCCTACGCCTTCACCACCAAGTCTCTGTTCGTCGGACATCTCGACTACAAGTATCTGAGGTGGCAGGTCATCGATACCCCCGGTATCCTTGATCACCCGCTCGAGGAGATGAACACCATCGAGATGCAGAGTATCACCGCCATGGCCCATTTGAAGAGCGCTATCCTCTACTTCATGGATCTCAGTGAGCAGTGTGGATACACCGTCGAGGCTCAGGTATGCTTTGCCCATTCGCGCTTTTCCTGTAACGAAGCTGACGCCGCGTGCAGTGCAAGCTCTTCCACTCGATCAAGCCTCTTTTCGCCACTAAACCCACCGTCCTCGTCCTCAACAAAATCGATGTCATGAAGCTCGAAGAACTCCACCCCGACAACCGCGCCCTCGTGCAAGAAATCATCGACACCGAAGGCGTTATCTGCGTCCAGACCTCCTGCGCCACCGAGGAGGGTGTGATGGACCTCAAGAACAAGGCCTGCGACGCCCTCCTTGCCCACCGTGTCGACCTCAAGATGAAGGGTAGCAAGATCACCTCCGTCGCGAACCGTATCCACGTCGCCCAGCCCAAGCCAGGTACGTGATGGGCCTGACGCGCCGTTGTCGGGAGTACGGGAATTACTGTTTATGGGTGAAAAACTTCCTTTTGGGGCTAAAAAGGCGAAAAAAGAGCTAACTTAAACACCCTATCTAATACATTCAGGCTTTTCAGACCGGCATAACCTCTCCCATGGCAATGAGTACGTGGCTGTTGAAGACACGCAGAGCACGGCCATGGGATCCCTCGGGGCAGCAGCAACCCTTCGTTGGGGAAGCGAGCGGTTCTGCGCTGGCTTATATAGACCTCCGGACCCTTTCCGGTACGTGCTCCGCCGCCTTCCCCTTTTTCGTTGTGTTCATCACCTTCTCCTTCCAGGCCTCCGGACCCTTTCTTCTCGGGTAACAGGTACGTACTCAGCCCTCCTGTGCTCGTCGCATTCAACTTTCCTTTGCGTGCTCCATCGTCTCTAAAGTTCCCTTCTAATGCAAGTACCAGTTGCATTTGAAGTGGCCTTTAGACACACTGGAGCATGACTCCCCCAAATCCTAACCTCCTATTCACAGGTATCCCTTCTCGGTTCCGCATCGTGTATTACGTTCACTGGTGCATTGCGTATTGTGTCCGCCAGTGTGATGTGAAACAGGTCCGCCGTCTGCCCATCCATTCTTCTTCCCCCTCCATCTGTACTCATATGCCTACCTAGGTATCCTCTGGTGCGTGTAGTAAAACAGGTTGAGTCTTCAAGTCGTGTAGAGTTGTAATTCAAAGTACCTCGTTTCTCCTCTGCCGTAGCGTAAGTGCCACAGGCTCGGCTCCGTTTCCGTCCCCGCAAAAAGAATTTGTCTATCCCGAGCCCAGATGGCGGACGGAGTCTTCCATTGGGCCTGTCGGAGATCTCCTGCATCGTGCCTACAGTGGACTTAGCCGCATCATACGGCTGATTTGTGTATGCTGCCAGCGTTGCAATTCATGATCACCGCCACTTCAGTTTTACCGTCTCTCTTGTAATTTCCCTTCCTCCCCACTCATTACATCCTCACGGATCGTCACCGCTGTTCTCGTCCCAAGACCTTGCCCCCTTCCATGCGTCCGTATTTCCATGCCCGGAGTCGTTTATGAACTTCAGTATACAGCACGCACACACGGTTCGGTGCACTGCTCAGTCACCCGCTTCAGCGTACAACTCGCTGGTTGAACCTCAGCGAGGGGTCTCTACAACGTGTGTACCCTCCTTCACACCACCGGACTTCCCTGTTTACTCATTTCACCAGCAAGATCTACTGGGTACTTCGTTTCAGAAATCATTGAGCCACTACGAGTGTCCAGCAGCTTCAGCCCTGACCGACCATCCAAGCTTTCGAAATATCCTTGAATGCCATACATCGGGTCCGTTCTTTTGCTTTGCGTGACTTGGCAATGGTTACTGGCACGACCGCCTCACAGCTCGTCTCACGGGAACCATTTCTATTGCGGAATCACAAACACGACCCCATGCATCGAAGGTCGGCCAGCGACACGGCCCGTGCACCCATTCCAGGACTGCGAATAGCCACATGACTGCCCCATGGCCCTAATTTCCAACGCTCGCTTCGCTCGCGGTCGCGCAGAGATATCCAACCCCACTTACGCCATGGCGTCCCCATCCACATATCCCCTGCGTGGGCAGCGAATTGATGGCGTGGGCAGGCGTGGCGGTGTTCCCTCCACGATCAGACGCGCCTGCCACGGGCCCCACGCTCCCCACGCGTCTGGCCTTTTCCTGATGTGTTTGTGGCCACAGAAATCCCGCCCCCTCCCAGACTCGTAAGTCTTCTTGCAGTATTGGGGCCCTACGCTCCTGACTCTGTCCCCATAGGCCCGTTTTCCGGAACCATTTCTGTTGCGGAATCGCAAAATTCAAGGCCCAAACACCACGTCCAGACCGCCGCGCGGCCATTGTCCCCAGAAGCCATTTGCGACGGCTCGCAGTGATCATCCGTACGTTGACCCATTCCGTACACGGGCCCATTTACTTCCAGGCCGCTCGCGGAACGTCCAAGGAACGTCGATCCTTCACTCGTAAGCCTTCCTCTCTCGTCATTGGACCTGACTAACTCACGCGTAATAGACCCATTTTCCGGAATCATTTCTGTTGCGGAATCGCAAAATTCAAGGCCCAAACACCGCGTCCAGACCGCCGCGCGGCCATTCTCCTCGGACGACATCCACGACGTCTCACACTATCCGTACGTTATTCAATCCCAATTAGGTCTGACTGGCAGTCCCTACACGGGCTCATTCTACTTCCAGGCCGCTCACGGAACATCCAAGCAACGTCGATGCTTCACTCGTAAGTCTTGCTCTCACATCATTGGACCCCATTAACTCATGCGTAATAGACCCGTTTTCCGAATTCATTTCTGTTGCGGAATCGCAAAATCAAAGCATCAAACGCCATTTCCAGACTTCCTATCGCCGTGCCTCCTCGCAGCGCCTCTTCACACCGTACGTCATTCAATCCCAACCAGGTCTAGCCTGCATCCTGTCATTCCGTACGCAAGCTTATTTCGTTTCCAGGTCGTGGGACGCCGAACCCTCTCTACTTCAAGTTTGCCATGGCGGAACCCGTGAGTCTCGCGCTTCACTCGCCTCTTGCACTCGATATTTACGCCAGGGTCTCGCGCGCTTAAACTGCCACGGGTCGCTCTCTTCATAAGCCGCGCACGCCGTCTCACGACGATCATCCGCACGTCACTCGATCCCAGGCAGGTCCCGCCAGGAGCCTATTATTCCGTCCACGAGCTCATTTCGCTTCCAGGTTGCTCGCGGGACGCCGATCCATCTATACTTTGAGATCCCGATGCCGTCACTCGTGAGTTCCGCTGCGCTTCACTCGCGTTATGCATTCGGAGTCCAATTTTAACGACTGACATAAGGTGTGTCTCACCAGCGTCAGCGAGAAGGACCATGGCATGCGCGCCGCGCCGCTGGCCGCTGTCTGGTTCACAGAAGATGCCCATGGCATGGGAATGCCCCGAAGGCCCTTGAGGCATCCAACCGAGGGTCCAGTCGATGCGCTCGGGTATCCATCAGCTCTGGATGTAGCGACAACTGGACCGTGGCTTTGACTTCGGAATCAATGATTCGTTACCCGCACATTTGGTAAGTCAATCTCGTACAGTCCTTTGTACAATCACTGATGGTCTGTTTACACCAGCAAGGCTCTCAGCCTCTGCTCTACAGGGCCTAGACTAAATACTGACTCCTTTTGGGCTGTAGAAGCGAAGAAGCATCACCGGGGAGTTTCCATTGTCGAAGCACGGAATAAGCGCGCGGGCGCTTAGCGCCATTCCGCGAATTCCGAAGGCTTCTTAGGGTCGAAATGAGTAAAATAGGAGAAAATACCTCTGGCTCGTGCGCCGGGACGTGGTAGAATTGCGGGGGGGTGAATCGGGCGAGATTTGAAAGGCTCGGGGAATGCTTCGCCTCATCGAAGCTCCGCGCTAGTACTACCCTGGCTCTGAATTAGATTTACACATTCAGTGTCTGCGAGTCGCCAATTAAATAGCTACCACGGGTAGCGGCAGTAACATTGAATTGCTCAGTCTTCCGAACACCCCGCGCCTGAGCAACCGTACTCGTCCCCCCGTTCTCCCGTTCGTCACAATCGTGAGATGACACTCCAACCATGATACCGCCGTAGGAGCGTCAAAGGCTAAGCTCATTAAATGCCGTCATATTCTGGGTGGACAGCGAAAATGGTGTGGTCGAGATTCGTTGCCAAGCCGAGCGGGGAGTGCACGCCGAACGAGATTCAGAGGAGGGAATGCGCGCGCACGCGCTGTAATCGCGGACTCGAGGAATGCGCCCTGGAAAGGAAACTTCAAGGAAGGCAGTGGTAAAAGCAAGGTGGGAGAAAGGGATATGACGTACGCGGCGGTGATCTCTGCAGCAGGCGAGCATGAACGGGCGGGCCAATTGGGTTTCGTGATGCGTGCGCAAAGTTAAGCGCCCAACGCGTTCTGTGCGTAGAAGCAATAGTCCGAGCTTTCACATCTCTCCCTATGTACTTCTTACTGCAGGTAATCTAGTGAATGTATGAAAGTACCGTCCACTCGGCCAAAATTGACATTAAGTTGCCATCTCGCGTACAAACGGCACTCTTCTCCTCGCAGTACCGTACACCTCAAATCGTGCGTTTCAGCAGCTTGACCCGCAATTCACCAATTCTAGTACGTACTTTACTCACCTGTCCCGGGTCTGACACCTGTCAGACCGGGTAGCGAGGGAATTAGTTCAAATTTTAAAATCCATGGAGACTTGGGTCCGCAGGAGTCAGGACGAAAGGTACGCACGTCGCTCGTCGCAGGGCTTACTGCAGACCCAGATGGTGGTTGTAGGCTATACAGGATATGTATTTTGTGCTATGAGTGCCGCCCGATCTGACCTAGCCCAACTCGATCTTCAGGAAAACGCGAAAGCAAAGAAATCGTCGCCTCGGCGCTTAATCGCCCTAAGCACACTAACACGCCTCTATCCGCACCAGAATAAGCATACCATGCATATCAGCATTTCCCCAAGTACTCACTTCACATGCCTGTGCAGGGTCTCTCCCTTCCAGCCGCCCCCGAATTCTCAATAAACCCAAGCCGATCAGCCCTCCTCCCCACCCCCATTCTCCCGCCGAGCATGCGTTCAAACCGCCCTCCGTCCCCAGCTCGTCTTGGCGACCTATAAATACCCATCATCCCTTGATGGGCAGCGCAAATGCACGCTAGCGTAGTCTGCGAGGGAAAATTCAGCGCGCAAAAAGCGAAGAGCGAATCGGAGGAGGAGGATATGCACGTAAAGCGCGTAAAGGACAAGGAGCGCGTCGGAGCCTGGACCCGCAGAGTTCTGTGCGGGCTGAGATAGGGTGGGATGTGTGACGTGGAGTGGGGGTGGGAGTGTTGCATGGAGAGGTATAAAGGCTGGAGGGGTGGGTGGAGACAAGTCAGAGTTCTCCACTGCGAGGATCGTTCCCTTCCTCATTCCATAGCCTGCTCGCTATTTCGTGCTCCCTTCGTCTATCTCGTTGTCTCTCCTTGCTGCTTATTGTATCGTCGTCGTCGTCGTCTATCAGCTCGAGGTCAGCGATTCTCCGTTTGTGATGCTATGCTCATATCACTTACCAGCTGTCCCTAGATTCTTTCGTGCTCATTCACGTTTCTATTGATCTCTGACCCAGCCTCTGTTATTTCAATTCAACAAGTATTTCTATTCATTCTATCTACTACATGACGCTAATTGTCTGTTTCTAGTGCCGCCTGAAGCCAACTCGATCCTAGCCCAGTACATCGCGACGATAGAGGTATGCGAGGATCATTTCTTTCTTCATTTCCCACCAGCCTGCTCCCCTTTGCACACCACGTCTATTTTCTTACCTCCCCTTGCTGCTCATTGTATTTGTCGTTGTCATCGTCGACGATGAGCTCGAGGTCAGTGATCTGTGATGCTGTGTTCATATCTCTTACCACTGTGGCTTGTCTCTAGCGCGCGTCCTTCGGGTTTCTATTGACCTGTGCAACACTGACCTCACTTGCACCTAGACTCGGACACGTAAGTTTATTCATATTCATCCTACCTACTACATCACGTTTATACCGTATTGATATACCGCCGTTCTCCAGACCGACTTGATCCCATTGGCATGCCCCAGCACATCGCGACGGGTTATAACGAAGGTGAGTCAGTCCTGTTCTCATAACGAAATGAAGCTCACCGTGATATCGATAGCACGTCGCTGCTCGCATTCGTTGATATTCCTGCGTCGACCTTACTCGTGGCAATGCTTCGGCCCACACGACGAACCTTCCATTGATTGTGTGATCGTCGAGAGCTGCTGGCGGAGTCGTGGTGAACGCCATCGTTGAGGGATGACCTGGAAGGTGAGTAACAGTTTTCCATATAATCGAGGGACTACTTACTATTCCACGATAGTACTCTTTGGGATGTGTTGGCGGCACCGGGTCATAGAGGTATGTTAGTCCCGGTATCAAGACGAAACGAGCTCACCGTGATATCACTTCTCAGCTAGAAGTTCGCATTCCTGCATCGACGGCGACATTTCGTGCACGAACCCTCTGCCGCCTGTGTGACCATCGGGTGCTGCTGTTGGTGGCGCGTTGAGGGATGGCCTGGCTAAAGGTAAGTAACGGTTTTCCATATAGCACCGTCAGTACTTACCATTCCCCGGTAGAACTTGTAAGGAACGTGTCGGCGGCCCCGAATCTGAACAGATTGAACCGCAAAGTTAGTAACAGGCCATCTACTTGCCAGTCATGATACTCACCTGCATCCAGGATCTACGCCGGGCTTTGGCGGCGCCGACTGGGTGTGTGCTGTAGGGTTGGGTCCAGTCCAGTCGCATATTGGCGGTTCTGAAAGGACAAGAGTAAGCAACCAACCATCCCTGGAAAATCTCAGCACTCACCATGTTCCACCCAGTAGCCAGCGCTGCCATGCGCCGCTCTCGTTGCTCTCCTCGCATTTTGGTGGAGTTGACGGCGTCTGGCGTGTGCGGTCCGGGTATATTGGCATCTCTGAAAGGAATTCGGCCGCGTAGTAAGTGACAGGCTACATATAGTGAGATCTCAGTACTCACCTTTCGTTTGTCCCACCCAGCGTCGCCGTCGTCGTTTCCACTAGTGTGAGTGTCGGGGCGCGGATGGGATTTCGTCGCCGCCGTCGTTTGTGCCAGTGGCCGCGGCGTCGCTGTGCCAACGGAACGGAGACTTGCGCGCTTGGAACGGTATCACGCGCCGCTCTCGTTGCTCTCGTCGCATTTTGTGGAGCCGACGTCGTCTGGGCCGCATGCGTGTGTCTGCTCAGGTCGTACATCGGTGGTGCACGCTGCCTTTGTAGAATTTTGTGCTCACCTTTCGTTGGTCCACCCCAGTCCTATCGTCGGGCGGCTCTACCAGAGACGGATCGTCGTTGAGAAAGTGAAGGGTGTGGGATGGCCTGGCTATCGGTGAGCAGTGGCACACGTCGTAATCATATGAATGCTTACTATTTCCGATTTTCCATCTCCTGTTACCCACCCAGTCCCTACTCGCGTTCACTGTGCCAACCTGCGATTCGTTCGCCCGTGCACTGCTGGAGTCAACAGCTAACTTGAGATGCGGTATACGGTCGGGCGCGCAGTGCATCGGCCGCGAGGTCTTGGCTGGCGCTGTAGATGGCGGCGGTATGCAAAGGGAACGAAGTCGCGGGAGTGCCTGCGACCTACGAAAAGGTGAGCCACGGTCTTGCATACAGCTAAACTGCCATTTACTAACCTTGTCGCAGTGCTGTCTTTCGATGCTATTGCACCGCGACTCCCGTTGGACTCGGACTTGTTGGCAACGACGCGTAGATCTACGTCGATTCTACGAGAACGGCCTTGGATACGGGCGAGAGTCCTGGCTTGTATTTAGTGGACCTTGTAGTAGTTGTCGTGTTCGTGGTTGCGTGGGAGGGTGCACGAAAGGGGTTCGCGCTGACGGTGACTCCGGGCGAGAGAAGCGTTTGCGAGGCGCGCCTCAGTTGCTTGTCGGCAGCGTCTGGACCAAACAGCAGCATGAGCCGAGCTGAGCGTGGGAACTGATCTGAAATTTCCTCCTGGCCTTCCTGGACGTCGTGAACGACGGCGAAACCGATTTCCTCTCCTCCCCACCCCTCTATAACTCAAAATGTCGACCAGCGGGCTCAAGGCCATTGCGCCAGTGCCCACAGCGGCCGATTTCCTGGACATTGTCCTGTCCAAGACCCAGAGGAAAACGCCCACGGTGAGGGAGAACGGTTTGCGATTGAATGAATACAGACATGCTGAATGCGATATCGGCACTAGGTCATCCACAAAAACTTCAAAATCAGTCGTATTCGTAACTTCTACATGCGCAAAGTCAAGTTCTGTCAGGATTGCTTCGACGAAAAGCTGGGGGCCATCCTTACCGAATTCCCCATGCTCGATGTGCGTTTTGGTTCTGTTTCCATGGGCTAAATGGCTGATCTTTGGACATGATACATAGGATCTTCACCCTTTCCTTTCCTCACTCATGAACGTTCTTTACGACAAGAACCATTACAAGCTTGCGTTGGGTCAACTGCGAACGGCAAGGCATTTGATCGACCATGTCGCGAAGGATTACTGCCGTCTCCTCAAATTCGGCGACAGTCTGTACCGCTGCAAGCAGCTCAAGAAGGCTGCGCTCGGTCGGTGAGTGCTTAGATTGAGTCCTTCGGGAACCCTCGCTCACGTACTTTTTTCAGCATGGCTACGATCATGAGGCGCCAAAAAGACCCCCTCGCCTATCTCGAGCAAGTCAGGCAACATATCTCCCGTCTCCCCGCCATCGACCCGAACACCCGTACCCTTCTCGTCTGTGGATACCCCAACGTCGGAAAATCGTCTTTCATCAACAAGGTTACCCGTGCCGATGTCGATGTGCAACCCTACGCCTTCACCACCAAGTCTCTGTTCGTTGGACATCTCGACTACAAGTATCTGAGGTGGCAGGTCATCGATACCCCCGGTATCCTTGATCACCCGCTCGAGGAGATGAACACCATCGAGATGCAGAGTATCACCGCCATGGCCCATTTGAAGAGCGCTATCCTCTACTTCATGGATCTCAGTGAGCAGTGTGGATACACTGTCGAGGCTCAGGTTCGATTTCCGCACTTTTCCTGAAACGAAGCTGACGCCGCGTGCAGTGCAAGCTCTTCCACTCGATCAAGCCTCTCTTCGCCACCAAACCCACCGTCCTCGTCCTCAACAAAATCGATGTCATGAAGCTCGAAGAACTCCACCCCGACAACCGCGCCCTCGTGCAAGAAATCATCGACACCGAAGGCGTTATCTGCGTCCAGACCTCCTGCGCCACCGAGGAGGGTGTGATGGACCTCAAGAACAAGGCCTGCGACGCGCTCCTTGCCCACCGCGTCGACCTCAAGATGAAGGGGAGCAAGATCACCTCGGTCGCGAACCGTATCCACGTCGCCCAGCCCAAGCCCAGAGACGACGTCGTCCGGGCGCCCTGCATCCCCGACGCTGTCAAGAACAGGAAGAAGTTCGACAAGAACGATCCTGACAGGCCGAGATTGCTTAGGGATGAAGAGCTCGAGCAGGGGACGCCCGTGAACAAGGCGAGGCGCGGCGATGGGTGATGCAAACGTGATGGCGCCTGACGCGCCGTTGTCGGGAGTACGGGAATTACTGTTTATAGGTGAAAAACTTCCTTTTGGGGCTAAAAAGGCGAAAAAAGAGCTAACTTAAACACCCTCTCTAATACATTCAGGCTTTTCAGACCGTCATAACCTCTCCCATGGCAATGAGTACGTGCCTGTTGAAGACACGCAGAGCACAGCCATGGGATCCCTCGGGGCAGCAGCAACCCTTCGTTGCGGAAGCGAGCGATTCTGCGCTGGCTTATATAGACCTCCGGACCCTTTGCGGTACGTGCTCCGCCGCCTTCCCCTTTTCATCACGGTCTCCTTCCAGACCTCCGGACCCTTTCTTCTCGGGTAGCAGGTACGTACTCATCCTTTTGTGTCTGTTGTGTGCTCGTCACATTCAACTTTCCTTTGCGTGCTCCGTCGTCTCTAAAGTTCCCTTCTAATGCAAGTACAAGTTGCATTTGAAGAGGCCTTTAGACACACTGGAGCATGACTCCCCCAAATCCTGACCTCCTATTCACAGGTATCCCTTCTCGGTTCCGCATCGTGTATTACGTTCACCGGTGCATTGCGTATTGTGTCCGCCAGTGTGATGTGAAACAGGTCCGCCGTCTGCCCACCCACTCTTCTTCCCCCTCTATCTGTACTCATACCCTTACCTAGGTATCCTTTCACATTGTGTAGTAAACCATGTTGAGTGTGTATACGATTACAATTCAAAGTAGCTCTTTTCCCCTCTGCCGTTGCATCGGTGTTACAGACTCGGCTCCGTTCCCTTCCCGCAAAAAGAATTTGTCTATCCCGAGCCCAGATGGCGGAGTCTTCCATTGGGCCTGTCGGAGATCTCCTGCATCGTGCCTACAGTCGACTTAGCCGCATCATATGGCTGATTTGTATTTGCTGCCAGCGTTGCAATTCATGATCACCGCCACCTCGGTTTTACCGTCTCTCTTGTAATTTCCCTTGCTCCCCACTCATTACATCCTCACGGATCGTCACCGCTGTTCTCGTCCCATGAAATGGCCCCCTTCCATCTGTCCGTATTTACATCCCTGGAGTCGTTTATGAACTTCAGCGTGCAGCGCGCGCGCACAGTTCGTCGAACCTGCTCAGTCACCCGCTTCAGCGTCCAACTCGCCGGTTGCACCTCATCGGGGCCACCACAACGTGTGTACCCACCCTCATACCACCGGACTTCACTGCGTACTCATTTCACCGGCAGGATATACTGCGTACTTCGTTTCGGAAATTATTGAGCCACTACGACCAAACTACGACCATCCAAGCTTTCGAAATATCCTTGGATGTACATCGAGGTCCGTTCCTTTGCATGACTTGCTTATGACTCCTTGGTACGAACGCCTCACAGCTCGTCTCCCCGGAATCATTTCTATTGCAGAATCACATCGAAGGTCGGCTAGCGACACGGCCTGTGCAGCCTTCCAGTACTGCGAATAGCCACACCAAAGCCACACAACGCTCGCTTCGCTCGCGGTCGCGCAGAGATATACAACCCAGCCCGTGTTTAGCTCGTGTTCGACAGATGTTCGACAGACGAGAGGTACGCCATGGCGTCCCCATCCACATATCCACCTTTTCACCCACTTGTTTGTGGCCACAGAAATCCCGCCCCCTCGCAGACTCGTAAGTCTTCTTGCAGTATTGGGCCATTACGCTCCTGACTCCGTCCCCATAGGCCCGTTTTCCGGACTCATTTCTGTTGCGGAACCGCAAAATTCAAGGGCCAAACACGACGTCCAGACCGCCGTGCGGCCATTGTCCCCAGAAGCCATTTGTGACGGCTCGCAGTGATCATCCGTACGTTGACCCATTTCGTACACGGGCCCATTTACTTCCAGGCCGCTCGCGGAACGTCCAAGAAACGTCGATCCTTCACTTGTAAGTCTTCCACTCGCATCAATGATCATTGGACCCCACTAACTGACGCGTAATAGACCCGTTTTCCGGAAACATTTCTGTTGCGGAATCGCGAAGGACCGAACGCGACGCCCAGACCGCCTCGCAATCATTCTCCTCGGAAGTCATTCACGACGTCTCACACTCGTACGTTATTCAACCCCGATTACTGGCAGCCCGTACACTAGCTCATTATACTTCCAGGCCGCTCACTGGACGCGCAAGGAGTGTCGATGCTTCACTCGCAGTCTTCCTTTGGTCTTCCTCTCGCATCATTGGATCCATAACATGCGCAATAGACCGTTTTCCGGAATCATTTCTGTTGCGGAACCGCAAAATCAAAGCACCAAACGCCATATCCAGACTGCCTGCCGCCGTAATCCTCGCAGCGCCTTTTCACCCCGAGATTATCCGTACGTCATTCAATCCCAACCAGGTCCGACCTGTCATTCCGTACACAAGCTCATTTCGCTTCCAGGCGGCTCGTGGGACGTCGATCCACCTATACTTTGCCTTGGCAGAACCCGTGAGTTTCGCGCTTTACTCACCGCTTTCACTCAATATTTACACCAGGGTGCGCTTAGACTGCCGCGTGTCGCTCTCCTCACAAGCCGCGCCATCCGTACGTCACTCAATCCCAGGCAGGTTCCTATCACTCCGTACACACACGAGCTCATTTCGCTTCCAGGTTGCTCGTGGGACGCCGATCCGTCTATACTTTGACATCCCCATGCCGTCACTCGTGAGTTCCGCTGCGCTTCACTCGCGTTATACATTCGGAATCCAATTTTAACGACTGACATAAGGTGTGTCTCACGCGCGCCACTGTAGTTTAGTGCACTGGGCTGATTACCAGCGTGAGCGAGAAGGACCAGGACATGCGCGCAGCGCCGCTGGCCGCTGTCTGGTCCACAGCATGGGAACGCCCCGAAGGCCCTTGAAGCATCCAACCGACCGTCCAGCCGATGCGCCCGGGTATCCATCAGCTCTGGATATAGCGATACCTGGACCGTGGCTTTGACTTCGGAATCAATGATTCGTTACCCGCACATTTGGTAAGTCAATCTCGTTCAGTCCTTTGTACAATCACTGATGGTCTTTTTACGCCAGCGAGACTCGGTTCAACTGGGCCTAGAATAAGTACTGGCCCTTTTTGGGCTGTAGAAGCGAAGAAGCATCACCTGAGAGTCGAGATTGTCAAAGCACGGAATAAGCGCGCGGGCGCTTAGCACCATTCCGCGAATTCCGAAGGTTTCTTAAGGTCGAAATGAGTAAGATAGGAGAAAATACCTCTAGCACCTGCGCCAAAATGTACCGGAATGACAGAAAGGTGAATCAGGCGAGATTTGAAAGGCTTTGGTAACGCTTCGACTCATCGAAGTTCCACCTACCCGGATCCAAATTAAATTTACACATTCGGTGTCTGCGAGTTGCCAATTCAATAGCTGAGAATAGCTATCACGATTAAATCTCCGGGGTCATGCCTGGGACAGTATATTCGCTTAGCCTCCGAATACCCCGCGCCCGAGCAACCGTGCTCGTCCCCCGTTCTCCCGTTTGGCACAATCGTGATATGACACTCCAACCATGATACCGCCGTAGGAGCGCCAAAGCCTCCACAGTGAGCCCATTGAATGCCGTCAGGTTCTGGGCGGACAGCGAAAATGGTGTGGTCGAGATTCGTTGCCAAGCCGAGCGGGGAGTGCACGCCGAACGGGATTCAGAGGAGGAAATGCGCGAGCGCGCCGTAATCGCAGATTCGAAGATGTAGGCCTGGAAAGGAAGCTTCAATGGGAGCAGGGGTAAAAGCAAGGTTGGAGAAAGAAATATGACGTACGCGGGGGCAATCTCCGCAGTGAAGCACTAATATCGAGCCGCTTAACTTGAACTCACGGCGCATGCGCAAAGTTAAGCGCCCAAACGCGTTCTGTGCGTAGAACCTACAATCCAAGAATCTACATCCATTTCTTTACATTGGGCACTTATAGCTCTCTATTGAGTGTATGAAGGGATCGTCCACTCGCCCAAAATTAACTGCAAAGTGCCATCCATCTCAGTGCTTACGCGCAAACGGCACTCTTCTCCTCCCAGTCCCATGCACCTCTAATCGTGCGTTTCAACGCATTGACCCGCACATCTCTAGCTCTCGTACATATATTAACTAATAGACCCGTGTGTGACACCTGTCAGGCGGGTAGCGAGGGACGAAGTTCAAATTTTGAATTCCATGGGGGACTTGGGTCCGGAGGACCCAGGAAGAGAGATACGCACGTCGCCCGTCGCTAGATACATTTTGTATGTCTCTGGTAGCTATAGCGTGCAATTAGTATGTACCCTGTGCTATGAGTGCCGCCCGATCTTACCTAGCCCAACTCGATCTTCAGGAAAACGCGAACGCAAAGAAATCGTCGCCTCGGCGCTTAATCGCCCTAAGCACACTAACACGCCTCTATCCGCGCCAGAATAAGCTCGAAAAGTACACCAGCATTACTCCCGAGTACTCCTTTTACATACCTGCCCTGGGGCTTATTCTCCCAGCCGGCAAGTCTTCGATATACCCAAGCCGATCCAGCCCTCCTCCCCACCACCATTCACGCGCCGAGCATGCGTTCAAACCGCCCTCCGTCCCCAGCTCGTCTTGGCGACCTATAAATACCCATCATCCCTTGATGGGCAGCGTAAATGCACGCTAGCGTAGTCTGCGAGGGAAAATTCTGTGCGCAGAGAGCGAAGAGCGAATCGGAGGAGGAGGATACGCACGTAAAGCGCGTAAAGGAGAAGGAGCGCGTCGGAGCCTGGGCCGAGAGAGTTCTATGCGGGCTGAGATAGGGTGGGATGTGTGACGCGGTCTGGGTGTGGGAGTGTTGCATGGAGAGGTATAAAGGCTGGAGGGGTGGGTGGAGACAAGTCAGAGTTCTCCACTGTGAGGATCGTTCCTTTCTTCATTTCCCACCAGCCTGCTCGCTATTTCGTGCTCCCTTCGTCTATCTCGTTGTCTCTCCTTGCTGCTTATTGTACTGTCGTCGTCATCCAGCTCGAGGTCAGTGATCCTCCGTTTGTGATGCTATGCTCATATCACTTACCACCTGTCGCTACATAGATTCTTTCGTGCTCATTCGCGTTTCTATTGATCTCTGCAGCACTGACCTCTGTTATTTCAATTCAAAAAGTATCTCTATTCATTCTGTCTACTACATGACGCTAATTGTCTGTTTCTAGTGCCGCCTGAAGCCAACTCGATCCTAGCCCAGTACATCGCGACGATAGAGGTATGCGAGGATCATTTCTTTCTTCATTTCCCACCAGCCTGCTCGCTATTTCGCGATCCCTTTGCACACCACGTCTATTTTCTTACCTCACCTTGCTGCTCATTGTATTTGTCGTTGTCATCGTCGACGATGAGCTCGAGGTCAGTGGTCTGTGATGCTATGTTCATATCTCTTACCACTGTGGCTTGTCTCTAGCGCGCGTCCTTCGCGTTTCTATTGACCTCTGCAACACTGACCTCACTTGCACCTTGACTCGGACACGTAAGTTTATTCATCCTATCTACTACATCACGTTCATACCGTATTGATATACCGCCGTTCTCCAGGCCGACTTGATCCCATTGGCATGCCCCAGCACATCGCGACGGGTTATAACGAAGGTGAGTCAGTCCTGTTCTCATAACGAAATGAAGCTATCGATAGCACGTCGCAGCTCGCATTCGTTGATATTCCTGCGTCGACCTTACTCGTGGCAATGCTTCGGCCCACACGACGAACCTTCCATTGATTGTGTGATCGTCGAGAGCTGCTGGCGGAGTCGTGGTGAACGCCATCGTTGAGGGATGACCTGGAAGGTGAGTAACAGTTTTCCATAAAATCGAGGGACTACTTACTATTCCACGATAGTACTCTTTGGGATGTGTTGGCGGCACCGGGTCATAGAGGTATGTTAGTCCCGGTATCAAGACGAAACGAGCTCACCGTGATATCACTTCTCAGCTAGAAGTTTGCATTCCTGCGTCGACGGCGACATTTCGTACACGAACCCTCTGCCGCCTGTGTGACCATCGGGTGCTGCTGTTGGTGGCGCGTTGAGGGATGGCCTGGCTAAAGGTAAGTAACGGTTTTCCATATAGCGCCGTCAGTACTTACCATTCCCCGGTAGAACTTGTAAGGAACGTGTCGGCGGCCCCGAATCTGAACAGATTGAACCGCAAAGTGAGTAACAGGCCATCTTCTTAGCAGTCATGATACTCACCTACTGTTGATGCCATCCAGGATCTACGCCGGGCTTTGGCGGCGTCGACTGGGTCTGCGCGGTAGGGTTGGGTCCGGTCCAGTCGCGTATCGGCGGTTCTGAAAGGACAAGAGTAAGCAACTAATTATCCTTGGAAAATCTCAGCACTCACCTTGTTTCACCCAGAAGCCAACGCTGTCATGCGCCGCTCTCGTTGCTCTCCTCGCATTTTGGTGGAGTTGACGGCGTCTGGCGTCTGCGGTCCGGGTATATTGGCATCTCTGAAAGGAATTCGGCCGCGTAGTAAGTAACAGGCTACATATAGCCAGATCTCAGTACTCACATTTTGTTTGTCCCACCCAGCTTCGCCGTCGTCGTTTCCATTAGTGTGAGTGTCGGAGCGCGGGTGGGATTTCATCGCCGCCGTCGTTTGTGCCAGTGGCCGCGGCGTCGCGAGACCGAGACCTGCGCGCTTGGACGTTGTCACGCGCCGCTCTCGGCACTCTTGTCGCATTTTGTGGAGCCGACGTCGTCTGGGCCGCATGCGTGTGTCCGCTCGGGTCGTACATCGGTGGTGCACTGTAAGTCTGTAAGTACCCAGCTGCCCTTGTAAAACCTTGTGCTCACCTTTCGTTGGTCCACCCCAGTCCTATCGTCATCGGCGCCGGTGTGCGGCTTGTGGTCGTCGTTGAGAAGGTGAAGGGTGTGGGATGGCCTGGCTAACGGTGAGCAGCGGCACACGTCGTACTCGAATGAATACTTACCATTTCCGATTCTCCATCGTTGTAGGCCGCCTGTTGCCCACCCAGTCCCTGCTCGCGTTCACCGCCTGCGATTTGTTCACCCGTGACATGATGTCGAAGCGGTCAAGGTGAGCAACGGGCACTGCTGGAGTCAACAGCGAACTTGCGCGCGCGACGTCTTGGGCTGGCGCTGTAGATGGCGGCGGTAGGCAAAGGGAACGAAGTCGCTCTAGTCGAGGACCTGTGGCCTATAACACTGGGGTGAAGCATATACCTACGAAAAGGTGAGCTACGGTCTTGCATACAGCTGAACTGGCATTTGCTAACCTTGTCGCAGTCATTCCCCTCGTCGATGCGATCGCAACGCGACTTGACCGCGACTCCCGTTGGACTTGTTCACCACGACGCGTAGATCTACGAGAACGGCCTTGCATGCGGCTAGACTGATATCTGTCCTCGTCGCCGTAACCAGTCGTCGTGGATTGTATTTAGTAGACCTTGTAGTAGCTGTCGTCTTCGTGGTCGGGCGGGACTCCTCGGGTCAAATCCTTGGTTCAGCGGTGAGGGCCAGTGCTGGTGGGACACAGATCTACGAGAAGGTCAGTACCTCGAGCCGACTAAAGTGATACTGACTGACCTTGTCGCAGTGTCTTGCAGTCCCACGTCGATGCAGTTGTATGTAGCACATTTTGTATTGGTAGTCGTCTTCATGGTTGAGCGGGAGATGGTGTGCAGAGCGCTGCATTGGGTCTAGCAACGACCATAGGACATCGAGAATCGCGGCGTCGTAGACCTTGCGTTGTCGTGTTCGTGGTTGCGCGGGAGACGGTGTGCTGGAGGCTGCACGAAAGGGGTTCGCGGTGACGGTGGCTCCGGGCGAGAAACGTGTGTGGGAGGGGCATCGAGTTGAGAATTGGGGATGGCGTCGGTGTCCAGGATCGGCCAGGCGCGCCTCAGTTGCTTGTCGGCAGCGTCTGGACCAAACAGCGTCAACGAGCCGAGCTGCGCGTGGGAACTGATCTGAAATTTCCTCCTGGCCTTCCTGGAGGTTGTGAACGACGGCGAAACTGATTTCCTCTCCTCCCCACCCGTTTATAACTCAAAATGTCGACCAGCGGGCTCAAGGCCATTGCGCCAGTGCCCACAGCGGCCGATTTTCTGGACATTGTCCTGTCCAAGACCCAGAGGAAAACGCCCACGGTGAGGGAGCCAGTTGCGATTGAATGAATACAGACATGCTGAATGCCCTTCGTTGCGCTAGGTCATCCACAAAAACTTCAAAATCAGTCGTATTCGTAACTTTTACATGCGCAAAGTCAAGTTCTGTCAGGATTGCTTCGACGAAAAGCTGGGAGCCATCCTTACGGAATTCCCCATGCTCGATGTGCGTTTTAGTTCTGTTTCCATGGGCTAAATGGCTGATTATACATAGGATCTTCACCCTTTCCTTTCCTCGCTCATGAACGTCCTCTACGACAAGAACCATTACAAGCTTGCGTTGGGTCAGCTGCGAACGGCAAGGCATTTGATCGACCATGTCGCGAAGGATTACTGCCGTCTCCTCAAATTCGGTGACAGTCTGTACCGCTGCAAGCAGCTCAAGAAGGCTGCGCTCGGTCGGTGAGTGCTTAAATTGAGTCCTTCGGGAAACCTCGCTCACGTACTTTTTTCAGCATGGCTACGATCATGAGGCGCCAAAAAGACCCCCTCGCCTATCTCGAGCAAGTCAGGCAACATATCTCCCGTCTCCCCGCCATCGACCCGAACACCCGTACCCTTCTCGTCTGTGGATACCCCAACGTCGGAAAATCGTCTTTCATCAACAAGGTTACCCGTGCCGATGTCGATGTGCAACCCTACGCCTTCACCACCAAGTCTCTGTTCGTTGGACATCTCGACTACAAGTATCTGAGGTGGCAGGTCATCGATACCCCCGGTATCCTTGATCACCCGCTCGAGGAGATGAACACCATCGAGATGCAGAGTATCACCGCCATGGCCCATTTGAAGAGCGCTTCCTCTACTTCATGGATCTCAGTGAGCAGTGTGGATACACTGTCGAGGCTCAGGTTCGATTTCCGCACTTTTCCTGAAACGAAGCTGACGCCGCGTGCAGTGCAAGCTCTTCCACTCGATCAAGCCTCTCTTCGCCACCAAACCCACCGTCCTCGTCCTCAACAAAATCGATGTCATGAAGCTCGAAGAACTCCACCCCGACAACCGCGCCCTCGTGCAAGAAATCATCGACACCGAAGGCGTTATCTGCGTCCAGACCTCCTGCGCCACCGAGGAGGGTGTGATGGACCTCAAGAACAAGGCCTGCGACGCGCTCCTTGCCCACCGCGTCGACCTCAAGATGAAGGGGAGCAAGATCACCTCGGTCGCGAACCGTATCCACGTCGCCCAGCCCAAGCCCAGAGACGACGTCGTCCGGGCGCCCTGCATCCCCGACGCTGTCAAGAACAGGAAGAAGTTCGACAAGAACGATCCTGACAGGCCGAGATTGCTTAGGGATGAAGAGCTCGAGCAGGGGACGCCCGTGAACAAGGCGAGGCGCGGCGATGGGTGATGCAAACGTGATGGCGCCTGACGCGCCGTTGTCGGGAGTACGGGAATTACTGTTTATAGGTGAAAAACTTCCTTTTGGGGCTAAAAGGCGAAAAAAGAGCTAACTTAAACACCCTCTCTAATACATTCAGGCTTTTCAGACCGTCATAACCTCTCCCATGGCAATGAGTACGTGCCTGTTGAAGACACGCAGAGCACAGCCATGGGATCCCTCGGGGCAGCAGCAACCCTTCGTTGCGGAAGCGAGCGATTCTGCGCTGGCTTATATAGACCTCCGGACCCTTTGCGGTACGTGCTCCGCCGCCTTCCCCTTTTCATCACGGTCTCCTTCCAGACCTCCGGACCCTTTCTTCTCGGGTAGCAGGTACGTACTCATCCTTTTGTGTCTGTTGTGTGCTCGTCACATTCAACTTTCCTTTGCGTGCTCCGTCGTCTCTAAAGTTCCCTTCTAATGCAAGTACAAGTTGCATTTGAAGAGGCCTTTAGACACACTGGAGCATGACTCCCCCAAATCCTGACCTCCTATTCACAGGTATCCCTTCTCGGTTCCGCATCGTGTATTACGTTCACCGGTGCATTGCGTATTGTGTCCGCCAGTGTGATGTGAAACAGGTCCGCCGTCTGCCCACCCACTCTTCTTCCCCCTCTATCTGTACTCATACCCTTACCTAGGTATCCTTTCACATTGTGTAGTAAACCATGTTGAGTGTGTATACGATTACAATTCAAAGTAGCTCTTTCCCCTCTGCCGTTGCATCGGTGTTACAGACTCGGCTCCGTTCCCTTCCCGCAAAAAGAATTTGTCTATCCCGAGCCCAGATGGCGGAGTCTTCCATTGGGCCTGTCGGAGATCTCCTGCATCGTGCCTACAGTCGACTTAGCCGCATCATATGGCTGATTTGTATTTGCTGCCAGCGTTGCAATTCATGATCACCGCCACCTCGGTTTACCGTCTCTCTTGTAATTTCCCTTGCTCCCCACTCATTACATCCTCACGGATCGTCACCGCTGTTCTCGTCCCATGAAATGGCCCCTTCCATCTGTCCGTATTTACATCCCTGGAGTCGTTTATGAACTTCAGCGTGCAGCGCGCGCGCACAGTTCGTCGAACCTGCTCAGTCACCCGCTTCAGCGTCCAACTCGCCGGTTGCACCTCATCGGGGGCCACCACAACGTGTGTACCCACCCTCATACCACCGGACTTCACTGCGTACTCATTTCACCGGCAGGATATACTGCGTACTTCGTTTCGGAAATTATTGAGCCACTACGACCAAACTACGACCATCCAAGCTTTCGAAATATCCTTGGATGTACATCGAGGTCCGTTCCTTTGCATGACTTGCTTATGACTCCTTGGTACGAACGCCTCACAGCTCGTCTCCCCGGAATCATTTCTATTGCAGAATCACATCGAAGGTCGGCTAGCGACACGGCCTGTGCAGCCTTCCAGTACTGCGAATAGCCACACCAAAGCCACACAACGCTCGCTTCGCTCGCGGTCGCGCAGAGATATACAACCCAGCCCGTGTTTAGCTCGTGTTCGACAGATGTTCGACAGACGAGAGGTACGCCATGGCGTCCCCATCCACATATCCACCTTTTCACCCACTTGTTTGTGGCCACAGAAATCCCGCCCCCTCGCAGACTCGTAAGTCTTCTTGCAGTATTGGGCCATTACGCTCCTGACTCCGTCCCCATAGGCCCGTTTTCCGGACTCATTTCTGTTGCGGAACCGCAAAATTCAAGGGCCAAACACGACGTCCAGACCGCCGCGCGCCATTGTCCCCAGAAGCCATTTGTGACGGCTCGCAGTGATCATCCGTACGTTGACCCATTTCGTACACGGGCCCATTTACTTCCAGGCCGCTCGCGGAACGTCCAAGAAACGTCGATCCTTCACTTGTAAGTCTTCCACTCGCATCAATGATCATTGGACCCCACTAACTGACGCGTAATAGACCCGTTTTCCGGAAACATTTCTGTTGCGGAATCGCGAAGGACCGAACGCGACGCCCAGACCGCCTCGCAATCATTCTCCTCGGAAGTCATTCACGACGTCTCACACTCGTACGTTATTCAACCCCGATTACTGGCAGCCCGTACACTAGCTCATTATACTTCCAGGCCGCTCACTGGACGCGCAAGGAGTGTCGATGCTTCACTCGCAGTCTTCCTTTGGTCTTCCTCTCGCATCATTGGATCCATAACATGCGCAATAGACCGTTTTCCGGAATCATTCTGTTGCGGAACCGCAAAATCAAAGCACCAAACGCCATATCCAGACTGCCTGCCGCCGTAATCCTCGCAGCGCCTTTCACCCCGAGATTATCCGTACGTCATTCAATCCCAACCAGGTCCGACCTGTCATTCCGTACACAAGCTCATTTCGCTTCCAGGCGGCTCGTGGGACGTCGATCCACCTATACTTTGCCTTGGCAGAACCCGTGAGTTTCGCGCTTTACTCACCGCTTTCACTCAATATTTACACCAGGGTGCGCTTAGACTGCCGCGTGTCGCTCTCCTCACAAGCCGCGCCATCCGTACGTCACTCAATCCCAGGCAGGTTCCTATCACTCCGTACACACACGAGCTCATTTCGCTTCCAGGTTGCTCGTGGGACGCCGATCCGTCTATACTTTGACATCCCCATGCCGTCACTCGTGAGTTCCGCTGCGCTTCACTCGCGTTATACATTCGGAATCCAATTTTAACGACTGACATAAGGTGTGTCTCACGCGCGCCACTGTAGTTTAGTGCACTGGGCTGATTACCAGCGTGAGCGAGAAGGACCAGGACATGCGCGCAGCGCCGCTGGCCGCTGTCTGGTCCACAGCATGGGAACGCCCCGAAGGCCCTTGAAGCATCCAACCGACCGTCCAGCCGATGCGCCCGGGTATCCATCAGCTCTGGATATAGCGATACCTGGACCGTGGCTTTGACTTCGGAATCAATGATTCGTTACCCGCACATTTGGTAAGTCAATCTCGTTCAGTCCTTTGTACAATCACTGATGGTCTTTTTACGCCAGCGAGACTCGGTTCAACTGGGCCTAGAATAAGTACTGGCCCTTTTTGGGCTGTAGAAGCGAAGAAGCATCACCTGAGAGTCGAGATTGTCAAAGCACGGAATAAGCGCGCGGGCGCTTAGCACCATTCCGCGAATTCCGAAGGTTTCTTAAGGTCGAAATGAGTAAGATAGGAGAAAATACCTCTAGCACCTGCGCCAAATGTACCGGAATGACAGAAAGGTGAATCAGGCGAGATTTGAAAGGCTTTGGTAACGCTTCGACTCATCGAAGTTCCACCTACCCGGATCCAAATTAAATTTACACATTCGGTGTCTGCGAGTTGCCAATTCAATAGCTGAGAATAGCTATCACGATTAATCTCCGGGGTCATGCCTGGGACAGTATATTCGCTTAGCCTCCGAATACCCCGCGCCCGAGCAACCGTGCTCGTCCCCCCGTTCTCCCGTTTGGCACAATCGTGATATGACACTCCAACCATGATACCGCCGTAGGAGCGCCAAAGCCTCCACAGTGAGCCCATTGAATGCCGTCAGGTTCTGGGCGGACAGCGAAAATGGTGTGGTCGAGATTCGTTGCCAAGCCGAGCGGGGAGTGCACGCCGAACGGGATTCAGAGGAGGAAATGCGCGAGCGCGCCGTAATCGCAGATTCGAAGATGTAGGCCTGGAAAGGAAGCTTCAATGGGAGCAGGGGTAAAAGCAAGGTTGGAGAAAGAAATATGACGTACGCGGGGCAATCTCCGCAGTGAAGCACTAATATCGAGCCGCTTAACTTGAACTCACGGCGCATGCGCAAAGTTAAGCGCCCAAACGCGTTCTGTGCGTAGAACCTACAATCCAAGAATCTACATCCATTTCTTTACATTGGGCACTTATAGCTCTCTATTGAGTGTATGAAGGGATCGTCCACTCGCCCAAAATTAACTGCAAAGTGCCATCCATCTCAGTGCTTACGCGCAAACGGCACTCTTCTCCTCCCAGTCCCATGCACCTCTAATCGTGCGTTTCAACGCATTGACCCGCACATCTCTAGCTCTCGTACATATATTAACTAATAGACCCGTGTGTGACACCTGTCAGGCGGGTAGCGAGGGACGAAGTTCAAATTTTGAATTCCATGGGGGACTTGGGTCCGGAGGACCCAGGAAGAGAGATACGCACGTCGCCCGTCGCTAGATACATTTTGTATGTCTCTGGTAGCTATAGCGTGCAATTAGTATGTACCCTGTGCTATGAGTGCCGCCCGATCTTACCTAGCCCAACTCGATCTTCAGGAAAACGCGAACGCAAAGAAATCGTCGCCTCGGCGCTTAATCGCCCTAAGCACACTAACACGCCTCTATCCGCGCCAGAATAAGCTCGAAAAGTA
Source organism: Ephemerocybe angulata (assembly GCA_013368325.1). Classification (NCBI taxonomy): domain Eukaryota; kingdom Fungi; phylum Basidiomycota; class Agaricomycetes; order Agaricales; family Psathyrellaceae; genus Ephemerocybe; species Ephemerocybe angulata. The sequence goes on from JAACJK010000064.1 coordinate 88,926, forward strand.
CACCAGCATTACTCCCGAGTACTCCTTTTACATACCTGCCCTGGGGCTTATTCTCCCAGCCGGCAAGTCTTCGATATACCCAAGCCGATCCAGCCCTCCTCCCCACCACCATTCACGCGCCGAGCATGCGTTCAAACCGCCCTCCGTCCCCAGCTCGTCTTGGCGACCTATAAATACCCATCATCCCTTGATGGGCAGCGTAAATGCACGCTAGCGTAGTCTGCGAGGGAAAATTCTGTGCGCAGAGAGCGAAGAGCGAATCGGAGGAGGAGGATACGCACGTAAAGCGCGTAAAGGAGAAGGAGCGCGTCGGAGCCTGGGCCGAGAGAGTTCTATGCGGGCTGAGATAGGGTGGGATGTGTGACGCGGTCTGGGTGTGGGAGTGTTGCATGGAGAGGTATAAAGGCTGGAGGGGTGGGTGGAGACAAGTCAGAGTTCTCCACTGTGAGGATCGTTCCTTTCTTCATTTCCCACCAGCCTGCTCGCTATTTCGTGCTCCCTTCGTCTATCTCGTTGTCTCTCCTTGCTGCTTATTGTACTGTCGTCGTCATCCAGCTCGAGGTCAGTGATCCTCCGTTTGTGATGCTATGCTCATATCACTTACCACCTGTCGCTACATAGATTCTTTCGTGCTCATTCGCGTTTCTATTGATCTCTGCAGCACTGACCTCTGTTATTTCAATTCAAAAAGTATCTCTATTCATTCTGTCTACTACATGACGCTAATTGTCTGTTTCTAGTGCCGCCTGAAGCCAACTCGATCCTAGCCCAGTACATCGCGACGATAGAGGTATGCGAGGATCATTTCTTTCTTCATTTCCCACCAGCCTGCTCGCTATTTCGCGATCCCTTTGCACACCACGTCTATTTTCTTACCTCACCTTGCTGCTCATTGTATTTGTCGTTGTCATCGTCGACGATGAGCTCGAGGTCAGTGGTCTGTGATGCTATGTTCATATCTCTTACCACTGTGGCTTGTCTCTAGCGCGCGTCCTTCGCGTTTCTATTGACCTCTGCAACACTGACCTCACTTGCACCTTGACTCGGACACGTAAGTTTATTCATCCTATCTACTACATCACGTTCATACCGTATTGATATACCGCCGTTCTCCAGGCCGACTTGATCCCATTGGCATGCCCCAGCACATCGCGACGGGTTATAACGAAGGTGAGTCAGTCCTGTTCTCATAACGAAATGAAGCTATCGATAGCACGTCGCAGCTCGCATTCGTTGATATTCCTGCGTCGACCTTACTCGTGGCAATGCTTCGGCCCACACGACGAACCTTCCATTGATTGTGTGATCGTCGAGAGCTGCTGGCGGAGTCGTGGTGAACGCCATCGTTGAGGGATGACCTGGAAGGTGAGTAACAGTTTTCCATAAAATCGAGGGACTACTTACTATTCCACGATAGTACTCTTTGGGATGTGTTGGCGGCACCGGGTCATAGAGGTATGTTAGTCCCGGTATCAAGACGAAACGAGCTCACCGTGATATCACTTCTCAGCTAGAAGTTTGCATTCCTGCGTCGACGGCGACATTTCGTACACGAACCCTCTGCCGCCTGTGTGACCATCGGGTGCTGCTGTTGGTGGCGCGTTGAGGGATGGCCTGGCTAAAGGTAAGTAACGGTTTTCCATATAGCGCCGTCAGTACTTACCATTCCCCGGTAGAACTTGTAAGGAACGTGTCGGCGGCCCCGAATCTGAACAGATTGAACCGCAAAGTGAGTAACAGGCCATCTTCTTAGCAGTCATGATACTCACCTACTGTTGATGCCATCCAGGATCTACGCCGGGCTTTGGCGGCGTCGACTGGGTCTGCGCGGTAGGGTTGGGTCCGGTCCAGTCGCGTATCGGCGGTTCTGAAAGGACAAGAGTAAGCAACTAATTATCCTTGGAAAATCTCAGCACTCACCTTGTTTCACCCAGAAGCCAACGCTGTCATGCGCCGCTCTCGTTGCTCTCCTCGCATTTTGGTGGAGTTGACGGCGTCTGGCGTCTGCGGTCCGGGTATATTGGCATCTCTGAAAGGAATTCGGCCGCGTAGTAAGTAACAGGCTACATATAGCCAGATCTCAGTACTCACATTTTGTTTGTCCCACCCAGCTTCGCCGTCGTCGTTTCCATTAGTGTGAGTGTCGGAGCGCGGGTGGGATTTCATCGCCGCCGTCGTTTGTGCCAGTGGCCGCGGCGTCGCGAGACCGAGACCTGCGCGCTTGGACGTTGTCACGCGCCGCTCTCGGCACTCTTGTCGCATTTTGTGGAGCCGACGTCGTCTGGGCCGCATGCGTGTGTCCGCTCGGGTCGTACATCGGTGGTGCACTGTAAGTCTGTAAGTACCCAGCTGCCCTTGTAAAACCTTGTGCTCACCTTTCGTTGGTCCACCCCAGTCCTATCGTCATCGGCGCCGGTGTGCGGCTTGTGGTCGTCGTTGAGAAGGTGAAGGGTGTGGGATGGCCTGGCTAACGGTGAGCAGCGGCACACGTCGTACTCGAATGAATACTTACCATTTCCGATTCTCCATCGTTGTAGGCCGCCTGTTGCCCACCCAGTCCCTGCTCGCGTTCACCGCCTGCGATTTGTTCACCCGTGACATGATGTCGAAGCGGTCAAGGTGAGCAACGGGCACTGCTGGAGTCAACAGCGAACTTGCGCGCGCGACGTCTTGGGCTGGCGCTGTAGATGGCGGCGGTAGGCAAAGGGAACGAAGTCGCTCTAGTCGAGGACCTGTGGCCTATAACACTGGGGTGAAGCATATACCTACGAAAAGGTGAGCTACGGTCTTGCATACAGCTGAACTGGCATTTGCTAACCTTGTCGCAGTCATTCCCCTCGTCGATGCGATCGCAACGCGACTTGACCGCGACTCCCGTTGGACTTGTTCACCACGACGCGTAGATCTACGAGAACGGCCTTGCATGCGGCTAGACTGATATCTGTCCTCGTCGCCGTAACCAGTCGTCGTGGATTGTATTTAGTAGACCTTGTAGTAGCTGTCGTCTTCGTGGTCGGGCGGGACTCCTCGGGTCAAATCCTTGGTTCAGCGGTGAGGGCCAGTGCTGGTGGGACACAGATCTACGAGAAGGTCAGTACCTCGAGCCGACTAAAGTGATACTGACTGACCTTGTCGCAGTGTCTTGCAGTCCCACGTCGATGCAGTTGTATGTAGCACATTTTGTATTGGTAGTCGTCTTCATGGTTGAGCGGGAGATGGTGTGCAGAGCGCTGCATTGGGTCTAGCAACGACCATAGGACATCGAGAATCGCGGCGTCGTAGACCTTGCGTTGTCGTGTTCGTGGTTGCGCGGGAGACGGTGTGCTGGAGGCTGCACGAAAGGGGTTCGCGGTGACGGTGGCTCCGGGCGAGAAACGTGTGTGGGAGGGGCATCGAGTTGAGAATTGGGGATGGCGTCGGTGTCCAGGGATCGGCCAGGCGCGCCTCAGTTGCTTGTCGGCAGCGTCTGGACCAAACAGCGTCAACGAGCCGAGCTGCGCGTGGGAACTGATCTGAAATTTCCTCCTGGCCTTCCTGGAGGTTGTGAACGACGGCGAAACTGATTTCCTCTCCTCCCCACCCGTTTATAACTCAAAATGTCGACCAGCGGGCTCAAGGCCATTGCGCCAGTGCCCACAGCGGCCGATTTTCTGGACATTGTCCTGTCCAAGACCCAGAGGAAAACGCCCACGGTGAGGGAGCCAGTTGCGATTGAATGAATACAGACATGCTGAATGCCCTTCGTTGCGCTAGGTCATCCACAAAAACTTCAAAATCAGTCGTATTCGTAACTTTTACATGCGCAAAGTCAAGTTCTGTCAGGATTGCTTCGACGAAAAGCTGGGAGCCATCCTTACGGATTCCCCATGCTCGATGTGCGTTTTAGTTCTGTTTCCATGGGCTAAATGGCTGATTATACATAGGATCTTCACCCTTTCCTTTCCTCGCTCATGAACGTCCTCTACGACAAGAACCATTACAAGCTTGCGTTGGGTCAGCTGCGAACGGCAAGGCATTTGATCGACCATGTCGCGAAGGATTACTGCCGTCTCCTCAAATTCGGTGACAGTCTGTACCGCTGCAAGCAGCTCAAGAAGGCTGCGCTCGGTCGGTGAGTGCTTAAATTGAGTCCTTCGGGAAACCTCGCTCACGTACTTTTTTCAGCATGGCTACGATCATGAGGCGCCAAAAAGACCCCCTCGCCTATCTCGAGCAAGTCAGGCAACATATCTCCCGTCTCCCCGCCATCGACCCGAACACCCGTACCCTTCTCGTCTGTGGATACCCCAACGTCGGAAAATCGTCTTTCATCAACAAGGTTACCCGTGCCGATGTCGATGTGCAACCCTACGCCTTCACCACCAAGTCTCTGTTCGTTGGACATCTCGACTACAAGTATCTGAGGTGGCAGGTCATCGATACCCCCGGTATCCTTGATCACCCGCTCGAGGAGATGAACACCATCGAGATGCAGAGTATCACCGCCATGGCCCATTTGAAGAGCGCTATCCTCTACTTCATGGATCTCAGTGAGCAGTGTGGATACACTGTCGAGGCTCAGGTTCGATTTCCGCACTTTTCCTGAAACGAAGCTGACGCCGCGTGCAGTGCAAGCTCTTCCACTCGATCAAGCCTCTTCGCCACCAAACCCACCGTCCTCGTCCTCAACAAAATCGATGTCATGAAGCTCGAAGAACTCCACCCCGACAACCGCGCCCTCGTGCAAGAAATCATCGACACCGAAGGCGTTATCTGCGTCCAGACCTCCTGCGCCACCGAGGAGGGTGTGATGGACCTCAAGAACAAGGCCTGCGACGCGCTCCTTGCCCACCGCGTCGACCTCAAGATGAAGGGGAGCAAGATCACCTCGGTCGCGAACCGTATCCACGTCGCCCAGCCCAAGCCCAGAGACGACGTCGTCCGGGCGCCCTGCATCCCCGACGCTGTCAAGAACAGGAAGAAGTTCGACAAGAACGATCCTGACAGGCCGAGATTGCTTAGGGATGAAGAGCTCGAGCAGGGGACGCCCGTGAACAAGGCGAGGCGCGGCGATGGGTGATGCAAACGTGATGGCGCCTGACGCGCCGTTGTCGGGAGTACGGGAATTACTGTTTATAGGTGAAAAACTTCCTTTTGGGGCTAAAAAGGCGAAAAAAGAGCTAACTTAAACACCCTCTCTAATACATTCAGGCTTTTCAGACCGTCATAACCTCTCCCATGGCAATGAGTACGTGCCTGTTGAAGACACGCAGAGCACAGCCATGGGATCCCTCGGGGCAGCAGCAACCCTTCGTTGCGGAAGCGAGCGATTCTGCGCTGGCTTATATAGACCTCCGGACCCTTTGCGGTACGTGCTCCGCCGCCTTCCCCTTTTCATCACGGTCTCCTTCCAGACCTCCGGACCCTTTCTTCTCGGGTAGCAGGTACGTACTCATCCTTTTGTGTCTGTTGTGTGCTCGTCACATTCAACTTTCCTTTGCGTGCTCCGTCGTCTCTAAAGTTCCCTTCTAATGCAAGTACAAGTTGCATTTGAAGAGGCCTTTAGACACACTGGAGCATGACTCCCCCAAATCCTGACCTCCTATTCACAGGTATCCCTTCTCGGTTCCGCATCGTGTATTACGTTCACCGGTGCATTGCGTATTGTGTCCGCCAGTGTGATGTGAAACAGGTCCGCCGTCTGCCCACCCACTCTTCTTCCCCCTCTATCTGTACTCATACCCTTACCTAGGTATCCTTTCACATTGTGTAGTAAACCATGTTGAGTGTGTATACGATTACAATTCAAAGTAGCTCTTTTCCCCTCTGCCGTTGCATCGGTGTTACAGACTCGGCTCCGTTCCCTTCCCGCAAAAAGAATTTGTCTATCCCGAGCCCAGATGGCGGAGTCTTCCATTGGGCCTGTCGGAGATCTCCTGCATCGTGCCTACAGTCGACTTAGCCGCATCATATGGCTGATTTGTATTTGCTGCCAGCGTTGCAATTCATGATCACCGCCACCTCGGTTTTACCGTCTCTCTTGTAATTTCCCTTGCTCCCCACTCATTACATCCTCACGGATCGTCACCGCTGTTCTCGTCCCATGAAATGGCCCCCTTCCATCTGTCCGTATTTACATCCCTGGAGTCGTTTATGAACTTCAGCGTGCAGCGCGCGCGCACAGTTCGTCGAACCTGCTCAGTCACCCGCTTCAGCGTCCAACTCGCCGGTTGCACCTCATCGGGGGCCACCACAACGTGTGTACCCACCCTCATACCACCGGACTTCACTGCGTACTCATTTCACCGGCAGGATATACTGCGTACTTCGTTTCGGAAATTATTGAGCCACTACGACCAAACTACGACCATCCAAGCTTTCGAAATATCCTTGGATGTACATCGAGGTCCGTTCCTTTGCATGACTTGCTTATGACTCCTTGGTACGAACGCCTCACAGCTCGTCTCCCCGGAATCATTTCTATTGCAGAATCACATCGAAGGTCGGCTAGCGACACGGCCTGTGCAGCCTTCCAGTACTGCGAATAGCCACACCAAAGCCACACAACGCTCGCTTCGCTCGCGGTCGCGCAGAGATATACAACCCAGCCCGTGTTTAGCTCGTGTTCGACAGATGTTCGACAGACGAGAGGTACGCCATGGCGTCCCCATCCACATATCCACCTTTTCACCCACTTGTTTGTGGCCACAGAAATCCCGCCCCCTCGCAGACTCGTAAGTCTTCTTGCAGTATTGGGCCATTACGCTCCTGACTCCGTCCCCATAGGCCCGTTTTCCGGACTCATTTCTGTTGCGGAACCGCAAAATTCAAGGGCCAAACACGACGTCCAGACCGCCGCGCGGCCATTGTCCCCAGAAGCCATTTGTGACGGCTCGCAGTGATCATCCGTACGTTGACCCATTTCGTACACGGGCCCATTTACTTCCAGGCCGCTCGCGGAACGTCCAAGAAACGTCGATCCTTCACTTGTAAGTCTTCCACTCGCATCAATGATCATTGGACCCCACTAACTGACGCGTAATAGACCCGTTTTCCGGAAACATTTCTGTTGCGGAATCGCGAAGGACCGAACGCGACGCCCAGACCGCCTCGCAATCATTCTCCTCGGAAGTCATTCACGACGTCTCACACTCGTACGTTATTCAACCCCGATTACTGGCAGCCCGTACACTAGCTCATTATACTTCCAGGCCGCTCACTGGACGCGCAAGGAGTGTCGATGCTTCACTCGCAGTCTTCCTTTGGTCTTCCTCTCGCATCATTGGATCCATAACATGCGCAATAGACCGTTTTCCGGAATCATTTCTGTTGCGGAACCGCAAAATCAAAGCACCAAACGCCATATCCAGACTGCCTGCCGCCGTAATCCTCGCAGCGCCTTTTCACCCCGAGATTATCCGTACGTCATTCAATCCCAACCAGGTCCGACCTGTCATTCCGTACACAAGCTCATTTCGCTTCCAGGCGGCTCGTGGGACGTCGATCCACCTATACTTTGCCTTGGCAGAACCCGTGAGTTTCGCGCTTTACTCACCGCTTTCACTCAATATTTACACCAGGGTGCGCTTAGACTGCCGCGTGTCGCTCTCCTCACAAGCCGCGCCATCCGTACGTCACTCAATCCCAGGCAGGTTCCTATCACTCCGTACACACACGAGCTCATTTCGCTTCCAGGTTGCTCGTGGGACGCCGATCCGTCTATACTTTGACATCCCCATGCCGTCACTCGTGAGTTCCGCTGCGCTTCACTCGCGTTATACATTCGGAATCCAATTTTAACGACTGACATAAGGTGTGTCTCACGCGCGCCACTGTAGTTTAGTGCACTGGGCTGATTACCAGCGTGAGCGAGAAGGACCAGGACATGCGCGCAGCGCCGCTGGCCGCTGTCTGGTCCACAGCATGGGAACGCCCCGAAGGCCCTTGAAGCATCCAACCGACCGTCCAGCCGATGCGCCCGGGTATCCATCAGCTCTGGATATAGCGATACCTGGACCGTGGCTTTGACTTCGGAATCAATGATTCGTTACCCGCACATTTGGTAAGTCAATCTCGTTCAGTCCTTTGTACAATCACTGATGGTCTTTTTACGCCAGCGAGACTCGGTTCAACTGGGCCTAGAATAAGTACTGGCCCTTTTTGGGCTGTAGAAGCGAAGAAGCATCACCTGAGAGTCGAGATTGTCAAAGCACGGAATAAGCGCGCGGGCGCTTAGCACCATTCCGCGAATTCCGAAGGTTTCTTAAGGTCGAAATGAGTAAGATAGGAGAAAATACCTCTAGCACCTGCGCCAAAATGTACCGGAATGACAGAAAGGTGAATCAGGCGAGATTTGAAAGGCTTTGGTAACGCTTCGACTCATCGAAGTTCCACCTACCCGGATCCAAATTAAATTTACACATTCGGTGTCTGCGAGTTGCCAATTCAATAGCTGAGAATAGCTATCACGATTAAATCTCCGGGGTCATGCCTGGGACAGTATATTCGCTTAGCCTCCGAATACCCCGCGCCCGAGCAACCGTGCTCGTCCCCCCGTTCTCCCGTTTGGCACAATCGTGATATGACACTCCAACCATGATACCGCCGTAGGAGCGCCAAAGCCTCCACAGTGAGCCCATTGAATGCCGTCAGGTTCTGGGCGGACAGCGAAAATGGTGTGGTCGAGATTCGTTGCCAAGCCGAGCGGGGAGTGCACGCCGAACGGGATTCAGAGGAGGAAATGCGCGAGCGCGCCGTAATCGCAGATTCGAAGATGTAGGCCTGGAAAGGAAGCTTCAATGGGAGCAGGGGTAAAAGCAAGGTTGGAGAAAGAAATATGACGTACGCGGGGGCAATCTCCGCAGTGAAGCACTAATATCGAGCCGCTTAACTTGAACTCACGGCGCATGCGCAAAGTTAAGCGCCCAACGCGTTCTGTGCGTAGAACCTACAATCCAAGAATCTACATCCATTTCTTTACATTGGGCACTTATAGCTCTCTATTGAGTGTATGAAGGGATCGTCCACTCGCCCAAAATTAACTGCAAAGTGCCATCCATCTCAGTGCTTACGCGCAAACGGCACTCTTCTCCTCCCAGTCCCATGCACCTCTAATCGTGCGTTTCAACGCATTGACCCGCACATCTCTAGCTCTCGTACATATATTAACTAATAGACCCGTGTGTGACACCTGTCAGGCGGGTAGCGAGGGACGAAGTTCAAATTTTGAATTCCATGGGGGACTTGGGTCCGGAGGACCCAGGAAGAGAGATACGCACGTCGCCCGTCGCTAGATACATTTTGTATGTCTCTGGTAGCTATAGCGTGCAATTAGTATGTACCCTGTGCTATGAGTGCCGCCCGATCTTACCTAGCCCAACTCGATCTTCAGGAAAACGCGAACGCAAAGAAATCGTCGCCTCGGCGCTTAATCGCCCTAAGCACACTAACACGCCTCTATCCGCGCCAGAATAAGCTCGAAAAGTACACCAGCATTACTCCCGAGTACTCCTTTTACATACCTGCCCTGGGGCTTATTCTCCCAGCCGGCAAGTCTTCGATATACCCAAGCCGATCCAGCCCTCCTCCCCACCACCATTCACGCGCCGAGCATGCGTTCAAACCGCCCTCCGTCCCCAGCTCGTCTTGGCGACCTATAAATACCCATCATCCCTTGATGGGCAGCGTAAATGCACGCTAGCGTAGTCTGCGAGGGAAAATTCTGTGCGCAGAGAGCGAAGAGCGAATCGGAGGAGGAGGATACGCACGTAAAGCGCGTAAAGGAGAAGGAGCGCGTCGGAGCCTGGGCCGAGAGAGTTCTATGCGGGCTGAGATAGGGTGGGATGTGTGACGCGGTCTGGGTGTGGGAGTGTTGCATGGAGAGGTATAAAGGCTGGAGGGGTGGGTGGAGACAAGTCAGAGTTCTCCACTGTGAGGATCGTTCCTTTCTTCATTTCCCACCAGCCTGCTCGCTATTTCGTGCTCCCTTCGTCTATCTCGTTGTCTCTCCTTGCTGCTTATTGTACTGTCGTCGTCATCCAGCTCGAGGTCAGTGATCCTCCGTTTGTGATGCTATGCTCATATCACTTACCACCTGTCGCTACATAGATTCTTTCGTGCTCATTCGCGTTTCTATTGATCTCTGCAGCACTGACCTCTGTTATTTCAATTCAAAAAGTATCTCTATTCATTCTGTCTACTACATGACGCTAATTGTCTGTTTCTAGTGCCGCCTGAAGCCAACTCGATCCTAGCCCAGTACATCGCGACGATAGAGGTATGCGAGGATCATTTCTTTCTTCATTTCCCACCAGCCTGCTCGCTATTTCGCGATCCCTTTGCACACCACGTCTATTTTCTTACCTCACCTTGCTGCTCATTGTATTTGTCGTTGTCATCGTCGACGATGAGCTCGAGGTCAGTGGTCTGTGATGCTATGTTCATATCTCTTACCACTGTGGCTTGTCTCTAGCGCGCGTCCTTCGCGTTTCTATTGACCTCTGCAACACTGACCTCACTTGCACCTTGACTCGGACACGTAAGTTTATTCATCCTATCTACTACATCACGTTCATACCGTATTGATATACCGCCGTTCTCCAGGCCGACTTGATCCCATTGGCATGCCCCAGCACATCGCGACGGGTTATAACGAAGGTGAGTCAGTCCTGTTCTCATAACGAAATGAAGCTATCGATAGCACGTCGCAGCTCGCATTCGTTGATATTCCTGCGTCGACCTTACTCGTGGCAATGCTTCGGCCCACACGACGAACCTTCCATTGATTGTGTGATCGTCGAGAGCTGCTGGCGGAGTCGTGGTGAACGCCATCGTTGAGGGATGACCTGGAAGGTGAGTAACAGTTTTCCATAAAATCGAGGGACTACTTACTATTCCACGATAGTACTCTTTGGGATGTGTTGGCGGCACCGGGTCATAGAGGTATGTTAGTCCCGGTATCAAGACGAAACGAGCTCACCGTGATATCACTTCTCAGCTAGAAGTTTGCATTCCTGCGTCGACGGCGACATTTCGTACACGAACCCTCTGCCGCCTGTGTGACCATCGGGTGCTGCTGTTGGTGGCGCGTTGAGGGATGGCCTGGCTAAAGGTAAGTAACGGTTTTCCATATAGCGCCGTCAGTACTTACCATTCCCCGGTAGAACTTGTAAGGAACGTGTCGGCGGCCCCGAATCTGAACAGATTGAACCGCAAAGTGAGTAACAGGCCATCTTCTTAGCAGTCATGATACTCACCTACTGTTGATGCCATCCAGGATCTACGCCGGGCTTTGGCGGCGTCGACTGGGTCTGCGCGGTAGGGTTGGGTCCGGTCCAGTCGCGTATCGGCGGTTCTGAAAGGACAAGAGTAAGCAACTAATTATCCTTGGAAAATCTCAGCACTCACCTTGTTTCACCCAGAAGCCAACGCTGTCATGCGCCGCTCTCGTTGCTCTCCTCGCATTTTGGTGGAGTTGACGGCGTCTGGCGTCTGCGGTCCGGGTATATTGGCATCTCTGAAAGGAATTCGGCCGCGTAGTAAGTAACAGGCTACATATAGCCAGATCTCAGTACTCACATTTTGTTTGTCCCACCCAGCTTCGCCGTCGTCGTTTCCATTAGTGTGAGTGTCGGAGCGCGGGTGGGATTTCATCGCCGCCGTCGTTTGTGCCAGTGGCCGCGGCGTCGCGAGACCGAGACCTGCGCGCTTGGACGTTGTCACGCGCCGCTCTCGGCACTCTTGTCGCATTTTGTGGAGCCGACGTCGTCTGGGCCGCATGCGTGTGTCCGCTCGGGTCGTACATCGGTGGTGCACTGTAAGTCTGTAAGTACCCAGCTGCCCTTGTAAAACCTTGTGCTCACCTTTCGTTGGTCCACCCCAGTCCTATCGTCATCGGCGCCGGTGTGCGGCTTGTGGTCGTCGTTGAGAAGGTGAAGGGTGTGGGATGGCCTGGCTAACGGTGAGCAGCGGCACACGTCGTACTCGAATGAATACTTACCATTTCCGATTCTCCATCGTTGTAGGCCGCCTGTTGCCCACCCAGTCCCTGCTCGCGTTCACCGCCTGCGATTTGTTCACCCGTGACATGATGTCGAAGCGGTCAAGGTGAGCAACGGGCACTGCTGGAGTCAACAGCGAACTTGCGCGCGCGACGTCTTGGGCTGGCGCTGTAGATGGCGGCGGTAGGCAAAGGGAACGAAGTCGCTCTAGTCGAGGACCTGTGGCCTATAACACTGGGGTGAAGCATATACCTACGAAAAGGTGAGCTACGGTCTTGCATACAGCTGAACTGGCATTTGCTAACCTTGTCGCAGTCATTCCCCTCGTCGATGCGATCGCAACGCGACTTGACCGCGACTCCCGTTGGACTTGTTCACCACGACGCGTAGATCTACGAGAACGGCCTTGCATGCGGCTAGACTGATATCTGTCCTCGTCGCCGTAACCAGTCGTCGTGGATTGTATTTAGTAGACCTTGTAGTAGCTGTCGTCTTCGTGGTCGGGCGGGACTCCTCGGGTCAAATCCTTGGTTCAGCGGTGAGGGCCAGTGCTGGTGGGACACAGATCTACGAGAAGGTCAGTACCTCGAGCCGACTAAAGTGATACTGACTGACCTTGTCGCAGTGTCTTGCAGTCCCACGTCGATGCAGTTGTATGTAGCACATTTTGTATTGGTAGTCGTCTTCATGGTTGAGCGGGAGATGGTGTGCAGAGCGCTGCATTGGGTCTAGCAACGACCATAGGACATCGAGAATCGCGGCGTCGTAGACCTTGCGTTGTCGTGTTCGTGGTTGCGCGGGAGACGGTGTGCTGGAGGCTGCACGAAAGGGGTTCGCGGTGACGGTGGCTCCGGGCGAGAAACGTGTGTGGGAGGGGCATCGAGTTGAGAATTGGGGATGGCGTCGGTGTCCAGGGATCGGCCAGGCGCGCCTCAGTTGCTTGTCGGCAGCGTCTGGACCAAACAGCGTCAACGAGCCGAGCTGCGCGTGGGAACTGATCTGAAATTTCCTCCTGGCCTTCCTGGAGGTTGTGAACGACGGCGAAACTGATTTCCTCTCCTCCCCACCCGTTTATAACTCAAAATGTCGACCAGCGGGCTCAAGGCCATTGCGCCAGTGCCCACAGCGGCCGATTTTCTGGACATTGTCCTGTCCAAGACCCAGAGGAAAACGCCCACGGTGAGGGAGCCAGTTGCGATTGAATGAATACAGACATGCTGAATGCCCTTCGTTGCGCTAGGTCATCCACAAAAACTTCAAAATCAGTCGTATTCGTAACTTTTACATGCGCAAAGTCAAGTTCTGTCAGGATTGCTTCGACGAAAAGCTGGGAGCCATCCTTACGGAATTCCCCATGCTCGATGTGCGTTTTAGTTCTGTTTCCATGGGCTAAATGGCTGATTATACATAGGATCTTCACCCTTTCCTTTCCTCGCTCATGAACGTCCTCTACGACAAGAACCATTACAAGCTTGCGTTGGGTCAGCTGCGAACGGCAAGGCATTTGATCGACCATGTCGCGAAGGATTACTGCCGTCTCCTCAAATTCGGTGACAGTCTGTACCGCTGCAAGCAGCTCAAGAAGGCTGCGCTCGGTCGGTGAGTGCTTAAATTGAGTCCTTCGGGAAACCTCGCTCACGTACTTTTTTCAGCATGGCTACGATCATGAGGCGCCAAAAAGACCCCCTCGCCTATCTCGAGCAAGTCAGGCAACATATCTCCCGTCTCCCCGCCATCGACCCGAACACCCGTACCCTTCTCGTCTGTGGATACCCCAACGTCGGAAAATCGTCTTTCATCAACAAGGTTACCCGTGCCGATGTCGATGTGCAACCCTACGCCTTCACCACCAAGTCTCTGTTCGTTGGACATCTCGACTACAAGTATCTGAGGTGGCAGGTCATCGATACCCCCGGTATCCTTGATCACCCGCTCGAGGAGATGAACACCATCGAGATGCAGAGTATCACCGCCATGGCCCATTTGAAGAGCGCTATCCTCTACTTCATGGATCTCAGTGAGCAGTGTGGATACACTGTCGAGGCTCAGGTTCGATTTCCGCACTTTTCCTGAAACGAAGCTGACGCCGCGTGCAGTGCAAGCTCTTCCACTCGATCAAGCCTCTCTTCGCCACCAAACCCACCGTCCTCGTCCTCAACAAAATCGATGTCATGAAGCTCGAAGAACTCCACCCCGACAACCGCGCCCTCGTGCAAGAAATCATCGACACCGAAGGCGTTATCTGCGTCCAGACCTCCTGCGCCACCGAGGAGGGTGTGATGGACCTCAAGAACAAGGCCTGCGACGCGCTCCTTGCCCACCGCGTCGACCTCAAGATGAAGGGGAGCAAGATCACCTCGGTCGCGAACCGTATCCACGTCGCCCAGCCCAAGCCCAGAGACGACGTCGTCCGGGCGCCCTGCATCCCCGACGCTGTCAAGAACAGGAAGAAGTTCGACAAGAACGATCCTGACAGGCCGAGATTGCTTAGGGATGAAGAGCTCGAGCAGGGGACGCCCGTGAACAAGGCGAGGCGCGGCGATGGGTGATGCAAACGTGATGGCGCCTGACGCGCCGTTGTCGGGAGTACGGGAATTACTGTTTATAGGTGAAAAACTTCCTTTTGGGGCTAAAAAGGCGAAAAAAGAGCTAACTTAAACACCCTCTCTAATACATTCAGGCTTTTCAGACCGTCATAACCTCTCCCATGGCAATGAGTACGTGCCTGTTGAAGACACGCAGAGCACAGCCATGGGATCCCTCGGGGCAGCAGCAACCCTTCGTTGCGGAAGCGAGCGATTCTGCGCTGGCTTATATAGACCTCCGGACCCTTTGCGGTACGTGCTCCGCCGCCTTCCCCTTTTCATCACGGTCTCCTTCCAGACCTCCGGACCCTTTCTTCTCGGGTAGCAGGTACGTACTCATCCTTTTGTGTCTGTTGTGTGCTCGTCACATTCAACTTTCCTTTGCGTGCTCCGTCGTCTCTAAAGTTCCCTTCTAATGCAAGTACAAGTTGCATTTGAAGAGGCCTTTAGACACACTGGAGCATGACTCCCCCAAATCCTGACCTCCTATTCACAGGTATCCCTTCTCGGTTCCGCATCGTGTATTACGTTCACCGGTGCATTGCGTATTGTGTCCGCCAGTGTGATGTGAAACAGGTCCGCCGTCTGCCCACCCACTCTTCTTCCCCCTCTATCTGTACTCATACCCTTACCTAGGTATCCTTTCACATTGTGTAGTAAACCATGTTGAGTGTGTATACGATTACAATTCAAAGTAGCTCTTTTCCCCTCTGCCGTTGCATCGGTGTTACAGACTCGGCTCCGTTCCCTTCCCGCAAAAAGAATTTGTCTATCCCGAGCCCAGATGGCGGAGTCTTCCATTGGGCCTGTCGGAGATCTCCTGCATCGTGCCTACAGTCGACTTAGCCGCATCATATGGCTGATTTGTATTTGCTGCCAGCGTTGCAATTCATGATCACCGCCACCTCGGTTTTACCGTCTCTCTTGTAATTTCCCTTGCTCCCCACTCATTACATCCTCACGGATCGTCACCGCTGTTCTCGTCCCATGAAATGGCCCCCTTCCATCTGTCCGTATTTACATCCCTGGAGTCGTTTATGAACTTCAGCGTGCAGCGCGCGCGCACAGTTCGTCGAACCTGCTCAGTCACCCGCTTCAGCGTCCAACTCGCCGGTTGCACCTCATCGGGGGCCACCACAACGTGTGTACCCACCCTCATACCACCGGACTTCACTGCGTACTCATTTCACCGGCAGGATATACTGCGTACTTCGTTTCGGAAATTATTGAGCCACTACGACCAAACTACGACCATCCAAGCTTTCGAAATATCCTTGGATGTACATCGAGGTCCGTTCCTTTGCATGACTTGCTTATGACTCCTTGGTACGAACGCCTCACAGCTCGTCTCCCCGGAATCATTTCTATTGCAGAATCACATCGAAGGTCGGCTAGCGACACGGCCTGTGCAGCCTTCCAGTACTGCGAATAGCCACACCAAAGCCACACAACGCTCGCTTCGCTCGCGGTCGCGCAGAGATATACAACCCAGCCCGTGTTTAGCTCGTGTTCGACAGATGTTCGACAGACGAGAGGTACGCCATGGCGTCCCCATCCACATATCCACCTTTTCACCCACTTGTTTGTGGCCACAGAAATCCCGCCCCCTCGCAGACTCGTAAGTCTTCTTGCAGTATTGGGCCATTACGCTCCTGACTCCGTCCCCATAGGCCCGTTTTCCGGACTCATTTCTGTTGCGGAACCGCAAAATTCAAGGGCCAAACACGACGTCCAGACCGCCGCGCGGCCATTGTCCCCAGAAGCCATTTGTGACGGCTCGCAGTGATCATCCGTACGTTGACCCATTTCGTACACGGGCCCATTTACTTCCAGGCCGCTCGCGGAACGTCCAAGAAACGTCGATCCTTCACTTGTAAGTCTTCCACTCGCATCAATGATCATTGGACCCCACTAACTGACGCGTAATAGACCCGTTTTCCGGAAACATTTCTGTTGCGGAATCGCGAAGGACCGAACGCGACGCCCAGACCGCCTCGCAATCATTCTCCTCGGAAGTCATTCACGACGTCTCACACTCGTACGTTATTCAACCCCGATTACTGGCAGCCCGTACACTAGCTCATTATACTTCCAGGCCGCTCACTGGACGCGCAAGGAGTGTCGATGCTTCACTCGCAGTCTTCCTTTGGTCTTCCTCTCGCATCATTGGATCCATAACATGCGCAATAGACCGTTTTCCGGAATCATTTCTGTTGCGGAACCGCAAAATCAAAGCACCAAACGCCATATCCAGACTGCCTGCCGCCGTAATCCTCGCAGCGCCTTTTCACCCCGAGATTATCCGTACGTCATTCAATCCCAACCAGGTCCGACCTGTCATTCCGTACACAAGCTCATTTCGCTTCCAGGCGGCTCGTGGGACGTCGATCCACCTATACTTTGCCTTGGCAGAACCCGTGAGTTTCGCGCTTTACTCACCGCTTTCACTCAATATTTACACCAGGGTGCGCTTAGACTGCCGCGTGTCGCTCTCCTCACAAGCCGCGCCATCCGTACGTCACTCAATCCCAGGCAGGTTCCTATCACTCCGTACACACACGAGCTCATTTCGCTTCCAGGTTGCTCGTGGGACGCCGATCCGTCTATACTTTGACATCCCCATGCCGTCACTCGTGAGTTCCGCTGCGCTTCACTCGCGTTATACATTCGGAATCCAATTTTAACGACTGACATAAGGTGTGTCTCACGCGCGCCACTGTAGTTTAGTGCACTGGGCTGATTACCAGCGTGAGCGAGAAGGACCAGGACATGCGCGCAGCGCCGCTGGCCGCTGTCTGGTCCACAGCATGGGAACGCCCCGAAGGCCCTTGAAGCATCCAACCGACCGTCCAGCCGATGCGCCCGGGTATCCATCAGCTCTGGATATAGCGATACCTGGACCGTGGCTTTGACTTCGGAATCAATGATTCGTTACCCGCACATTTGGTAAGTCAATCTCGTTCAGTCCTTTGTACAATCACTGATGGTCTTTTTACGCCAGCGAGACTCGGTTCAACTGGGCCTAGAATAAGTACTGGCCCTTTTTGGGCTGTAGAAGCGAAGAAGCATCACCTGAGAGTCGAGATTGTCAAAGCACGGAATAAGCGCGCGGGCGCTTAGCACCATTCCGCGAATTCCGAAGGTTTCTTAAGGTCGAAATGAGTAAGATAGGAGAAAATACCTCTAGCACCTGCGCCAAAATGTACCGGAATGACAGAAAGGTGAATCAGGCGAGATTTGAAAGGCTTTGGTAACGCTTCGACTCATCGAAGTTCCACCTACCCGGATCCAAATTAAATTTACACATTCGGTGTCTGCGAGTTGCCAATTCAATAGCTGAGAATAGCTATCACGATTAAATCTCCGGGGTCATGCCTGGGACAGTATATTCGCTTAGCCTCCGAATACCCCGCGCCCGAGCAACCGTGCTCGTCCCCCCGTTCTCCCGTTTGGCACAATCGTGATATGACACTCCAACCATGATACCGCCGTAGGAGCGCCAAAGCCTCCACAGTGAGCCCATTGAATGCCGTCAGGTTCTGGGCGGACAGCGAAAATGGTGTGGTCGAGATTCGTTGCCAAGCCGAGCGGGGAGTGCACGCCGAACGGGATTCAGAGGAGGAAATGCGCGAGCGCGCCGTAATCGCAGATTCGAAGATGTAGGCCTGGAAAGGAAGCTTCAATGGGAGCAGGGGTAAAAGCAAGGTTGGAGAAAGAAATATGACGTACGCGGGGGCAATCTCCGCAGTGAAGCACTAATATCGAGCCGCTTAACTTGAACTCACGGCGCATGCGCAAAGTTAAGCGCCCAAACGCGTTCTGTGCGTAGAACCTACAATCCAAGAATCTACATCCATTTCTTTACATTGGGCACTTATAGCTCTCTATTGAGTGTATGAAGGGATCGTCCACTCGCCCAAAATTAACTGCAAAGTGCCATCCATCTCAGTGCTTACGCGCAAACGGCACTCTTCTCCTCCCAGTCCCATGCACCTCTAATCGTGCGTTTCAACGCATTGACCCGCACATCTCTAGCTCTCGTACATATATTAACTAATAGACCCGTGTGTGACACCTGTCAGGCGGGTAGCGAGGGACGAAGTTCAAATTTTGAATTCCATGGGGGACTTGGGTCCGGAGGACCCAGGAAGAGAGATACGCACGTCGCCCGTCGCTAGATACATTTTGTATGTCTCTGGTAGCTATAGCGTGCAATTAGTATGTACCCTGTGCTATGAGTGCCGCCCGATCTTACCTAGCCCAACTCGATCTTCAGGAAAACGCGAACGCAAAGAAATCGTCGCCTCGGCGCTTAATCGCCCTAAGCACACTAACACGCCTCTATCCGCGCCAGAATAAGCTCGAAAAGTACACCAGCATTACTCCCGAGTACTCCTTTTACATACCTGCCCTGGGGCTTATTCTCCCAGCCGGCAAGTCTTCGATATACCCAAGCCGATCCAGCCCTCCTCCCCACCACCATTCACGCGCCGAGCATGCGTTCAAACCGCCCTCCGTCCCCAGCTCGTCTTGGCGACCTATAAATACCCATCATCCCTTGATGGGCAGCGTAAATGCACGCTAGCGTAGTCTGCGAGGGAAAATTCTGTGCGCAGAGAGCGAAGAGCGAATCGGAGGAGGAGGATACGCACGTAAAGCGCGTAAAGGAGAAGGAGCGCGTCGGAGCCTGGGCCGAGAGAGTTCTATGCGGGCTGAGATAGGGTGGGATGTGTGACGCGGTCTGGGTGTGGGAGTGTTGCATGGAGAGGTATAAAGGCTGGAGGGGTGGGTGGAGACAAGTCAGAGTTCTCCACTGTGAGGATCGTTCCTTTCTTCATTTCCCACCAGCCTGCTCGCTATTTCGTGCTCCCTTCGTCTATCTCGTTGTCTCTCCTTGCTGCTTATTGTACTGTCGTCGTCATCCAGCTCGAGGTCAGTGATCCTCCGTTTGTGATGCTATGCTCATATCACTTACCACCTGTCGCTACATAGATTCTTTCGTGCTCATTCGCGTTTCTATTGATCTCTGCAGCACTGACCTCTGTTATTTCAATTCAAAAAGTATCTCTATTCATTCTGTCTACTACATGACGCTAATTGTCTGTTTCTAGTGCCGCCTGAAGCCAACTCGATCCTAGCCCAGTACATCGCGACGATAGAGGTATGCGAGGATCATTTCTTTCTTCATTTCCCACCAGCCTGCTCGCTATTTCGCGATCCCTTTGCACACCACGTCTATTTTCTTACCTCACCTTGCTGCTCATTGTATTTGTCGTTGTCATCGTCGACGATGAGCTCGAGGTCAGTGGTCTGTGATGCTATGTTCATATCTCTTACCACTGTGGCTTGTCTCTAGCGCGCGTCCTTCGCGTTTCTATTGACCTCTGCAACACTGACCTCACTTGCACCTTGACTCGGACACGTAAGTTTATTCATCCTATCTACTACATCACGTTCATACCGTATTGATATACCGCCGTTCTCCAGGCCGACTTGATCCCATTGGCATGCCCCAGCACATCGCGACGGGTTATAACGAAGGTGAGTCAGTCCTGTTCTCATAACGAAATGAAGCTATCGATAGCACGTCGCAGCTCGCATTCGTTGATATTCCTGCGTCGACCTTACTCGTGGCAATGCTTCGGCCCACACGACGAACCTTCCATTGATTGTGTGATCGTCGAGAGCTGCTGGCGGAGTCGTGGTGAACGCCATCGTTGAGGGATGACCTGGAAGGTGAGTAACAGTTTTCCATAAAATCGAGGGACTACTTACTATTCCACGATAGTACTCTTTGGGATGTGTTGGCGGCACCGGGTCATAGAGGTATGTTAGTCCCGGTATCAAGACGAAACGAGCTCACCGTGATATCACTTCTCAGCTAGAAGTTTGCATTCCTGCGTCGACGGCGACATTTCGTACACGAACCCTCTGCCGCCTGTGTGACCATCGGGTGCTGCTGTTGGTGGCGCGTTGAGGGATGGCCTGGCTAAAGGTAAGTAACGGTTTTCCATATAGCGCCGTCAGTACTTACCATTCCCCGGTAGAACTTGTAAGGAACGTGTCGGCGGCCCCGAATCTGAACAGATTGAACCGCAAAGTGAGTAATAGGCCATCTTCTTAGCAGTCATGATACTCACCTACTGTTGATGCCATCCAGGATCTACGCCGGGCTTTGGCGGCGTCGACTGGGTCTGCGCGGTAGGGTTGGGTCCGGTCCAGTCGCGTATCGGCGGTTCTGAAAGGACAAGAGTAAGCAACTAATTATCCTTGGAAAATCTCAGCACTCACCTTGTTTCACCCAGAAGCCAACGCTGTCATGCGCCGCTCTCGTTGCTCTCCTCGCATTTTGGTGGAGTTGACGGCGTCTGGCGTCTGCGGTCCGGGTATATTGGCATCTCTGAAAGGAATTCGGCCGCGTAGTAAGTAACAGGCTACATATAGCCAGATCTCAGTACTCACATTTTGTTTGTCCCACCCAGCTTCGCCGTCGTCGTTTCCATTAGTGTGAGTGTCGGAGCGCGGGTGGGATTTCATCGCCGCCGTCGTTTGTGCCAGTGGCCGCGGCGTCGCGAGACCGAGACCTGCGCGCTTGGACGTTGTCACGCGCCGCTCTCGGCACTCTTGTCGCATTTTGTGGAGCCGACGTCGTCTGGGCCGCATGCGTGTGTCCGCTCGGGTCGTACATCGGTGGTGCACTGTAAGTCTGTAAGTACCCAGCTGCCCTTGTAAAACCTTGTGCTCACCTTTCGTTGGTCCACCCCAGTCCTATCGTCATCGGCGCCGGTGTGCGGCTTGTGGTCGTCGTTGAGAAGGTGAAGGGTGTGGGATGGCCTGGCTAACGGTGAGCAGCGGCACACGTCGTACTCGAATGAATACTTACCATTTCCGATTCTCCATCGTTGTAGGCCGCCTGTTGCCCACCCAGTCCCTGCTCGCGTTCACCGCCTGCGATTTGTTCACCCGTGACATGATGTCGAAGCGGTCAAGGTGAGCAACGGGCACTGCTGGAGTCAACAGCGAACTTGCGCGCGCGACGTCTTGGGCTGGCGCTGTAGATGGCGGCGGTAGGCAAAGGGAACGAAGTCGCTCTAGTCGAGGACCTGTGGCCTATAACACTGGGGTGAAGCATATACCTACGAAAAGGTGAGCTACGGTCTTGCATACAGCTGAACTGGCATTTGCTAACCTTGTCGCAGTCATTCCCCTCGTCGATGCGATCGCAACGCGACTTGACCGCGACTCCCGTTGGACTTGTTCACCACGACGCGTAGATCTACGAGAACGGCCTTGCATGCGGCTAGACTGATATCTGTCCTCGTCGCCGTAACCAGTCGTCGTGGATTGTATTTAGTAGACCTTGTAGTAGCTGTCGTCTTCGTGGTCGGGCGGGACTCCTCGGGTCAAATCCTTGGTTCAGCGGTGAGGGCCAGTGCTGGTGGGACACAGATCTACGAGAAGGTCAGTACCTCGAGCCGACTAAAGTGATACTGACTGACCTTGTCGCAGTGTCTTGCAGTCCCACGTCGATGCAGTTGTATGTAGCACATTTTGTATTGGTAGTCGTCTTCATGGTTGAGCGGGAGATGGTGTGCAGAGCGCTGCATTGGGTCTAGCAACGACCATAGGACATCGAGAATCGCGGCGTCGTAGACCTTGCGTTGTCGTGTTCGTGGTTGCGCGGGAGACGGTGTGCTGGAGGCTGCACGAAAGGGGTTCGCGGTGACGGTGGCTCCGGGCGAGAAACGTGTGTGGGAGGGGCATCGAGTTGAGAATTGGGGATGGCGTCGGTGTCCAGGGATCGGCCAGGCGCGCCTCAGTTGCTTGTCGGCAGCGTCTGGACCAAACAGCGTCAACGAGCCGAGCTGCGCGTGGGAACTGATCTGAAATTTCCTCCTGGCCTTCCTGGAGGTTGTGAACGACGGCGAAACTGATTTCCTCTCCTCCCCACCCGTTTATAACTCAAAATGTCGACCAGCGGGCTCAAGGCCATTGCGCCAGTGCCCACAGCGGCCGATTTTCTGGACATTGTCCTGTCCAAGACCCAGAGGAAAACGCCCACGGTGAGGGAGCCAGTTGCGATTGAATGAATACAGACATGCTGAATGCCCTTCGTTGCGCTAGGTCATCCACAAAAACTTCAAAATCAGTCGTATTCGTAACTTTTACATGCGCAAAGTCAAGTTCTGTCAGGATTGCTTCGACGAAAAGCTGGGAGCCATCCTTACGGAATTCCCCATGCTCGATGTGCGTTTTAGTTCTGTTTCCATGGGCTAAATGGCTGATTATACATAGGATCTTCACCCTTTCCTTTCCTCGCTCATGAACGTCCTCTACGACAAGAACCATTACAAGCTTGCGTTGGGTCAGCTGCGAACGGCAAGGCATTTGATCGACCATGTCGCGAAGGATTACTGCCGTCTCCTCAAATTCGGCGACAGTCTATACCGCTGCAAGCAGCTCAAGAAGGCTGCGCTCGGTCGGTGAGTGCTTACATCGAGTCCTTCGGGAAACCTCGCTAACGTACTTTTTTCAGCATGGCTACGATCATGAGACGCCAAAAAGACCCCCTCGCCTATCTCGAGCAAGTCAGGCAACACATCTCCCGTCTCCCCGCCATCGACCCCAACACCCGTACCCTTCTCGTCTGTGGATACCCCAACGTCGGAAAATCGTCTTTCATCAACAAGGTTACCCGCGCCGATGTCGATGTGCAACCCTACGCCTTCACCACCAAGTCGCTGTTCGTCGGACATCTCGACTACAAGTATCTGAGGTGGCAGGTCATCGATACCCCCGGTATCCTTGATCACCCGCTCGAGGAGATGAACACCATCGAGATGCAGAGTATCACCGCCATGGCCCATTTGAAGAGCGCTATCCTCTACTTCATGGATCTCAGTGAGCAGTGTGGATACACTGTCGAGGCTCAGGTATGATTTTCCCGTTCACTTCCTGAAACGAAGCTGACGCCGCGTGCAGTGCAAGCTCTTCCACTCGATCAAGCCTCTTTTCGCCACTAAACCCACCGTCCTCGTCCTCAACAAAATCGATGTCATGAAGCTCGAAGAACTGCACCCCGACAACCGCGCCCTCGTGCAAGAAATCATCGACACCGAAGGCGTTATCTGCGTCCAGACCTCCTGCGCCACCGAAGAGGGTGTGATGGACCTCAAGAACAAGGCTTGCGACGCTCTCCTTGCCCACCGCGTCGACCTCAAGATGAAGGGTAGCAAGATCACCTCCGTCGCGAACCGTATCCACGTCGCCCAGCCCAAGCCCAGAGACGACGTTGTCCGGGCGCCCTGTATTCCTGATGCTGTCAAGAACAGGAAGAAGTTCGACAAGGACGATCCTGACAGGCCGAGATTGCTCAGGGATGAAGAGCTCGAGCAGGGGACGCCCGTGAACAAGGCGAGGCGCGGCGATGGGTGACGCAAGCTTGATGGCGCCTGACGCGCCGTTGTCGGGAGTACGGGAATTACTGTTTATAGGTGAAAAACTTCCTTTTGGGGCTAAAAAGACGAAAAAAGAGCTAACTTAAACACCCTATCTAATACATTCAGGCTTTTCAGACCGTCATAACCTCTCCCATGGCAATGAGTACGTGGCTGTTGAAGACACGCAGAGCACGGCCATGGGATCCCTCGGGGCAGCAGCAACCCTTCGTTGGGGAAGCGAGCGGTTCTGCGCTGGCTTATATAGACCTCCGGACCCTTTCCGGTACGTGCTCCGCCGCCTTCCCCTTTTCTCTTTGTGCTCTTCACCTTCTCCTTTCAGACCTCGGACCCTTTCATTCGGGTAGCAGGTACGTACTCATCCCTCCTGTCTTTTGTGTCTGTGTGCTCGTCGCATTCAACTTTCCTTTGCATGCTCCATCGTCTCTAAAGTTCCCTTCTAATGCAAGTACCAGCTGCATTTGAAGAGTTCTTTAGATACTCTGGAGCATGACTCCCCGAAAGCCTGACCTCCTATCCACAGGTTTCCTTCTCGGTTCCGCATCACGTCCTCATACATCATTACGTCCGTGAAACAGGTCCGCTGTCTGCCCCACCCATTCTTTCCTTCCTCAAACCGTACTCATACCCTTACCTAGGTGCCTCTTTGTGCTGCGTAGTGAAGTAGTTCAAGCTCTAAGTAGTATAGATTCGCAATTCCAAGTTGCCCGTTCTTGCTGTTGTGATAAGTATGTCGCTGCCCAAGACTCGGCTCCCTTTCCGCTCCCGCAAAAAGAATTTGTCTATCCCCGAGTGCAGACAGCGGAGTCTTCCATTGGGCCCGCCGGAGATCTCCTGCATCGTGCCCACAGCGGATGAACGTTATCCGAATTATACGGTTGATCTGTATTCACTGCCAGCGTTGTGATTCTTGGCTACGATTCTATTGTCCATTCGCCCCCTCATTCTTCCAACTCCCGACTTCCTAGTATTTCTTTCTGCCTCCTCCATGGCGCCCAGCCCAACCGCAAAACCGCTAGAAGGTGCTTACCCGTTGTCAGCAATATTCTCGCCACATGGAATGGCCGCCTTCGATGCCTCTGTATGTGTTTTCTCGTCCTCTGACACGCCAGGTGTGGTTTATCAACATCACCAGAATTCTCCTTGAGCCACGCACACAGCCGTCGAACCACCTCGCCGCTCATTCAGCCAAATACCCGCCTGCCGACTCGCTAGACCCTGACCTCGATACAACCGTGTTCCTCGAGTCTTCACAGTGTGTGCATACTCCCCCCTGTACTCTGCCTTTCGCCGCTGATACTCTTCTACCCTACAGCTCGCTTTCTCTGGCCAAGCGGACGTCAACATATCCACAAATATCGAACTAGGTCCGTTATGATATATTTCGCACACATTCCTCCTTCAGCCTCTCATCACGTCCACCGCACAGGAGATCTCACCGGAATCATTTCTATTGCGGAATCGCGATAAAGCTCACCCCAGCATCCGTTAGCCTAGCGGACGTCAATATACCCACGAATAGCCATCCAACGCCACACCCCATTTCCCGGAACGATTTCTGTTGCGGAATCGCGAAATAAGTCGCGCCAATCTCACCATAATCACCCGTACGCCATTTGATCCCAAATTCCAATGAGGTTCTCATTTCGTTTCCAGGCCGCTTGCGGGTGATCCATCTACGACCACAAATCCCAACCGCTCATAAGTCCTCCTCTCCCAAGCAATCGGCCCTTTCCCCGGAATCGTTTCTGTTGCGGAATCGCAAAATCAAAGCGCCAAACGGCCCGTCACTGTGCTCCTCGCAGCACACCTTTCCCAAGCACGATGATCATCCGTACGTCATTTAAACCCAGTTAGGTTCGCTCAAGAGCCTATCATTCCGTACACGAGCTTATTTCGTTTCCAGGTTGCTCGCGGGACGCCGATCCATCTATAATTTGCCATGGCGGAACCCGTGAGTCTCGCGCTTTACTCACCGCTTGCACTCGATATTTACACCAGGGTCTCCACGCAGCACAGGCGCGCTTAGACTTCCCCGTGTCGCTCTCCTCACAAGCCTCGCATGCCGTCTCACAACGATCATCCGTACGTCACTCGATCCCAGGCAGGTCGCGCCAGGAGCCTATTATTCCGTACAGGAGCTCATTTCGCTTCCAGGTTGCTCGTGGGACGCCGATCCGTCTATACTTTGACATCCCCATGCCGTGACTTGTGAGTTTCGCTGCGGTTCACTCGCGTTATGCATTTGGAATCCAATTTTAACGACTGACATAAGGTGTGTCTTACCAGCGTCAGCGAGAAGGACCCTTACATGCGCGCAGCGCCGCTGGCCGCTGTCTGGTTCACAAGAAGATGCCCATGGCATGGGAATGCCCCGAAGGCCTTGAGGCATCCAACCGACCGACCGTGGCTTTGACTTCGGAATCAATGATTCGTTACCCGCACATTTGGTAAGTCAATCTCGTTCAGACCTTTGTACAATCACTGATGGTCTGTTTACACCAGCAATGCTCTCGGCCTCTTCTCTACAGGGCCTAGACTAAATACTGGCTCCTTTTGGGCTGTGGAAGCGAAGAAGCATCACCGGGGAGTTTCGATTGTCGAAGCACGGAATAAGCGCGCGGGCGCTTAGCACCATTCCGCGAATTCCGAAGGTTTCTTAGGGTCGAAATAAGTAAAATAGGAGAAAATACCTCTAGCTCATGCGCCGGAATGTATTAGAATTACAGGAAGGTGAATCAGGCGAGATTTGAAAGGCTCGGGGAATGCTTCGCCTCATCGAAGTTCCGCGCTAGTGCTACCCTGGCTCCGAATTAGATTTACACATTCAGTGTCTGCGAGCCGCCAATTCGATAGCTGACACGGGTAGCGGTTGGATGTCAGGCTAGTGACATTGAATCGCTTAGCCTTCCGAACACCCCGCGCCTGAGCAACCGTGCTCGTCCCCCCGTTCTCCTGTTTGTCACAATCGTGCACTCCAACCATGATACCGCCGTAGGAGCGTCAAAGCCTCCACAGTAAGCTCATTGAATGCCGTCAGGTTCTGTACGGACAGCGAAAATGGTGTGGTCGAGATTCGTTGCCAAGCCGAGCGGGGAGTGCACGCCGAACGGGATTCAGAGAACTTGGGAATGCGCGAGCGCGCCGTAATCGCAGATTCGAAGATGTAGGCCTGGAAAGGAAGCTTCAATGGGAGCAGGGTAAAAGCAAGGTGGGAGAAAGAAATATGACGTACGTGGGGGCAATCTCCGCAGTGAAGCACTAATATCGAGCCGATTAACTTGAACTCACAGCGCATGCGCAAAGTTAAGCGCCCAAACGCGTTCTGTGCGTAGAACCTACAATCCAAGAATCTACATCCATTTCTTTACATTGGGGGATCGTCCACTCGTCCAAAATTGACTGCCAAGTGCCAGCCATCTCAGTGCTTACGCGCAAACGGCACTCTTCTCCTCCCAGTCCCATGCACCTCTAATCGTGCGTTTCAACGCATTGACCCGCACATCTCTAGCTCTCGTACATAGATTAACTAATAGACCCGTGTGTGACACCTGTCAGGCGGGTAGCGAGGGACGAAGTTCAAAATTTGAATTCCATGGGGGACTTGGGTCCTCCGGACCCAGGAAGAGAGATACGCACGTCGCACGTCGCTAGATACATTTTGTATGTCTCTGGTAGCTATAGCGTGCAATTAGTATGTACTTTGTGCTATGAGTACCGCCCGATCTGACCTAGCCCAACTCGATCTTCAGGAAAACGCGAACGCAAAGAAATCGTCGCCTCGGCGCTTAATCGCCCTAAGCACACCAACACGCCTCTATCCGCGCCAGAATAAGCTCACAAAGTACACCAACATTACTCCCGAGTACTCCTTTTACATACCTGCCCTGGGGATTATCCTCACAGCCGGCAAATCTTCGATAAACCCAAGCCGATCCAGCCCTCCTCCCCACCCCCATTCACGCGCCGAGCACGCGTTCAAACCGCCCTGCGTCCCCAGCTCGTCTTGGCGACCTATAAATACCCATCATCCCTTGATGGGCAGCGTAAATGCACGCTAGCGTAGTCTGCGAGGGAAAATTCTGTGCGCAAAAAGCGAGGAGCGAATCGGAGGAGGAGGATACGCACGTAAAGCGCGTAAAGGACAAGGAGCGCCTCGGAGCCTGGGCCGGGAGAGTTCTATGCGGGCTGAGACAGGGTGGGATGTGTGACGCGGTCTGGGTGTGGGAGTGTTGCATGGGGAGGTATAAAGGCTGGAGGGGTGGGTGGAGTAAAATCAGAGTTCTCCACTGCGAGGATCGTTCCCTTCCTCATTCCATAGCCTGCTCGCTATTTCGTGCTCCCTTCGTCTATCTCGTTGTCTCTCCTTGCTGCTTATTGTACTGTCGTCGTTATCCAGCTCGAGGTCAGTAATTCTCCGTTTGTGATGCTATGCTCATATTACTTACCACTTGTCCCTAGATTCTAAGTCATTCGCGTTTCTATTGATCTCTGCACTGTTATAACAAGTATGTCTATTCATTCTGTCTAATACATGACGCTAATTGTCTGTTGCTAGTGCCGCCTGAAGCCAACTCGATCCTAGCCCAGTACATCACGACGATAGAGGTATGTTAGTCCCGGTATCAAGACGAAACGAGCTCACCATGATATCACTTCTCAGCTAGAAGTTTGCATTCCTGCGTCGACGTTGCTCGTCGTTTCCACGAACCCTCTGCCGTCTGTGTGACCTCCTCGTTGAGGGATGGCCTGGCTAAAGGTAAGTAACAGTTTGCCATATAGGCGAGTCAGTACTTGCCATTTGCTTACCATTCCACGGTAGAACTTGTAGGGAATGTGTCGATCTGACGAATCAGAAAACAGAGCGAAGCGCAAAGTGAGTAACAGGCCATCTTCTTACTAGTCATGATACTCACCTGCTGTTGACGCCATCCAGAATCTACGCCGGGCTTTGGCGGCGTCGACTGGGTGTGTGCTGTAGGGTTGGGTCCAGTCCAGTCGCATATTGGCGGTTCTGAAAGGACGAGAGTAAGTAACTAATTATGCTTGGAAAATCTCAGCACTGACCTTGTTCCACCCAGAAGCCAACGCTATCACGCGCCGCTCTCGTTGCTCTCGTCGAAGTTTAGTAGAGTTGACGGCGTCTGGCGTGTGCGGTCCGGTCGTATATTGGCAGCTCTAAAAGGAATTCGGCCGCGTCGTAAGTAACAGGCTACATATAGTGAGATCTCAGTACTCACCTTTCGTTTGTCCCACCCAGCGTCGCCGTCGTTGTTTCCACCAGTGTGAATGTCGGAGGGCGGATGGGATTCCATGCCGTCGTCGTTTGTGCCAGTGGCCGCCGAGACCGAGACTTGCGCGCTTGGCTTTCAGCACTCGTTGCTCCGGATTTCTGCTCATCACGTCGAGGCGGTCAAGGTGAGCAACGGCACCCTTGGAGTCACTGAAGCGGTCGTCGACCTCGGCCGTCTGGGGTAATGGGTCCGGTTGGGCCGTACATCGGATGTGAAAGAGGTTGGGGTGAGTGCATGGACTAGATCCTATTGTCGCTGAGAGCCGAGGATTTACTTGAGTCTTGCGCGTGCGCGGTTTTCGGTGCTCGTCGCGCAGGATGCCCGTTCGCCGCTAATGCCAAGGTGAGTAGTGGGCCAACTGGGTACGGTTAGATGGTCATACAACGGGGCGAGCCGCTACGCTGCAGTGGTCGTAGACGGCGGTGGGTTTCGGCTGGGATGTGTAGCCAGCTCCTCGGGTCAAATCCTTGGTTCATGGGACACAGATCTACGAGAAGGTCAGTACCTCGAGCCGACTAAACCACGTCGATGCAGTTGTATGTAGCACACCTTGTATTGGTAGTCGTCTTCATGGTTGAGCGGGAGATGGTGTGCAGAGCGCCGAGGATCGCGGACGTCGTAGACCTTGTGTTGTCGTGTTCGTGGTTTCGCGGGACAGGATGTGCTGGAGGCTGCGCGAAAGGGGTTCGCGCTCGATCGAGTTCAATCAGGCATCACTCATAGTCGAACCCCTTCCCGACTTCTTCCTGACGGTGACTCCGGGCGAGAGACGCGTATGGCGTCGATGTCCAAGGCACGCCTCAGTTGCTTGTCGGCAGCGTCTGGACCAAACAGCGTCAACGAGCCGAGCTGAGCGTGGGAACTGATCTGAAATTTCCTCCTGGCCTTCCTGGACGTTGTGAACGACGACGGAACCGATTTCCTCTCCTCCCCACCCCTTATAACTCAAAATGTCGACCAGCGGGCTCAAGGCCATTGCGCCAGTGCCCACAGCGGCCGATTTTCTGGATATTGTCTTGTCCAAGACCCAGAGGAAAACACCCACGGTGAGGGAGAACGGTTTGCGATTGAATGAATACAGCCATGCTGAATGCGATATCGGCACTAGGTCATCCACAAAAACTTCAAAATCAGTCGTATTCGTAACTTCTACATGCGCAAAGTCAAGTTCTGTCAGGATTGCTTCGACGAAAAGCTGGGAGCCATCCTTACCGAATTCCCCATGCTCGATGTGCGTTTCGGTTCTCTTTCCATGGGCTAAATGGCTGATCTTTGGGCATTGTATCTAGGATCTTCACCCTTTCCTTTCCTCGCTCATGAACGTCCTCTACGACAAGAACCATTACAAGCTTGCGCTGGGTCAGCTGCGAACGGCAAGGCATTTGATCGACCATGTCGCGAAGGATTACTGCCGTCTCCTCAAATTCGGCGACAGTCTGTACCGCTGCAAGCAGCTCAAGAAGGCTGCGCTCGGTCGGTGAGTGCTTACATCGAAACCTTGGTGAAACCTCGCTCACGTACTTTTTTCATCCTCGCAGTATGGCTACGATCATGAGGCGCCAAAAAGACCCCCTCGCCTATCTCGAGCAAGTCAGGCAACACATCTCCCGTCTCCCCGCCATCGACCCCAACACCCGTACCCTTCTCGTCTGCGGATACCCCAACGTCGGAAAATCGTCTTTCATCAACAAGGTTACCCGTGCCGATGTCGATGTGCAGCCCTACGCCTTCACCACCAAGTCGCTGTTCGTTGGACATCTCGACTACAAGTATCTGAGGTGGCAGGTCATCGATACCCCCGGTATCCTTGATCACCCGCTCGAGGAGATGAACACCATCGAGATGCAGAGTATCACCGCCATGGCCCATTTGAAGAGCGCTATCCTCTACTTCATGGATCTCAGTGAGCAGTGTGGATACACTGTCGAGGCTCAGGTATGATTTTCCCGTTCACTTCCTGAAACGAAGCTGACGCCGCGTGCAGTGCAAGCTCTTCCACTCGATCAAGCCTCTTTTCGCCACTAAACCCACCGTCCTCGTCCTCAACAAAATCGATGTCATGAAGCTCGAAGAACTGCACCCCGACAACCGCGCCCTCGTGCAAGAAATCATCGACACCGAAGGCGTTATCTGCGTCCAGACCTCCTGCGCCACCGAAGAGGGTGTGATGGACCTCAAGAACAAGGCTTGCGACGCTCTCCTTGCCCACCGCGTCGACCTCAAGATGAAGGGTAGCAAGATCACCTCAGTTGCGAACCGTATCCACGTCGCCCAGCCCAAGCCCAGAGACGACGTTGTCCGGGCGCCCTGTATCCCCGACGCTGTCAAGAACAGGAAGAAGTTCGACAAGGATGATCCTGACAGGCCGAGATTGCTTAGGGATGAAGAGCTCGAGCAGGGTGGTGCTGGTGTTTACAACATCAACATCAAGAGTGCGTGTTCCTTTACCTTTTCCTTGTGCGCTTTCTGACTTTTTTGAGCAGGGGACTACCTCCTCGCCAACCCCGAATGGAAGTTCGACATCATGCCCGAGTTCATGGACGGCAAGAACGTCGCCGACTTCGTCGACCCCGACATTGCCGACAAACTCGAGGCTCTCGAGCGCGAGGAAGAAAGACTGGAGGCCGAAGGCTTCTACGCCAACGAGGAGGAGATGGTACGCCCTCCACCCCAATACCCCACTTAACAACATACTGACGTCGTCTTTCCCCAGTTCGACTCGGACGACGAGCGCGAAGCCCTCGAAATGGTCGACAGGGTCGGCCACAAAAACGCGGCCCAGATGGGCAAGAAGGGCACGAAGAACCAGGCGCGCCTCCCGCGTACAGCCGGCCTGCGCACCATCACGGAGCTCACCGAGCAGCTCACGAAGGCTGGGTACGACCCCAGCCGCATCCAGGA
The DNA here is from genome assembly GCA_013368325.1 of Ephemerocybe angulata. Taxonomy (NCBI): domain Eukaryota; kingdom Fungi; phylum Basidiomycota; class Agaricomycetes; order Agaricales; family Psathyrellaceae; genus Ephemerocybe; species Ephemerocybe angulata. Next base: position 121,142 of record JAACJK010000064.1, read on the forward strand.
GCGTGCGGAGATGCTCGCCAAGATCCAGGGCGCCAAGTCGAAACGGAAGCGCGATGATGATGATGACGAGGATGTGGATATGGAGAGCGCAGACGACGAGGATGGCTTTGAGGATGAGGATATGGATGTTGATGCGGGTGCGAAGAAGGTCAAGAAGGTTAAGACGAATAGTGGGAGGGCGGTGCCGAAGAGGATTACTGCGGCGAGGGAGGGACAGATGTCGGGTCTCAGGGACGAGAGGGTTCGTTCGCTTTATCTGCCTCATAGACTTGTTCTGACCTTTCATTCGTGTTTAGCAACTCAACAAGACGCGCGAGCTGCACAAGTTTGCGCAGCGGCCGAGAAACGCCTTGGCCAAGGCTGGAGAGGCGGATCGCAAGATCCAGACCAAGATGCCCAGACATTTGTTCGCCGGAAAGCGCAAGGGCGGAAAGACCGACAGGAGATGAGCAGTATGTCTCTTTCCCCTCCTCGTTGTCGTTATCTTTCCTTTATTCTTGCTTTTCCGTTTTCTCCGCCTTCTCTCGTTTCATTCCTGTGTCTACTCCGTGTACTTTTACGACTATTTTTCTGCTATGGCGTCCACTACCCTTGGAAGCATGTCGAGATATGATTAATACATTGCGGGATGGGCTTATCAGTACTGCGTCGAGTGGGTTCTCAAAGACAGCTAGCTATATCGTGCATCATCCCGATTTCTCCAGGCGTTCCCGAAGACGCCAGGGCAGTTGGGAATGCCATTGCTGGGTGCCTGTGGCCGCGTTCTGTTGGAGCTTCAGCAATGCCCTCTTCTTTGCCCTGCCTCTGTGACTCTGTCGGGGTGCGTTTGCCTTGGGCTTTACTGGAGATCCTGCGGGAGGCGTTACTGGGGGTTGTGGGGGTAGTTTGGTAAAGACCTTGGCCCTAGGAAACTCGGTGGGCGAAAGGGGAGGGGTGCGGGGCACTGGCCAGTCCGGGAGGCAATCGGGATCGAACTTGGTGTCGGGTACGACGAAGCTCGAAGGCGGCACTGGAGGATAGGTGGCCTGCGCACACGCTGCCTTCCAGGGCATCGTTTCCCTTCTCCTGGGGGTCATTGGGACAAGGGATGTCGCGGCGTGGCGCGAGGCCAGGAGCCAGGCGACGCGGGAGAGGACTGAATTTGTGTCGACCGTCTGATTCGTGTTTTTGAGGTAGGAGGGGCCGATTTGGTAGGCGAGGGAGCGGATGGCTTCGGCGGAGTCGAGGAAGATGACGAGGGTGCGGTCGCCCGGCGACTGGAGTGCGAACCAGGCGGTTGAGGATAGGATCGCTTCCGTGGCTGTTCCTTCTACCTCGAGGAGGTGGACTTTATGGTGGGACCTAGCTATGGCCGTGTGGTAAATGTTGTTTCTTATTCGTTGGACTGCGATGTGTGCGATCAGGGGTTTGTCGGAGAAGTATACGGGACCGTAGAACAGCTTGGAGAGTTCATCGGAGTGATTTGGCATGGTGGGTTGGAAGTGCTTGATGGGGGGAAGGAGGGTCAATACTCTAGCCGCAATAAGTACTGTGGTGCATTGACCTCTTGTGGTTCGAGACATGTTCGATTAGACAAGCGATGCTGGTTTGACCCTCGAGCTCGGCTCGGGAAGCCATGGTCAATGGGTTATGTTTCAGATGCATGAGCATAAACAAAGCTGTCGGTGAGCATTTCAAGCCAAACAGATGTCTTAGGTGAAAGAACGTTCTTCCAATTGAGTATGTGGCTATTATATCGAGGCCAAAAGCACCGCTGCTGGCGATACAGTCTAGGCGCTTAGCGGAAGCGCCCATCACTAAGCCCGGTAGATTGCCAAAAAGAATCCCATGAATACAGCAGAAGAGCAAAGTGTAAATTGAGACTGAAAAGGCCTATGATATATGCCTCTTTATATCCTCGAGCGTAGCCAACGCTTGAGCGGAGCGAGGCTCGAATATGGCGTTAAAAGGTTCTGGTTTCCTAGGGTCACGTATCAGGTCCAAGATCACTCTCGTGGAACATCAGGGAGCGAATATAACATACATCATGGCACCTCCTGCAAAGCGAGGCTCGGGTACGATAGGATTTCCCAGACCGTCCTTTGGTGGAAGGATGTTGTATAGCGTCAATGTGGATGCTACGAGCGAGAACAGGATTTCAATGGCTAGATAACGCCCAGGGCAGATCCTATATCAAGAGGGGTTAAGACCTTTCGTATGCCTGATTGGAAAAGCACATACCGCCTCCCAAATCCGAATCCAGCGAGAGGCTCAGGCGCATCAGGATTTAACTTTCCGTCTTTCAGATATCGTTCTGGCTTGAACACCATAGGGTCTTCGTAGACCTCAGGATCATGCATCATCGCCCAAGCATTTCCGAACACAATCGTCCCTTTGGGAATGAAGTAACCGTCATAAACATGGTCCTCCTTTACCAGGTGCGGAAGGGCTATTATTCATAATCAGCTAGCGTTTACGCACATAGAGAGCGGAAGAAGGGCACCTAGCGGCATCACTGTAAGCCATCTCAGCAGCTCTTTGACAATGGCGTTGATGTACGGAAGCTCAGAGCTTTGGTTAATGTCGGGGATGACGCCTGGGCCAATGACACGGTCCAATTCTTCCTGTGCAGCCTTTTGAACTTCCGGGTATAGCAACATGGCGAAGAAGAATCCTTGGCTTGATGCGTGTGTAGTATCAACCGCCGCTAGAAATGTGGGATTACTACTCAAAAGTATCCTGCTGGTGACGGGGCGTACCGAGATGTGTCATCGCGCAGACATTCCTTGCTACGATGCTATCTTCGTGCAATTGGTCGGGATCATTTTCAGGGAATTGGTCAATGAGGGCAGTTGCGATGCACTCCTTTGCTTCCGCCGCTTTCTACATAAGGTTGTACCATAGTCAGTCTCAGCCGTGGCGAACTACAGATAACGCACATGACGGTTCCAGACGAACTGGAATGGATTGTTTAGGAGCCGAAGAGAAGCTTCGCGGTAGTAGGCTGCCCATCGCTGGAAGCCCGCTCCCTGCACCCAGCTTGGCACGTATCTCAGGAAGGGGAGCGTCTCGACGAGGAATTTGCCTGGGACGCCTGCGGCCTTGAAGGCATCTCCAATCAAGAGAGCGTCGCTGATAAATGGGTCGTGGACGGACTTGACGTCTACCCCGTAGAGGATTGCAATCCCAAGTCCGGCAATTGCGCTTAGTAGGGGAAGGTTCAAGACGAGCGCTGGCATCAGATGTACTACTACGTATTAGAGGTGGAGCAGCATGAAATGAAAGCTTACTTTCTTGAGGCTTCGGAAAGATCTTCTCCTTCCGAAAGTGCTACCAAAAAGCGCTCGGTGTATTTCTTGAGCTTGGGGTGATACTTTGGCAGGACATTCGAGTCGAAATGCTGATGGAAGGCTTTGCGATGCTTTCTCCAGGATGCCCCGTAGTCAAGGATGGCAAAGAAGTGTTTGAATTGAAGGCTGCTCAAGTGAGATGGTGTACTGTCGTAGACAGAGAAAGAACATACAGGTCGTTGAGCATCACGGAATACGGCTTGCCAGAGTAGATGGTAGCCTGCTTTTCGAACAAATCTTTGACCCTCCTCTCGGACGAAAGGATGAGCATAGGCCGCCCAAAAATCTTGAGAAACATGATATCTCCTGGGAACATTAAGAGCGTCAACACCCAGACTTTGACTCTCAGTAGTGTCTGGAGTCATGATACCAACCATACTGCCTCGATAGCTTCTCGTATCCCTCCCATGGACGCTCAAGAGGAACATCGAGGACGTTGTTGATAAGAGGGTAGCCCTTCGGTCCTGGAGGGTATGGAAGACCAGAGCTGTTGCTTCCATCCCACCAGCGATACAAAATGCGCAGAGCTAGCGCTGTAAACGCAGTTCCAGCGATTAGGGATGCACTAGGCACTTCTGGCGCCATTGAAGCTCGTACGAGGGAGATGCAATGACTCTGATTGGTCAGGACGCCTTCAAGTGGATGGTGCTGGGATGAAGTAGCAGGACCGCCATTCTAAGCCTCTATCGTCTTAGCGCTTCTGAGCGGAGTCTGAGCGGCCCTTGTACCTCTCGATACTCAATCGGTCAGATGATAAGGCCCGTCGCTCTGTTTGGGGACTCCCAGTACCTCGATTCACGCCGGTGGCGGACCCTATGCTGGAACGTTGCTGGCAACTGACCACGGGTCGCCGGTCATCTGCTCTCGTTGACCATCCGCATATCACCTATGCACCTTGGCCTTTGGATGATAATATTTGGGCGCCTAAATCTGTTTGGGTTCGTTTGATGCCACGGTTCTGATGGGTGCGCTCGATTCAGCTTGCACACCTTCCTCCATCCCGGAAAATGACTTCTCGCCCCAGCCCACAGAATGTCTCCCGTGAGGCAGGTATCGCGCCCACTGTACCACCAAAACCGGCTCTTCCCCATCCTTCTCCTTATAGCTTTCAGCGTTTGACTGCCAGTTTATCCAGCATTTTCTACGCCACACCGAGCACCACACAAGATGGGCCTTCACAACCTACAGCAGCTCAGAGACTCGAAGCCATCGCAGGCGGGAGTAGCTCGAGACAACCCTCTCAGCAAGGCTCCACCTTCTTTCCTCAGGCCAACAACTTCCATCTCGAGAACTTCGTGTACAACGAGGCCCCGGCGAACCCTGGGTCAACCACTTCAATGCAATGGGACCGAGGCTGGGAACAGTTGATAAGTCATACCGCGCCCAACGCGCTCTACAACTCCAAGGCACGGTATGACCCGCCCAAGTGCGACGAGGACACCAGGGTTGAGGTCATCAGGGAGGTGATGGACTGGATGACGGATCGCGAAACAGCGTCAACCAGGCTGCTATGCATGACGGGCGCTGCAGGTGCAGGCAAGTCTGCATTGCAGCAGACGATAGCCGAGCGCTGTGTAGCAGACGGGATTCTGGCTTCGACGTTCTTCTTTTGGAAGGCGGACAATACACGCAACAACGTCTCGGGGGTTGTCGCAACCATTGCGTACCAGCTCGGGCTCAAGCACATTGGGGTGCGGAGGCTTATTGGAGCAGCGATGTGTCAGGACCCGCTCATCTTTGACCAATCTCTCATTACCCAGATGGAAACCCTCATCGTGGGGCCTGTTAAAATCTTCAGAGCAACGAACGGAGAACAGGCTGCACGGGAACTTCCATACGCAATGTTCATCGATGGGCTCGACGAATGCGAGGATGTCGACCAGCAGGAAGCCCTGCTTGACGCAATCAAGGAATCTTTCCTGGACAACAATCAAACCTATTTCCGCATCTTCATTTCCAGTCGACCCGAATGGGCTATCCGCACGGCACTCGAGGGTCCCCTCGCCACACAGCACTACCATATTCCCCTTAGCGACAGGTACGATGCAACCGCAGACATTCGCCGCTATCTGTGGAGAAGGCTGCGCGAAATCGGCTTGCGCAGTGGGGATCCACGTGCACGAAAGGACTGGCCTGTCGAGGAGGACGTTGAGTTCCTAGTCAAAGCGGCTTCCGGACAATTCATCTATGCCGCCATTGTCATCAAGTACATATCGGAGCGCCGAACCTCCCCCTTCGACAGGCTTCGCGTTATCCTAACGTGGCGACCTGCCCCAGAGCAGCGCGCTGCACCCTTCGCCATGCTCGATTTACTCTATACAAACATTCTATCGGTGGCGAAGAGTGCATACGAAGACGTCGACACCAACAATCCCGAAGACTTTCTTCCGCTCCTGTTGGCGTATCAAGGTGGAAGAAAGGTCGGGTTGCCGCAGGACTTGGACATGTGTGACTCGATCCTTGGGTACCCGAGGAAAACGCATGAACTGGTTATGTCTGACTTGAGGTCCGTGACCCACGTATCCGCAGGGCAACTACAGCTTTATCACAAATCGTTGGTCGACTTTCTGGACAGCAAGCTGAGGGCTCGGACGCTGTATGTCTCCACAGTCGAGCTCTACGCGTTCGTTGTTCGCCGAATCTTGCTCAACATCTCCGGATACGATGAAAAGAGGTACAATGGTGCGAATACATGTCGCTTTTCACTTGGCCATTTCTAATGTGTTTCCAGACAGGAACTCGTGGGACCTTGTGTCTGACTTGCTGGACGTTCTCGACCCTTGGAACTTGGATCTCAAACCATTGATCAACGAGGCTGGGCCGTTCATATACCCCATTCTTCATGAATTTACCCGAAGGGGTGGGTGGGATAGGGTGGAAGAGTACGGACGTTTTCTGCGGATTGGAACAAGAAGCGAAGTAGAGGAAACATATTCCCTCAATCTGTGCAAAACGATTGGATCATGGATCTTTGAGCAGGTGTTCCCCGCTCTTGAACAGGTACATCAGCCTTCCATATTCCATGTCCAGTCTCCGCACACGACCACTCATTAAATGCCCGTAGAAACAGGAGCTACTAACGTCAGACCTAGAGGTTGCTATCGCTGTTCAGCAATGGCAATACTCGGTATGTGTTCGTGTTCGAGATACTTCGGTATGTTGCTCTGTGTTTTTGGTCCATATTCAGACCCACGACTCACTCTAGTATTCCCCCCTGTGTTTAATCCTATAGACCTGTGACTGTTCCAAGTTCTGCAAGCTGAAAGGGATTGTCCAGCCACCAGGATCTACCTACGATGCAAACTGGTGGGGGAATTTCGAAAAGGCGAGAGAGGGGCTGAAGACATCGCACAAGCCTACTTGTGCGAGTCTGATGAGGAATGCAGGGGCGCACTCCGGAAAGCAAATCAGAATTACCAGGAGACGTCTGTAGTAGTCTCTTCCCCAAACTTGCACCAAGTTTGCTTTAAGCATAATCTGAATATACCAATCATGTCCCAGTGTCCGCTGGTTGCAAATCGACGCCTAGGATATCCAATCTGATTCCAGTAGATTAAATATCGTTGTTATTCCCTAAGAACCATGACTCAGAAACCTCAGCCTTTTAGGAACTGAGTCGATAGTTATTTCCTAGAGGCTTTCGTATGAACTGTGACAAGAGGAGGAGAACAAGGAGCAAAGCGTTCCAGCACTTTCCAAAGGCGGTGCAACTGCTGACTCAGCTGTTGGCTTGGACTCAGACTGCGCATGGGTCGTGGGCAGCTTAACAAGAACCACCACAAGCTTATTAGTACCACAACCCAATCGACTTAACTTGTGAGACTACTTCTACTCTCAAAAGCAGTATATCTAACAAACGAAGATACCCTCGTTTACTAGTCAAAGCACTCGATGAGAATCTCTGCTGCGGTCGCCGCAATCGCGGCTAGTGCTGCGTTTGGTGAGTCCAAGCCATGAACTTGAACTCTTTTGCGTGTCGTAACTGACTCTGGTTATTCAGTTTCGGCGAGCCCTTTGAGGGTTATAGTCCTTTCTAATGCTGTCCAGAATGCCGAACCTGCCCCTTTCATCAACATGCGCTTGGGCCATGCTGCCTCTCCCATTAACAACCCCAACCTCGCCATCATGACCCCAGGTCAAGGAGCGCCGGCCGCTCCTATGCACCGCAGGCCCTGTGGAGGAGCCCGATTCCGCCAGAAGGCCGTCGAGATTGCCAATAGCTTCAGGAAAGCTTTCGGCTTGCCCCTTATCCAGCCCGACCACCACCAAGGACCAGCCGGCCACGGTGCAATGACGATGGAGGTCATCTCTCCCGATGGCAAGACCACCTTCGTGAAGCTCGGAAAGCACAACCCTGGCGAGCCCTGGACCGGGTTCACCAAGGGTGGCGACCGAGTTCAGATGAACGCTCCTCTTCCTCCTCCCCCCGGCTACCCGCCCCACCCTCGCCCCCACCACCACCACGGCCCAGCCCACCACTCGAAGGGCGCTGAGGTTCCTTTCTCCACCCGCCTTGAAGGTGCCATCATGTCCCTTGGACCCTGGGAGGGCAGAGCAGTCGCCTTCGTCATTGGCGCCGGAATCGGTGTCCTCATCCGCATGTTGTACGTCCTCGCCGTCGTCGTCTTCCGCAGCTTCTCCGGCGAGAAGGAATACTCCTCTGTCGCCGATCATGATGAGGACGAGGAAGACGACGAGCCCGCCCGCCGCGGAACTCCCCTCAGTGCTCCCCCGGGCTACGTCTACCCCGTCGACGAGAAGGTCGAATACGCCGAGGAGGCGCCCAAGGCGCAGGCCACTAATTAGGTATTCTTTTGGAGTTGTTGGACTGAAGTGTGCAGTTTTTTGCCTTCCTGCATTTGGACTGGATGTGTTCACTTCTGGTCATTTTGTAGGTATCGTATGCTCAAGGACTTTTAATCAGATTTGTTGTTGTAGGGTGAAGATAAGGGCAGCAGTTGTGTCCTTTGGACCCTGTAGGTCCGGGTGGATCCTGTGAAGCTTGTGTGCGTTTGACAGCGTCTGGTCTATGACCCACGCGACGGGGGATCGCCGCGATCTGCGCCATTGGTCTGATGACAGGTAAGTACGAAGGTTAGTCCAAAGCTCCAAGCTTCCTTGCCTCCTCCGTTGTGCCTTACCTTCACGCATGGGTGGGCGGTGATACGACAACGATCGAGGGAGTCGTGCGCATTCGGAAGGCCGCCAGGGTCTGCGAAGCGTAGCTTCGCATCGCTCATCAACAAATTGGATGATGAAGGAATCCCTGGGTATCAGACTGACGAGAATGATACAGCCGTGGGGTGTGCTGAACCCGAACGGCGAGACGACTAATAATACACATGCCTTGCAATGTAAGTCCTACTACGTATACAGGCAGGAATATCTCTGAGAAGGTATAATTAGGTGCAAATTGCGACCCTGCCGCCGGGTGTCCCAACTCGCAAGGCCCTATTTAATGGAAATCGTTCGGCTACTCGGCGCTTAGTAGCACGATCGTCTTAGGCACCGCCAATCCCCCTTCGAGATCGCGTAAAGTTATTTTCATTCCGTGGTAGTTTGGTGTATGGCATTGAACTGCGTACTTTCTCTCCCAAAGTTACCAGATCCGCTTCGGCTTTCTTTGGGCGCCTATTCAGAGAGCCGAATTCCTGACTTTGACTCTGCTTCGACTCGATGCACAACTCGAGATAACCTGGCTTTCTTCCCTTGGTTCGTCTGCTCTTGGCGAACCGCCTTCAAGCTTCAACTTGGATTGGAGCGGTGGCTTTCCGCGGGTAATCGAGGACCGCTCTGGATGGCGCCGGCACAATGCGACATCGATGCGACATATCGCAGCGATACCATTCAAAAGGTTTACGAACCTCAAGAACTTCTTATTCTTACGCCGCCAGATAGAAGAGATAAATCGCCCCAACGTGTACGTTGAACGACGGAATGACGAGGTGGCTGAAGATAGCGAGGCAGACTTTCGCCCGAAACACGGCACGTCTACCAATCGGCCAGGTACGTGGGCCATGTCTCCCCGAAGACGCGACATCAGGAACACCAGAAGCCAGAGAAGCTGGGATAGTGAGTCTACGATCGGTGGGCGATAGAATCAACTGCTGCGATGACATGAAGCGCAAGTCCACGCCGCAACCGGATTCATTCTCGATTCTCCCAAGCAGGTAGCAAGGTCAGGCCCCGCAGCTATTTCAATTCTCTTTTGGCAGGCTCGTTTTCAGATCAAGAACAAGACAGTGTCAGAGAAGACTAGATTGAGCGCCGCGGGAGTGAGCGAAGCTACCTGAGTATAGCTCATCTTGCCCCCTCGTACGGATTAAGCAAGGCCAAACCTAAACCACGGAGCCACTGCAGGCCTTGTTGCTTGCAACCGTTATTTAGGTTCTGTTTGCCTGATTTGGGACGATGTTGGATGTCAGAGGCATGCTCTTGAATTAGGAGAGAGAAGGCGTGATAGGTCCACCGAAGAAGGTCGACTCCGGGTCGTTGGCCTACTTTTCGATGAAGAAGATATGTTGCGAAGCGTTGAACAATCACTGGGAGGGTACGCAGATTCTAGCCCAATTGCGTGAGGGTCGACGAACCGACTGACGAGCTTGGGTCGTCTTGGTTGGAGCTTCACCGCAAGCCAGCGAAGATGGATCGATGTCTAAGATAGTAGATCGAGACGGTTGGGAGGGCATGAGCGTTGTTCTGTGAGCTTAAAGAGGGTTGGGATCATGCCTGCACAATATTGATGCGATTGACGCCCGACTCGGCGGATGCCGACTTCATTTATTGTCATCAAGGCCTGACTCGCGACATGGGCAGCACGAACTGTAAACCACAACGTTTCTGTTCATATGACTACCGCAACTAGGGTCAGTGGCATACTTACCATGGTCCGGAGGATGATTCGGACTCGATATCAAACGTTTATCAGAGAGCCGCCCATCGACATCGCTTTGTCTTGCGAAGGAACCCCAGAATGCAGAGCAGCCTCAGGTATTTATCGAACCCGAAATCAATATCTACAGGATTTATACACTCCCCTAAAGGTAGAAAGCGATGACTCTGCACAACAGCATTCAACGAGCTCCGGATCCCATTCAGTCGGCTCTGGTGCAGTGCCAGGAACCTTTGGGCGCTAATCATTCCTGTGTATGTTTGTGTGCGTTCGAAGCCCTATTGTAGGGTGAATCCCTCAGATTCACCCCATTTCTTGCATCTTTAGACGCTCAAGTCACCAGTCAGACCTTTGTGCCCATTCCCGACGGACAATATGTAAGCCCCGTTATTTATCGCTGACATTTCTCTCGTTCCTTGACTTGAACACAACCCCGGATTGGCCTTTTGATTCCGCAATGCCGCCGGGGTGCGGCTTGAATGCCTTACTGATGACTCACGGACGAGCGAACCACTGGCTCGCCATATCTCGCAGACAGGCTTCTCTGCCATGTTATCGATCGACGATGATCCTTGCGTTCGCGCCCGGTCCCAGGTGCCATCAACGAGAACGCGCAGCATGGATCGATGAGAAATCCGACTCTTCCTGGTGCATGGATATTTCGCATTCGTCACCAGCCGCTAGCTTTTGCCGGCGTTTTACCAATTCTCCAGAGACTGCGCTCTAAGGGCGACCGGAATCCGGATATCTAGAGTGCCCAGTGCATCCGGCCGCGCACAAGAGCGTTTGCGAGTTCAAGAGGTCATCACGCGATTCTTGTCGCATTGTGCTATCAGAAGCTTGCCATCTTATCGACAACGTCAGAAAGGACGTAGCTCAAAGGGCGAGCTCTGGCCCCGAGCGATGCAACGTGTACGGATGCCCTCCCTACTAGACCTTTCCTCCACAAAGCTCGCCATGAGAGTCTGCTGGGGCTTATTATAATATAACGGAATAGACTAACCACATGGTAGAAATGTCTCTTTCAAAGTGATAGTGATACTCTGTTACTTCATCCCCCTTCACCTCCTTCACAAACAAGCTAAGAATACGCCCCGCGAAAGAATCTGAAGTTGCTTATTTCCCCTCACTGAAAGCAATTATCGATATCATTGCGCCGACCGCTTCGGGGAAACGATGGATCAGTCCTTTCTTCGGATTTATTAGCTTCGATACGCAAGGACGAACACCATTTCTACGATGATCATACAGGAAGTGTGCTCAATTAAGTAATCGAGAACCCTAGTTCTCTCCTTCCTGTTGAGGATGCTGTTCAGTTATTTCAGGAGCAGGTAAGCCTCTAATTAGCAGGCCAACTCTCGTCACCTATCAGCTAATGTTCGCTCTATGAGCTCTCTTTCCTACCTATGTTTAGCGACGTCAAAAACCGTACCTCTCACTCCACGAGCGAAGCACGTCGTGGCAGAGCGATCGTTGCCTAGCCGAGTTGAACCAAGCTCATCTCCTCCCAAAAGATTTTAAACAACGGCGCACACCTGCCTAATCCGCACAGAATCCCCGAAGAACGATGTCTTGTTCATATCCGTGTGTGCTCCAAACATACCAAATAGGTATCTTCTATTGACGCTGTCCCAGCGCGCTTTTGGCGGAAGGCACCCATCCTAAAGTCTCGGTGCGCTCTCGCCTTTTGGGGAAACAAAAGGAATGGATGCTGTTTGGATTCTTTGGCCCGGCATTCGCTGAGTTGAAGGGCTGGATCTCATTTGCGTGTCCGTTGGATGCCCCTGCCATCATGTCGTAGACGTGGTGCTGTGCGGAAGATGAGCGAACGAACATCATCTCGGCGCAGAGTAGGCCTGCCTGCGCACGTCGATCTCCCGCGACGGCTGAGGACTTTCCGGTGTGTGTAGTTTGAACAGGCTCCTCTTTCCATGGGTGCCTGGGCTATTTGTGAACCTTACTCACATTAAATCCTATTGTGACGATTCTATGATGCTCCTGGTAGAGGGTAATTATGACCGCCACATAACACTTCAGCCTTTACTCGAACAGGACAGCTTCGTGACCTAGGTCAACGCTCCAGAAACTCCAGAAACAACTACAACGGCCGAAAGAACTAGTGCCCACTGCAAATTTCACTGCCATCCCTTTTCTATCAAGAACGTGTAAAGGCCAGGCTGCGCTGACGACACAGCCTAGGGACAAGCAGGGTGTGGCTTGGAGCGCTTCCGATCCTACACATACCCTCGTAAAATCTCGGAAACGGCTACTAACCAAATAACCAGGGCTTACAGCTGAATCCTATGCACCATGCACAGGGCCCTTCCCTGACCGCGAGGATGCCCCGTTCCGGAGTCCGAAGCCCTGTCCAGCCCTCGACCCTCCGAGAATTTCTTCGAAACGGCTGGTATCAACCCGCGTCCTCTCGTCATCGACATCTGCGGAAGGTGCATCCTCGCACAGAGGAGCCTCTGCGCCTGGAGCCGCTCCTGCTTCTTGGAGTTCCGACCAGTACTGTCGATCCCAGCCCATACCTCTGGCGTCGTTCCCTCATTGCCCTTCCGCGTGCGCTTCCGAGCTCCGCGCTTCCCATGCCCATGCCACTGCGAGACTTCCGCTGGGCTTATACAAGGCTATCGGGTGTTCGGGTTCTTGATGCTGCCTGGTGGCTTGAGCCTTGGAAGGGAGGCTCCGAGCCTCCCCAAGGTATTTTATTGGGGCCTTTTTTGCCTTATTTTCTCCGGTATTTATGGAATGATTTTCCTCGAGGTCGGGTTCTTGATGCTTGATGTCGTCGGAGGTACGTGGACTACGCACTCGCCACATTTAATTTTGCTGATAGTTCCCTTCCGTCGGGGACTAAGATACATACGGGAACTTGGAAAACTTCGGGACACATATGCTCGTATGATGTCGCGTATGCACCCCCGTCTTCGCGTTGGCTTGCTGACGACGAGTTCAGGAAGGACTCTGGCAACGCGAGCCCTCTACCCTACCCTGCGTACCGGAACTACCTGAGTAGCTCAAGCTCAGCCTCATGTATGATCTTGCTTCATGCTTCATCATGTCGCAAAACAGGAGCTCAGCACGGTAAACTGCGTGGCAGGCACTTCTGAGGCTTGAGCTTGTTCAAACCCGATCTACCTTCATGCAACTGCATCATCTGCGCAGACGAAACAACCCCGCGAGCTCTCGTCCGGCAACTAATACTTTACGGGCGCCTGCGCACGAGGCATACGGTGCACGGTAGCACATACCGGATCCTCCTCCGAGTCGCTGCCTGATCGCTCCTAAGAGCCTAACCTACACCTAGGCGACCGCGACTGACCACCCTGCACATACCCACCTGGCGCCTCCCCCCAGAAAACCTGGGGTGATGTCCAATTTCAAATTCCAAAGCGCACGAGCCGCGTCCCAGCAATCCGGATGCGCAATACCTTTCTCCGTCTCCGACGGTTTGTAGTATCACTAGAACAACGTATTGACTACCGAAACTATAGCAATGTGACCTATACTCGTGAATACAAGGTATCACGCTCATGATCAAGCAGGATTCCGAGTCAAGGACGCCCGGCATCCCAAGTCCCTACTACCAGCCTCGAGGCTCGCGCTCAGCTTCGCCCCAGAAGGCACCCTCAGGGGGCCAACCCAAGGTCCAAGCCGGTTAAAAGGAACCTGACCTGACCATCGAACGATGTGGCGCGCGTGCAATGGCAAGGCAATTATACGGACCTACGACCTTATGATCCTCTCCAAATGATACCCGACTCCCCACGCCTCCTTCAAACCTTACAACCCTATCCAAAAAAAGGCGCTTCCAACCTTGGTCCTTGGAGCCGAACCCGCAGTACCGCCCCGCCTTGGACTCCTAAGTGTTCAAACGTTCAAGCATAGCCTAAGTGCCATCCTGACTGATTAGAATAGAAACGGACACCACATCGAACTTTACACAGAAATACTCGTTCCATACCCAAGAAGCCTTGCACCACACGGCTTTCCACAAGGCTGACGACATGATCTCCCTTCCTCATAATTAGAACAGTCCTTCAGAAAGAACGAGCTCCTATGTAGGCCGAGCACACGACTATGCTTATTAAATATACCTACCTCCTCGTACATGTTTACCCGCCTGCATGCAAGTAGGGCTGAGGGCAGAAGGGCCCTAGCAATGGCCAGGAAATACCTCGGCCTATCTGAGTCCACCCACCCTGTTATGCATCCACCCATAAATAGGTAAGGAGCGCGCCGACGGCGGCCAAACTCTTATCGCTCGTTCGGAAACAGATGAGTACACCATCGTCATCGATCCGCTCATCGAAATGCGAATTGCAATTAGGCATGTGTCATGCCCTCCAGCATCAGGCGCGCGCGTTACAGTAAGAAACCCGACCTCGTCGCTCGGCGCCTACATACATACCGCCCGCCAGATATTAATAGTGTGGCACCGCAGAGGTGCCTACAACCACAACCCGAAAGAAAGCAAGCTCGCAAAATAATGTTCAACAACGTTATAATTGTTCTCCTTCCACACTTTGTATATGTACAGCGCTCGTACGATTCGAATTTCATATTGTCTGTGTCCTCTAAAAACGTCTATGACAAGCCCTGGCTAACCAAGGCGGAGGGGGTTGAAGGGGAGGGGAGTAATAAGTCGGAGGAAGGGTTGTTGTAAGTAAGTAAAGGCGAGGGGGGAGTATACTTTTGGCGCCGACGGGTGCCAATAATGATAATAAAGCGATGGTATGCATATGCGATGGATGGATGTTGATGATGGTTGGTTGATTTGCGATGCAGAGGATGAGAAGGAAGAGGAGAGGGCAGGGACGAGAGGAAGAGGAAAGAGTGTGGTATACGACGCCGAGGCGATCGAGCAAGGTATATCAGAGCAAAAGCTGGAAAGGAAGGAGCAACATACAAGATTGATACAGAGCAGGACGACGATGATGGTGATGATGATGATTGAACCCAAGGATGAAGAAAGAAAGGAGGAAGAAGGAGGAAGAAAGAAGCAAGTGATTATATTGTACACTTTTTTGTTTTGAAAGTAGGGAGGAAAGGAGGAAGAGACGAAAACATAAAACCAAAACTACCAATACAAAACAAAGCAAAAAACTCCAAAAACAAAACCCAAAGACGAGAAAGCCGAGACGAAACGAAACCCCACAAGACGAAAGCGAAGGAGGGAGCAGCCTAAACGACGACCTGCCCCTCACTTCCCCACAACCTCCTCACCCACCCCCCAACACCCCCCTTCTTCCCCTCCTTCCTCTCATCCTCCTCCTCACTACTCCCACTCTCCGGCGGGGCGCCCAGCCCCTCCACCGCACTAAAGCTCACATACCCCTCCATCTCCCTTGCCTTCGCACTCGCCCTCCGCACATTAAACTGCCTCGCCATATGCGCTCTGTACACCGCATCGTCCACACCAACACCCCCACTACCAAAGTACCCTTCTCCCACTTCGCCCTCGACATACTCATGCTCATCCTCCTCACTCCCCTCCAAATCCACCACACCATGATGCACACTCGGCCTCCCGCGCCCCACAAGCGTCCTCCCGCGCCTCTCCTTCCCAGCCGACACAGGTGCAAGCCCCTTGCCATTAAAGTACGGCGACGGCACATAATACCCATGGTACGCCGACGCCATATGGCTCGGGGGCGTCAGCGGCGGCGTCAACATTCTCATCCCCCTCCCCTCCAAATCCCCCTCATACTCCTCCTCCTCCTCGTCAAACTCGTCTTCGTCTTCATCTTCGTCCTCTGGTGGTGTGGGGCTCCCGTCGCTCACGAGCGGGGGCGTAGTCCCACTACGCTGGTGGTGATGATGATGATGATGGTGGTGCGGGTGATACCGATGCCCCGCCGACGGCGGCGCCATGCCCATACCTCGCAGGCCGGGCGCACCGGGCGCCGTCGCACTACGACGTGGATGGCCCTGGTACGGCGACGCGGGAAGCTGCTGCATCATCGCAGGCAGAACAGGCTCCGTCCGACTCCGCACATACACCCTCTCCTGACTCTCACTCCTCGCACTCGTACTCCCACTCCCACTCCCACTCGTCGTCGTCGGCGGGCTCATCATGCCGCCCACTTGAACCGTTCCTCGGGGACTGCGCTTCCAGGGCCGCGCAAGTCCATTCTCGTCCCGGACGACGTTATCGTCCTCGCCCGAGCCTGAGCCCTCGCCTTCGTTGCTGCTGCTGCCAAAGGAGGAATTGTGCTCGTCGTCGGCGGTGGGACTGCTGTCCTCCCTCCGCCACTCGTCGTAGGTGCCCTTCGCGGCGGGACTGCGCACGACTTTGCCGGACTGCAGCACCTGCTCGAGCCGCGCGCGCAGCACCTGTTCGTGCGGGGTCATCACCACCTTCTCTTGCTGCTGCTGCTGATGTTGTTGTTGATGTTGGTGAACGTGATGAGGGTATTGAGGGTATTGGCTGGGATGGTAGTGGGATTCGGGGCCCAGAGGCAGGGGTTGGGGGACACGGTTGCGCGAGATCCCTGAGGTATTTGTAGTGGGATGGGTGTGGCCTCGCGATCGGGTCGTGGAGCTTGGGCTTGCGCCCCGTGGCTGGCTGTTCACGGATGGTCGGCGTGCGAGGTGTGTGCTGCGGGTGGGGGAGTGTGATGCTTGCGATGCCTGCAGGTAGATACGGATAGATCATGGGACGGATGCATAGATTAGCTATGGAAATAAGCATCCGAAAGTGCCCTGTGACGTACCTGATATCCATGATGATACTGCTGCTGGACTTGTTGTTGTTGTTGGCGCTGGGTATGGCTATGTCTTCGTGCGAGGGAAGGAGAGGGTTCAGGCGACGGTGCGCGGGGGCTCGTCGCAGGCGACCGGAAAATCCGTGCGTGCTCCGTCGGCGAAGGGTACTGCGCGGGTACCTCCGAGTGCCTGCGTCTGTGGCGCGCATTTCCCGGCGATCTCGATTGGGAGATGGAGGAGAGGGTTGGGACGGCGGCGGCTGTGTAGGGCGAGTGCGGCATAGGGGGGCGGTCCTGATCGCGCAGGAGGGCCTCGCGCAGGAGCTTCTCGGAGCGGCTGGGCGGGCGGCTGGGGGTCGTCGGGCGCAGGTGCGCCGAGGACGAGGGCTCGGGGTGTTGCGGTCTTGGCTGGTGCACGGGCATGTCTTCCAAGTCGAATATGGGGTATGTGTATGTCTCTGTGTCTGTGGAGAACAAGAGCGATATGGCTGTTGCGGGGGTGAGTGCGAGACTCGGGGTCGTAGGTGTGCTTGGATGGAGGATGCGCAGGGGTGAGGGCGTTACGGGCCTCGACGATGCGGGGGAGAGGAGCGCTGCGAAGCTGGGTATGGGGCTGAGCAGACCTTGGTGGTGGTGCCTGTGCCTCCTGGTAGGTGTTCTGGGCTGTGGAGAACCTGTGAGGAGGAGGAGGTTGGAGATGGACTTTGTGGTGTCGTTATATACTAGGACGCACCTGTGGGGGAATGGCTGGGAGGGGCGGGCACAAAGACAGGCTTGTTATTAACACGCTCTGAGTCTGGGGTGCTGTCGCTGCAGATCTGCAGCCCAGATCCAGATCCAGATCCTGAGCCGCCCTGTGGGGAACTTCCAGCCATATCCATGTGAGCCGGTTCGCGGGTGGTTCGGTCACTGGTTCGGTTCGGAGTTCGAATCCGGTTCGCACGTAGCTTGCGTCTGCTCCATCGTCGTCGTCACAGTCGTCAGCCAAATCCTAAATCCTCGCTCGCCGCCAATTTCGCACTCACCAAAGAAAGGCTTCGTCACCGGGCCCTCTTGCGCTATTTCAGTATCGAGAGTGCGCTTCAAGTTTCCTGCGACGCCACGTCCGGAGCAAGGGATAGGATCGAGGGGGATCACCACGCAGGGGACACGAGGCCTCGTCGATGGATTGGATAGATGGATGGCGGATGCGTTCTGGCTGGCTGCTCGGTCGGCTATCGTCGTGCGTCCGTTTGTTCGGCCTACTAGCTATTGCCCCCTTGCGACGAATAGACGAATACGGCGAGGAGACGGGTCGGGTCCCCGGTATGTGCTACACGTCGATATGTCGAAATTTCGCGGATGTATGCGGGCGATTCGTATGTACGCCAGGTACGATTCGGTCTGTGTGCTGCTCCGCGCGATAAATACGATAAGGATAGTGATTAGGCGAAGCCTGAGCTAGGCGTGCGGTATTCGAAAAGGCTGCTGGGCTCGGTCCGCGTATCGAAGCGAAGCGCTAATGAGCGGAATTGATGCCGATGCTAATGAGCGAGTGAGCGCGTCGGGCGGTGGTCGGCGGCGGCGGCGGCGGCGGGTTCGAGCTCGTCGAGGACGATGTGGACGACGGCGAGGACGACGACGACGGTGGTGGTGGTGGTTCGGGGGAAAGATGCGTGTAACGGCGAGCGGTGGTGCTGCGTTATTCGCTCGTTGACTGATTGATGGTGAAAAAAGTCGCCCGCATGTATGTGTTGCGCGCTGATGATTCCCTATTCGAGACGAGGAGGGCCGTGCCCGTCTCCTGGGAACATATCAAATTGCCTTTTACGGCAGGTCAAAACCTGGGGTTTGGGCCCGCCCGCTTGACGACCGCACTCCGGAATCATGACGAATCTCTGTACGTGAGCTTGGACTTTAACTGTTTTACTGCGGGTTTCGCGTTTCTAGTCTTGGCCTTACAAAGCCATTGAAGTAAAACATGCCCTAGAACTAGTAGAAGGCCCTGAAATAAGGAAAACATACCAACAACACGTTCAACTGAAACCCCAACCGACTCGGCTCACTCACAACAAGCGACGCAGGCGCACCGCCCTCATACCCAAAACAAGAAGGCCGAACCGCACCCGGGGCCTTTACGCGGGGCCATTAGCGCCGCCCAATCCGGCGATTTCAATTTCCTTCGCTTAGCTCAGCAACCCCGGAATTCAAAGCCAAACAGCCTGGAAACCAAACAACGGGGTCTGCCGGTTGACACGGCGGGCAAAGCCATGTCAAATGTGCTGACTCATTGCACTGTCAAATCACATGTCAAATGTCGGGGCGCATCAAAGTCAAGTCGCGTCGGTCAGATCACCTCGCTTTGCCTCTGCTACAACCTGCTAAGCCACGATCTGTTTCAGTGGCTGCAACCAGGTATGTCTACAGCGGAGACTAGTGATTTCACAGTGTTTTCTTCTTCGTTAAAATAAGAAAACGAGAGGAATATCACTCAAAAACTCAATTCTTAAGCATGACATCCATTGCCCTGTCGCAATCCTTCGTTCCCCTCGCCACTTGGATTACTAGATAGGATGCAAACTATCCCAGGGCTGCCCTGAGTAAATTCAGTACCATTGATATGAGCTCTATGCTACGCGCTTCAATGCCATTGAAACAACTGGCGCGCCGCGTGAACAACTGGCTTGCACAAGGCACATCAGGCCTCAGGTCGTACCCCATGTGGTTAAGTTTATACTCCAGCGTCCCCTGACTCTCCCTTTCTCATGTAATGCGGGAACTACATTTTTGACGTCGTTTAAGACCTGGCTGAGGATGGTTTGCATTACCTGTCGGAGTCTCGGACACCTAACTGCAACGCTGCAACTTCAAGCTGCAATTTTTGTCCATGGGCCAATACCAGATGGATAATATTCACCGATTAGGCTGGACGTATTTCAGGGTATTGTACTCTGGTGCAACTAAGTGCCCCATATTTCATTGATGCTGCCCACTCTCAGGGGGAATGGAACAATTCACGACGTTTGTGTTCCAGTTCTTCGAAAGGTATTTTGGACGGTTGCTTATTTCAATAGGCTTCCTTCTACTCTGTGTTGGATGCCTGGCTATGGATAGACGAGCGCCGATAGGTTTTCTTGTTCTCTGTGTCTTGTTTCTTTCTTTTCTTAGGACGGGCGATGGACGGTCGGACGGACGGACGAACGGGCTTGGTACGGCGGCTTGTATGCCGGGGAGGTAGAGAGGGTCACATAGTCGATATTGGACACTGGGCAGCGTCATGGAATGCGTACGATGACTTCACCACTCCTCTTCGTGTCAGCGTATTGGTTGGTTGCTTGGATCAGCGCCATATGATCAGGCCATAAGGTTTCGAATATTCAGGAATGGTTGAGACCGCAACGGCGATGCGGGGACTTTCCTCGGGCGCTTACGATCGAAAGCATGCGTCATCCTTTCGTCGGTTACTTCTCCTCGTCGTTCTCGGGGCGGAGAAACCAAGGGAACAAACAACTTTGCAGGTCGTTCGATACCGTCCAGCGTCGGATGTAATGAATGCTTGGTATTTTACCGACGGCTCAGCTCATAGTTGTACCGTGTACCCTTGATAATGGATGTGTAAGGTTTGCGCCAACTTTGTGTACCAAGGCCAAATATCCGCGAAGCGCGCGTTCGGTAGGCCGGGAGGTTTTTCTTTTCAAACTTTAAGATGTGCCGCAGTGCGTAACATAAACTTATGCACGGTTGCCGGCCCTTCCTCCACGTTCCCATTCCGAACCTCCTCGTGCACCTGACGACTCAAGCGCGCTGCCAGTGACAAGCCGGGGTATTATTTAAACCTCAACACCCCCCGCAGGGCATGCCATAAACCTATAAACACAATCCGGCCTTCCCTCCACGTTTCGCGTCCTAAATCTCCTCGTGCACCCGACGTGTCCCAGCGTGTCCCCAAAGAAATCAAAAGAAAACAAATCAAAAATCAAATACTTAACCCAACAACATGCGCCCGGCTCTCGACATGGCGGTCGGCGGCCACGACGTCGACATCAGACAGGCAGTCGGGCGGCCGGCCAACCAGTTCGACAGAATTTCGAACGACCGAACAACAGTGGAATGGGGATCAACCCCACACCGCTATGATTACTTACGGTACGGGAGTCAGTGATGTGGCCCGACAATCTGAACCCATTCAATTAGCTTAGCTTGACTTCTTCCTATTTGATGCCAGCCCGTGTCTATTTCCCCAGATTGCTGTTACTCGTTCTGGCTCAGCCAATGCCAATGCGTTCGTTGGTGAAATGAAACGCCGGGGCCGGCAGGAAGCTATACTGCAGAGTAACTTGGAAGTTAGAGTAGGACAAAGTTTGGTGCTACATAGCTGAGTGGAAAGGGGTATGCGGGTGAGCCCTGGCTACCGCTGGGGCGCGGAGACCGCGCATAGTTCGGTGGCTTTTGGTTGAATTTTGAGGAGGACACGCCGAGACGGACGCGGACAGGGGAGAGTACAATTCGCCGACGTGGGCTGGATTCCGCTGGAAGGACGGGCTGGAAGTGATGCATCATTTCTGTGTGCCGCAGGCGACCACGAGACACGGACCTCGGGATTCTTTTCTCGTTCGAGAACATAACTTGGGCTTGGCTCTATCCTTCCCTTGACTTGAGGATGGGTAAACTATTGGGACAGGACACCTTGCGTTTGCTTCGAGGAGAGTGGTTGTGGTTTGCTGGATATTTTGTAGAGCGCCACATGGGGCCCTGATCCACAGGAAGCGCGCTGGAAAAGGCAAGTTTTCAGCCGACGACGAGCGTGCTTGCGCTGCCACCAGTGCTCTTCACGTCCTTCACCCAAGCCCATCATCTCATAGGTGCACCATGTTTCTTTCATTCATCCATTCATTCATAACTACAAACTCGTTCCTATTGAATGAGGGTAAGTATGATGATGCTACTGATGATGTCTGCGGTTTAATGCGTATGTAAGAATTCCGGATGACGGGGATCTCGCGGTGAGATTCAGTTCAGTTCGCTTTTGGTGGCTGGGTGAATTGGGAAACTTTTCCTTCGAGAAAGTGCGGGAGAAGCGCCTCGGTTTGGGTCATGCGCTCCACCCCCTGGCAGGGACCGAGGCGACGGCGCTAATTTACTTTCCAACCGAGTCGGTTCGATACTTATGTCGTGTGCGAGTGTCGCCTGGCCGTTGTGAATAGGGATGGGTGTATGTAAGGCATCTGTGACGAAGATGCACTAAGGATGGGGCGTTTTGTCAGAGCTGAAGTTCTGTGGGAAGCGAGGACACCTCTCCGTGTGCTGTTACTACTCCCTGGCAGTTGGCCTAGAACAAGGAAGACAAGGTATGAGACCAGACTCTCTCGTATACCCTCGCAAGTTTTCACGGATCCACCAACGCCCAACGCCCGCACGCACCTGAATACTCTCAGTGTATTCTTAGGCATATAGAAGACACACACATAACTCAAGCACACTGCAAATAGGAAGTCGGACTACGCAAAGCGGCACCTAGGGTACGAAACAGCGGATACACCTTCACAACAGAGTTCAATCACTCACCTCATAGCCTTCCCAACGCTCAGGTAATATATCTGATAAATATATATCGTAAACAGCGACCAACCAAACCACCTGCAACCCAGAATCGACTCGCCCGACAGGTTCAGATGTGAAGAGCGCGTGAGGGCGGGGTGACCATCGAACAGGGCACGGCCAAACCATCTCAGGCAACTCGGTGGTTGCGCACGTTATTCTTAGCGCCCACCCGCCACCATGAGCTAAGCTGAACACCCATAGAGTTTCACCAAGACCGTGCGTATAAGGAAGGAGAGCCCCGTCCGCTCGCACCTCACATTCTTCTGAGATTCACCGTGAGGCGCCGTGTATCTGAAACTCTACTCCACGACCCGGGGTTCGTCGCATGGATCGCGCTCCCTTCCTTTATGGAAGGAGGGTTCCCGTTGCCTTGTACGCTATTCCTGGGACTGGCGCTGAGATTCTGGAGTCGATGCTCATTGACCGTCGGCACCGTCGTTGTTGTCGCCGCGGGCGCTAATGCCGATTGCGTTGGGCGCTCGGCAATTAGCGAGTGACTTCGCCACGCAGGCGCACTTACTTACTTATGAAAGGTACTATCACTGAGACTCTCGCTCAAAGCCGTTAGTTGCTTGAGCAAGTTCACACTCAGCCTCAAGTGAAATGAACCAGTAATGTGAACGGGGGTGTTTTGTCTATAATCTCTCTAGTCGAAAGGATAAGGATATTTTTAAGTTGTATGTGCTGGATAATGTTTCCGTGCGAGTCGCCCTGTGACCACTGGAAATTTTCATTTTTCCCTTTCATCTTCCAGAGTGAGTATGGAAATTCGAATTTCGAGTCTAGCGAGGCAAGGGGCAAAGATTGGACAAAGAAGGGACTTAAGCGAGATTAAAGCACGTATTATTGTGACTGAGGAGGTTTAGCTCAGGGTATGTCAGTTGAGCTGCTTGTCAGCCATCCTTTCTTTGCAAATTTCTGTGATTTATGCGGATAAACTCAGGGTAAAACATCAGTTGATTCCTTTCAGTGTGATGCTAGGGTCGATATCCTCGTTGAACCCATGCTGCGCAAGGGACTCGAAGCAAGCTGAGATCATGAGCATCATTGCTCGACTGGCAGCCGACCGGCCATTATAATTTGCATTGCCGCCAGGAAATCACGAAGCCTCGCCGCGGCGACGGGTATTACTTGGATAGCACCCTTCCCCACTTCCAACCCCGAGCTGAACCAGTCCGGTCAACAACGATTCTTCCTTCACCAGCCACACGACAGCCGGCCGACGAGGAAGGATGGCCACCCGGCGCTGCGCCTCAAAGTGCATACCCAATCTTGACTTCGCCGATTCAAGTGCATTCACACTTGACATCTGTCTGCAGTATCATCACCTTCAAGGTTTGCCCGATATCTAGAGAGTCTAGGAGGGCGTTCAGTCCGAATAGGCAGGTCTGCACTCGAGGGTACTCTGATAGACAGACGTAAGAAGGTGCCACGATGGCATCGACGGACGGACGGCCGATTGAGCCTGTTCAATTCTGTTCGAACTTTGAGTGAGGCTGAGGGTGACGCACAATAGTGTCAGTAGAGGTGATGGGCTGGTGGCTGAATCTCTTCACAGTCGTTCACAACGCCGGCGACGCCATCATCATCAGCTTTCTCCTTCACGAAGTATCACTGCATCAGACTTGCTCGAAAGACTGCTTGCGTTTGTAGATACGCACTTGGTATGCACCGGAGTGCCGGCTTCCATGCGGTACTGGGTGTGTTGCGGGAAATCTACACGAGTGTCTGTTTCTCTCTCGGATTACGCACTTTACTTCGTCATAGCTTCCAGCCAGAGAGAGTACCAGGGTATTCGTATATCCTTGGTTGTATTGCTATGTGCGCTGATCTTAGAAAAGTTGGAGCCGGCAACCAATCCGACCTTTAATTGAATGAAACGGAAAAGACGGAAGGCTTAGATGCGATAACAGCCGGCCAGGGCGTCGGTTGTGCTGATTCAGATGGACCTCGTTGAAAGCAGCAGGAGTGATACAAGGACAGGTCATTGGACCAAACTATTATTCCAGCGAGCATGGCCGAACGCTTTAATCGGGATCCGGTTCCTCGAGTGAGATCCACGTGTGAACCCAGGTTATGTATGAAGGAAGAAGGTTCCAGGACGCTCGACATGTTGTTAGAAGGAGGGAAGAAAACACCTGCCTCGGGAGTGGCGAGAGGGTTTTGAGGGGAATTTGGAAAGAAGGGTGTATGTTTGAGTGTTTGGCTCGCACGTAGATGTCTGGATCCATCTGGAATTGCATCGATTATCGTATCGTGCGGGTTGCGGAGTTTACCATCCATGTGTCTTTGAGGCTACGGCGTGCGCGAGGGTCAGGGCCAGGATTCGCTGCGAGGGACGCACTGACTGCGGCCAATCAAGTGCCTTTAATGATTTGCATCCGCAGAACTGCTCGTACGACCTCGAATGTGCCTTACAAGATGAAGTCGTGAAGGAGTCGAGTATGGCAAAGGCGAAGGTTGAAGCTTGAAGTCAGATGGCCAGCCAACGATCACATCAGTGCGAACGTGCGCACGACCTGACTGTATAGATAATGTCAGCGGTAGCCATCGTATTGTATTCGAGTATTGTCACCTACCACCCCAGAATCATCACTTCCTAATCTACACGAAAGAAAACAGTAATGCGCAGAGCGCAGGTGATCACCAGCCACTTCACTGCCCCAGCGGCGTGGCTGCAGCGCAGCAGACCCATTTCTGACACCTCCGTCCCCCGGAGTTTCGTCGAATACAGATAGGAACCGGAGCTCTGGCGGCCACCAAGAAATAGGGTACGGGAACTACAATATAATCGCGAATTGACGGTCCCTCCCGGGAGTCGGGACGCCCGCCAGACTATGGGTCCGTTGGTCACCGTGCGTCCGTGACCGCCGTGTTTAGACCCCGTTATGCTCAAGCCTGGACTGCGATTCTGCGAGGCTAGCACAATGATCAATATGCGGTAGTTTAGGATCTTGTGCACAAAATCCTATCGCCGCTCAGCACGTAGATGCACAATATTTCAGATATGCGCCGCATGCACACACAATTCTGGGCAAGGCTATGGGACGATACGTACGCAGCGGATAGGAGCAGTGATACTCTTGCGCTGGTTGAGACTTGCTTTATTTTACTTCCTTCACGCTATTTGCAGCCATTTCGCAGCAGCTTGGCAGGCCACTAGCTCGGACGACCAGGGGGCTAAATGTGGGGCAACTGATGCCGGAGAATGCGTTTAATTAGAAAGAGGGTTGCGATCGATTGGAGTTATCGGGGTGATTCATTCGAAGGGAACGATAAGTTACCGATCCATAGTCCGAGAAGCTCCCTTCCAAGCAGTCCTCGTCCATGCGATCGGGAGGGTGCATGGCGCTAAAACATGACGAGGAGACATGGAACGTTGCTACTGATCCATGGAAGGAGTCATGTTGACCCAGTCGGGATGGCAATACTCAGTCAGGAGAATGCAGCATGGTAGACGCGTGTATGATGCCCTCACCGTGGCGGCGAGGGACCGTTTCAAAGCTTCAAAACCCCTCGTTCTGCGGAGTAGTCGTTTCATTACCCGGACTGACGATGTGCATTCCAAGATCTTGTTAAGCTATTGCAAGAATCGACATTCCACCTTTCGTCTTATGCTTCGACTAGAGCCCTTCAGACAATTAGCGCAAGCATCACCACACGAGCTCAGTTGGGAACACGCCAGTCCGTGCTGGGTTGGTTCAAGTGAGGCAATATCAGGTTCATTATCCGACTGAGTATGATCACAGAAGGGAAGAGGGGCACAGCTTTCATTAGAAAGTAGAAATCGCTCACCATCACCCTTTCGCTTCTGAGGCCAAATTCGCTCAAGTGGAAATTGGAGGCGGTCGCCCGTATCCCTTCGAAAGAGTGTATGAGTGAGAATGCAGTAGACGCTCGGAGCGATGAGCTTACGGTAGTTCTGGTTCTATCTGAGAGGAGAGTGCCAAAGGAGTCGCGATGTGTGATTTGCAGGGGTGGGAGATAGCGAGTGTGAATCTCGAAGCGCTTGATTGTGACTGCTCAAAGGTGCATTCCCTGTAGCAGCAGAAAGGGCTCGAATTGGTCAGGCGGTACCACCCCAATGGTGTTGTCAATTAAGATTTGTCTCATATAAGGTCGTGCGGGCATACCCCTCGTTCTTATGTCCCTCTTTCCACTGTCGATGTTTCCGCTCTCGAACAAGCGCCCAGCTGCGGAGTTTGATGCGCCCATGTCCGCCGTGCGTGCCGACACTCGAAATGGGGTCCCGCTCGGGATGTTCCGCGACGGCGATCACAGCTCGCTTGTCTTTCACCACTGCTCCTGCTTCTGAGGACTGCGCTCTCTAGCCTCGCCTTCTACTAGGCGTCTACCGTTCTTCCTGTGATTCGCAGTGCAATTGGCTACGAGGTTCTGAATGCGTTCCGCCTATTCACTAGAGCGGCTCTTGTTTCGTCTTGGCGACAACTGGACTATATAGTCAAGGTCTAGGGGCTCTCCTATAATGTGTACTCGGCCCACCTGGGCTACCCTAACTCGTATGTTTCGTGACAAGAACCCCGAAAATTGAAATTTAGAATTGTATGTTGCCGTACGTCCTTCCACATTGAATGTCTTCAAAGGTTCTCACCAGCTAATTATGAAGTGATAGCCATATGACCCTTGGGTAGAGCCCCTGACGAGTCTAATTGAAGTAGTGGACGAATGCAGAGCCTCATCAGCACTCTACTCGTACACAGGTAAGACCATCACCCCGGAAGACGAGTCAGGAACCCTTATCTCTGGGCGGCGACCGCACTGTTGTCGACGGGGACCCAGTATTCCTGAAGCTTGTGGCTAGCCTGGCTGCTAGCATGCTTGTGGTGTTGGTAAAGCTAGAAACCAACTCTCGCCGGCGGTACTTCGGCTGGTTCATCTATCGACACTGGACTGTCTTCTCTCGGCTTTGGTATCGACGACTTCTCGCCGAAGGTGAACTCGGGTTCCCCGACGCACCGAGTGCAGGAAACCTAAACTTGGGCTTCGGAGTCGAGTCACGGCTCTGCGTATTTGGCTTGGTAAGACAGCGGAAATTGGACTGATGTACTTACAAGTTGCTGTAGGTTTGCCCGGGTTTGCCCTGGGTCAATTGATCACTACAGCTGGATCGCGGGAAGTGGAATGCGGATTCAGAACGAGCTGTACGATGCTGTCAGCTCCCATCGTTTCCGAATTTACAACCAGCCCCGAGTGCTCTCTATGCTAGGTAATTGCCTCTGCTTGCTTCGGTTCTCGAAAGTCCGGGGAGGCGTTAATCGCTCCACCCCTTCGGCCATTCGCAGTAATGAAAGCTTTCAGCATGCTTCGGGCCCCACTCATCTCATGGTCCTCTGGCTATAATTTCCTAGCCTCCTTCAAGTTCTCGTAGGACGTCAACTACGGGTACCAGTTGGAGCCCCATTGGTCACTCATGCGAGTTCACCGCACAGTTCTTTCCAGCCGAGGGCTTCTCTTAACCCATTTATGCCTTGAATGTTGACTGTTTGATAGGTTCGATGTGAGTCGCAGGCAAGGTTGGTTGCTATGAATGATGAGACCACGGACAGTACCAGAGGGTTGCGTCATGACTGAAATCGTGACATGGTATGTCGTCAATAATCCCCGCACCCATTCCTCGTTTAACTCATCTGCGTTACCCCTTAGTCTTCGCCACCGGCTGCGATGTTAACGCCGTGGCCACCGTGCCTCACACCACAGCAGAATGTTAGGACCTTGGAACGGTACGGGCTGCTACAGGTCCGTCTACGTCCGTGCAGGTGGCCACACGTGCCTTCGAACAAGGTCGATCCGTTCCAATCCGCCTTTCAGATACGCCTAACAACGTTCCTGGATGACGCTTCGGGCTCGAGGGACACTCCCAAAGTCACCGAATTGCGGTTAACCCCAGGAAGTGGACTGGGCGGACGGTGCTTCAACTCCACCATGTAATCTCCAGTATTCTCGGGAGTCCAGTATGTCGTACCATTTCTTTACGTTTTTAAAATGCCATGCGTTCGACTCTGGAGCCCTCAGTTCAGTTCTAATAGGATGTGCAAACCTAAACCAAACTGCTGCGGCGACCTATCTAATTGGCACAACCCCTACGTAGGGGGACGCTCCTTCGTGGAGTGAGGATAGACAAGAGTGGAGAAAGATAAGGCAGAAGTGGGCTCAGGGCAATGCACTCCATGTACTTTATTAGAATACGCCCGTATGAGGGGTACGTCGTCACGACTCAAAGCAGGTCAGGATGTAAGAGTCGTGTAGTAGCAATATACTTTTGGAACGTTACAGTAGGCTGAGGTACAGGCTTTTAAATTTATACAGGAGGAGGAAGATGTCAAGCACGATCACCTCTTGACATATATACTTTGTACATGATCCCGAACGACCTGCCCATATATCGATGGCAGCGCCGACGTCTGAGCGGCAACCATCCTAAGCAAAGCCTCAAGAGTATCGAACCTCCTTTCAGCAGTCTCTTCAAACGTGGAAAAGCGATGCTCCATCTTTGCTTCCAATCTCGCCAAACGCTCCTCGACCTTGTTATCGATCGCCGACAGGCCGTCAGCGACTTTATGTTCGAGGTTAACAAGCCTCTGCTGTAGAGCAGCAAGCTTTTCTTCGGTGCTCGCGTTTTGTCCAGCGATGGAACTGTCACGGATCCTCACTAAGGCGTGGGCTTGGGTGTGTCCGGGAGACGGTCCGTTGGCGAGGGCGGGGAGACGTTTAAGGTCGCATTCGTGACAGACGAACGTGTCTCGAGCTAAAAGAAAGTATCGATCAGCAAACCATGCACGGAGAGATACACGCTTCACTTACTGCAGATGACACAAGCCCAACAGGGAGTCGTCACAGTCTTGCTGCAACATGCACAGGCAATGAGATCCTTAATGTCCGCCGGATCCTTCGAGGACCCCGAACCCCTCGAGCCTCTTGGGCTCATCAGCACAAAGCTGGAAGGGTCCTCGCTCCTAGACGCCGCTTCAACATTCCGGAGTAAGCCTTTCGCTCGCTCTAGCGCAGATTTGGCGCCCTCGACCACTCGAGAGAAGTGGAAGTCATGGAGGGTCTGTTCGACCTTGACCATGGCATGCGAAACGTCATGACTGAACCCTCGCTTGGTTGGCATCTTGTCCATGCAGACGCTGCATAGGTCGATATTGTCGGAGAGGTCGTCGGCGATACATTCCAAACACATGATCCTGCATTTGGTGATGCGGCGCTCACACCAATCGCAACCCCAGGCACTGAAGAATTGACCGTCAGTTCGAGACACAAAGTAGGAAGAAATAGACTAACGGGTGCCAAGGAAGCTTTTGAATCTCGAAGGTCGCTAATGCATGATAGAATCGAGCCTCCGAAGGGTCCAAGTCACGTCGCAGAAAGTCCAGCTCCTGTTTTTCCGCCGACGATAAGGGGTTTTGAGGCGTAAGTCCCATCGACACAATCAAGTCCCTCGTCGACAGCTCTACGAATCGCTTCCGATCGCCAAACCGACGCTCAAAGAATTCTCTCGACCACATCTTTGCCTGCACCTCATGCAAGACGGCGTTGCACGCAAATGCCCAGCGAGAGCGGACAGGGTCCTCAGAGAATTCGTGTGGTGTGGGGCGGTATCGGTATAGGTAAGGAGGCGTGCGTCGCAGGGTGAAGGGCAAGTAGTCGACCTCGTCTGGGTTATCCTTCTTTCGCCTGTCAGACCACGCGGCTGTGATTGTGTCGGATCCCATGCTCAATGTGCCCGTGCATGTTCGACAGAGCCCGCCGTCGTCGTCTGTGAGCGCGAATGTGAATTCGTACCCGCCTCTCCCACGACATGTGGTGCCGGCGAAATTGAACGTCGAGGCATAGTCTTCACCTTTGCCTAGCAAAGTCTTGCGGTCTGGCGAGAGTCGGAAAGAGATTCTGAGAAGGAAGGTGACAGATTCTTCTCCGTCCTTTCGTGAACAGTGGCCGGTCCAAGTCCCTTGAATCGGGTTGGGGCAGCTGCGGAGACGGTGGGGCTCGAATTCGTAGTAGTTTGTGGCCTGAAAGGCGTCCTGAATGCCGTACTTGAGGATGTCCCGGGGAATGTACTTGAGCGAGGATTTGATGGTGTCCAGAGTTAGGGGCTCGTTACCGCTCGCTGTGTTGTCGTCCTCATCTGCCCATGTACCGAGAGTATTTTGGATAGGTACCCTTCGAATGTCGCCGTACGAGAGTTGGAACTATATAATTGCGATCTGAGATCGTGGAAAACCATGGAAGCAGAACGAACGTACCAAACCAAACGCGAAATTACCAAACCTCCCTTGGACATCCAGGTGTGTCTGCTTGAACACAGCTATGCCCACAAAAGGGCGGTAAGCGTCAGATATACTACGCCGTTAAAGGGAATCGTACCCTCTAGGTTCTGGATTCGATCATCTACAGAAAGCAGCGCGGAGACCAAAGACTCATTGAGAGAAGCTAGTTCCTCGGTATCCAGGACATGTTGACACGCGAGCTTCAGAACCTTCAGGTGCCTTTTGAGGAGGAGATACAGAAGGGGGAAAATATACTGATGGACAAGCATTCGTCGTCAGTTAGGATGGGATAATAAACCTGGGATGATATGGACTTACTCTTTCAATCCGACCCTCTCCTGTGACGAGGGACACAGTGGCGGGTGTATCCAGCTCGTAAGCAACGTCCTTCAGGTTCGCATCAATCCTCTCCTCTTCCGCGGTGGAATAAGCCTCCGTAAACCGAGCCAAGTCAGGATCTGTCATGACCTTGAAGTTGATGGACCGCGTTGAGCGAAGTAGGAGCTCTATCCTCCAGAAGGATGCATGGAAGAGATATTCGTCGATGGCCCGACGGTTGGAAGGGAGGACGTGTTCGAGGACTTGGAACATCGTTTGAATGAGGGTGTAGATCTGGCCTTTGTACTTCGAAATGCTCGCCTGCCACCCTACAGCCCAGAAGGCTATCCATGTCGGAAGGCTTAGTTGCGAGCATAAGCTTAACGACGCTGAAAAGTATAGAGATTTCGAACATACCTCCAACCTTCGGGACGAGATTCGACGAAGGTGTTTACCTCCTTGACGCTGACGAAGCCAGTGCCATCGTCGTCGACGGCTTCAAGGATCGGCTGAACGTAGGCCGCGTTGATGTACGCCAACGCCCATTGATCGTCTTGACGCTGCTTAAAGGTCATCGCGGTGCTCGGTGACTTGGCACTTGAAGGGCGCGAGGGCGACTTCGGAGATGAACTCAGAGGAGAGGTAGACAGTCGGTCAACAGAGCTTGTGAACCGTCGAGCGGACTGCTGTTGATTCGCTCGATCGGTGTAGTAGTCGTGTAAGGCGAGAACGAAATGACGGGCTTTGACACTTCCTTTCCAACCCTGTCAGAGGCAACAACGTTCAACCTTCAAATCGTATGAACAAAGAATTAGATCCTACCATGTCTTTCCAGATCTTTTGCAAATCCTGAAACACGATAGTAAGGCATGGCTCGGAGCGCCAGGTTAAGCAGAGGGGAGACTCACGGGGTCAATGATGCGATCGTGCGCTCCCGATAGTAGGGTGCTTATGATATGGCTTGACTCTTGGTGAAGAGCATCCGTGAGTTGTTTGTTCTGCATCTCGAGCTTCCTCTCGAAGAGGACCATGTTCCGACTGAAAAGTTCATCGACGTCCTCCTGTAGCTCCTTGAACAGTCTCTTCCGAAGTTGCGGTAGATCGTTCGACTTTCTACCAGTGTCCTTCCCTGAGATCCGCGCGACGGATAGTTCGCCGCTCCTGAGCACGAGCTCCTCGAGAGCTTCGTCGTTCGATATGCACGCTTTGGCCCCGCCGTGGCTGTCTATGAAGCGATGGATGTCTTTCTCTCGAGGTGTGTCGAACTTGCGGAAGAATGCAAGCATGTCTATCTTCCGCTCGATGTCCTTCAGACGGTGGTGCTGGTCGTCCAATTTGTCGTTGGCGGCATCCACTCCGAGGGAGATGTGAACGGACATGGCAAGCTCGACTGTTCTCCGGTGATCATCGAAGACGTTGCAGAATTCCGAGAGGCGGTTTTCGTATGTCCCTGCCTTTACGGTCTTCACTACAACAACGTGAGCGTACATTTCACCGGGGCTGACCTAGGACTCACTGAGGAACCCCTTTTTGACATAGGCATCGCAAGCCGAACCGCATGCCTTGATGTCTTTCGCAATTTGTTGCATCACAGGCAGGAGACGGTCCAAGACTGTGATTCCATCTGAGCCCCGGTCAGAGGAACTCTTGACATGTCGAAGCCTAGGTTCGAAAGTCAGTCCGAAAGAGGGCCGATGATTTTATGGCACTCACTCAAAGAACACCATTATCATTTCTTGCATCTTCATCCTGACCACGACCACTTTCCTATCGTTTTCTCGGCGCGTCATGTCCATCGTTACGACGAGGACGAAAGCTCCAACCGCAACTGAAAATAGTTCAATTTAGTGACATAGGGAACAGAATTCAACGGGGAACGCACCTCCAACGAACGGGTGAACCTGCCCCAGCGCTTGCAGGCCTTTTACTATAGCCTTCCCCTTCTCGTTGACGCTTTGGATTGCCTCCTCTATCGGCTTTGAACCTGCACCATGTTCGATGAGATCATAGCATCTCGTGCCGAGGAGTTCTGTGTTTGCTTCGCAGAATTCATGGACTTCGGTAAGCGGGTCGGCTAGCGCGAGACCTTTTTCTGTCCTGGTTGCTGCAAATAAGAGTCAGACATGGCTGGGTCGCGTGAAGTAGTTTATGGCAATGGGCCAGGATGCCAGTGGTGGTTATGGTCGAAGACGCGATGATGCTGCTGACGGCCATCCTGGCGTCACTGACCCGACACGACCGACGCGTCCGCCATAGCCGATCGCGACAAAGTATCATCCAAAAAATTGGCGATTGAAACTCACCGAGAGAGTTGTTGCCCCCCGCAGAGAATATGGAGGGGGAAAGGGCGGATTGTTCGCTCCTTTCCAGGTCGAAGAATTCGCTGCTTGCTGATAGCGGACTTCGTTTTGAGGGCGCTTGAGTCCGCTTTGCGGGCGCGTGCATCATGTTTATCCTGAGCCGGTCAGTGTAGGGTACAGGGATGGAAGGAGGGTCGGAAGAAAAAAAAAAATGGAGTAGGAAGGAAAGGGAAAGGTTGAGATGGGACCAAGGATGGATTGGTATTTTATGTACTCCCGATATCCACTAAAAACTTATACTTAGCTCGTTTCTCAGGGATGCGGCTCTGAGATGGCTGTCAGAGCCTCGTGCTGCCGGCGCTCACGCCGCTCAGCACCTACCTCGGTGCCTGGGACGTGATCCCTTTCAGAGATCGAGTACCGCAAGTTGAAGTTGTTTTCAACGATAAAGTTCACTTGTAAACCTTTCCAAGGAGGCAGAGTGCAAGAGAGAGCTCTTGGAGTATTGGACATAGTCTCTGGAGCTTCAACGTTAGATCAGTATTAGATATGGCCATGAATTAAGTAGGGAGTACCCATCTGATATGTGGACCCTGACAACTATGACAAGTGACTTCGGTGCCTGGTTAGGATTCCCAGTGATCTGACTGGGCGAGTCATTGTCTTCGACAACACGAAGCCCGTTGTGAGCGGAAGAGGAGGACGGAGAAAACTCCTAGCTGCACTGTCCTTGTGCTCAGACTGACCACTGGGATACTCATTGGCTATGAAAAATCGGATTGTTGTCAGGCCGTTGTCAGCCAGTCGACTCCCGAGACGTATCGGTGGTTCCCTGTTCATTTGAGCCGATAATGAGAGATGTATTCGAAGGCCTCCAGTCCCTTACTTACCTTACAGAGTTAGGCCACCTACAGGTCGCTCTCAGAATCTCCGAGACCGATTCATACTGTATCGAAGGAGCCTATCCTGGTGGGCTGCGGAAGCAACCACAACCGCATAACAATCGTTCACGATTCACCGAATTTTCTTGTCCTTGTAAGCACGATCTCGTCTGGAAAACCTAGTATCATACTTCCTTCGAAGTCAAAGGTGCCGTTTGACTTGAACGTTTGAACCAAGTTTGAACGCTTGAACCTTCATTTACTTTCAGTCTCGAAATGGTTGTTTATACCTTGCTTGCGCTTATTGGTCCCAGTTATTTTGGAAAGCTGATCCGACGGCGACCGCAGGCTCATCCCGAACCATCACCATCTTCCCCTATCCTCGACATTTCCTTCAAGACCAGGGCAGATCTAAAGGTTTAAAGCCAGAATAGGAATCAAGTCAGTCCAGAGGAAGCTATGCAAGCTCACCATGGGCCATTCGAAGGGTCGCTACCAGCTCGGCGCCCTGTGCTACCACCGGGGAAAAATGACCTCGAAATTCTCGAGAACTTGAAGCGCATCATCAAGGAGGGCCAGAATGAATTCTACCGTGCGATACCGCAACCAGGAGCGCTGGCTAGTCTCTATCTGGGGAGCATTCCGACCTCAGAAGAGGTTCCAAATATTTCACGTCAAGAGGATGCTCTTACCGAGCAACACAAAGCCGCCAAGGAGCCTGCATCTCCCATGGGCTCGGATACGCGACCCCCTCGCCTCCAGGGAAAGGACAGCTGGGAGGCTGGCCCGAATCGAAGACCGTCTCTATCCACACTCGAGCAGAAGGAGGCGTCTAACGTGCGTAGTTGCATTCTTCTTGATTCTGCGCGCCTGATTTTGGACCAGGGCTATCGCCAGGCGGAACCCACAGCACCTACTCCTTCCTCTGCGGTGTCTGAGTCCTTTCCTTCTGATATTCGACCCCCAAATGGCTCGGTTCTTCCAGGCTCGAGTGATCCTCAGCCTGCTGTCAGAAGCCAACCTGACATCGTCCAGGTCTCTGATGATTCGTCCACCGCAGTTGCTACATCTCCGACAAAAGCTTCATCTCCCCCCATGATCCAGACAAATGGCTATTCTGCGTCGTATGCTCACAATGACAGAGTACCTGATGCGGGACGTGGGCGCGACCGTCGGGACTCGTTTGCTAGGTCCAACGACCGATATCCCCCTCGCAACATTGGTGACACGCGGCGGCCGCATGCGGTTCCACCGCGCCGTCATAGCCCTCCCCGATCTTTCGTCAAAACTGAAGAAGTTACTGTCTCGCTTTCCGATGTGCCCATGTCTTCTGCTCCCCTCCGCATAATGGAAACGGCATTGTATCTCATGAACGCTCTCTGGCTTCGAGTCCTTCCGGTATCCCTGGGATTGGGCAACCTGCTCCCCAGGATCCTTCTGTCCGCTCTGCTTACGATTCTGTCAAAACTGAACGTGCCTCGTACTCTTCTGGTGTGGCCCCTCCTGCCAAGGACGATCGCTACCCTGCTCGCCAGCCTGAGAAATATGTCCGCCCAAGGTCCCCCAGCTTCAACAGTAACCTTTCACGCCCGCCGGCACCTGCAGGCCGGGACTATGGCAGACCGCCTCCGCCCAAGGCAGTTTCTCGGGAGCGTGCCGATTACAGGCCCCCTGTTTCCAATACATATCGGCCAGACTACGATGATCGCAGGGTAGATAGAATCGATGTCGATGACCCGAGGTATGATAGACACCATCGCCAGTTCTCTCCACCGTCCCCCGCGGACCTTGCCCGGGACAGACAGAGGCAGGGACACCGCTATTCTCCTCCCCCTCGCGCCGCTGCGAGTGAACTTCCGCCTTACGAATCTACATCTGGTAGAAGGTATGCTGCACCCCCTGCTCCTCCCGTTAGTAGCGGTGCAGTGCCTCCTCCTGCTTCGTCCCGTGAATGGTATCCACCTCCTCAAGCTCCTCCCGCGTCCTATAACCCTCCCCAGAGGTGGGAAGATGACTACTACACTAGGGGCCGATCTGCAAACTGGGACCATGAGAGGGATCGTTTCGGAGGTGCTGAGAGCCCCAGGCGATGGGACGATCGCATCGATCGTGACCTACGAGACACCTACAGAGGCAAGCCCTTTCCTCCTCCACGTATCCAAATCTGATTATAACCCGTCGTTACAGCCCCTCCGCCTGCTTCTGCACCTTTGGACGATAGGTATGGCATGCCTCCTCCGCGTGAGCTCGACCGCGGGCGCCCGCTGCCCCCTTCACCTCGCGCGCACGGACCACCCGGTTACGGCACCTCCCGCGTGCGGCCTCGGAGTCGCAGCCCCAGTCCCCTCCGCAGTGATTCTCGCCCTCCCATGAAACGACCCCGAGACGACTACCCACCCTCTGGCCCGCCTCCTGGCTCAGCATCGTCTTACTACACACCGCCAATGGACCACCGCGACCCCCTGCCCCTCTTAAGAAGGCCTGACGACCTGTACCATCCTGCCAACCCGAGGGGTGTGTCGCCCGGGCCTCCCCCGTCCAGCGGTGGGAGTGGATTCTATGATAGGAACGGACCGCCCCCGTCGAGTGCCAGTACTGCGCTGAGCTCTGACCGTGAACGCGAACGCGAACGGGAGAGAGATTCTAGGGACTTTAGGCCGAGAGACGCGGTTGTTTCGAGTATGGAGTATCATCCGTCGTTGCCGCATGCGGGGTCTGTGTATGATGCGAGGCAGCGGTCGCCGCCGCTTGGCGCTATGGCGCCTCCTGCGAGCGGGAGAGCCGGGCAGGGGCCGTATGGACGGGGCGCGGGAGGGGGAGGGTATCGCGGTGGCAGACAGGGATACGTTCCAGTTCCGAGGCCCTGAAGGTATTTCTTCTGTCATTACCCTCAAAAAATGGCTCGACAGCCAATCAAACTTTCCTATTATTCACTCTCAGTCAATTGCCGGATCTCCTCAAACACGGACCACGGATGCTTCCCTTCGCCTTTCTTCCCCTTCGACGGCTTGTGCCCTTCTGCTTCGGATTCGGATTTGTTTGTGAGCGCTGCTGGTTCATTTGCGTCTATCTATTCGGCCGATCTATGTTGTATCCTTCATGTATCAGATCTGTCCTATCTTATTGATTCATGCCTTCGGTTTTCCCCTTCTTCGACGTCCTTCTACTCTCTACGCGGCCTTATTTCTAGAGCGTGAGCATCACAACCTCTCGAAAGAATGAGATGTATGTATCGAGACTGATACAAGAATCAGCATTTCATCGGACAGGCATGGGTTACGGTGTACGAGAGGGACATGGATGGTTTTTCACGCGCGAGCGGCAGGATTCCTTTAGTGGCAGTTAGTGGCTATGAGAGTTAGTGGCTATGCGGGTGACTAGGCGGTGAGTTCGGAAGGATCTCGACTTCTCTAAGGTGAGCCCTTGATACTAGAGCATTAATACAGTGTAAATAAAGCTTCTAGCGTACTTTCTGGCACCTCCAAAGCTGAGGATGCAGTTTGGACACAGTAATGGGGAGCGTTTTGCCATCATGTGGCTGTGCCCCTGGTCAAAGCAACTTCAAGGAAGGGAGGCGAGTGACCTTCCTGCTGCCGGCTGTGTGTTCTGCGAATTATGAGTACAGGGCTCTGCATATATTGTATAAAGACTATTCTCAGCAACTTAATCCATCTGAACAAGTGATTATGGTCCAATTATGGTCTTCTTTTTTATCCTCAGTCTGCATGAGCTCGGGGGCAGCCGTACCCAAGTTTCCGCCCATTTAAACTCCCAGAACACACAGAAAAAGAGAGCCAAATAGCACGAATATATATAAAACCCGCTATCTTTCCTGGAAACCACAGCAAAAGCCATCCTTGTCCTACCTGCCTGTGAGCACA
Source organism: Ephemerocybe angulata (assembly GCA_013368325.1). Taxonomy (NCBI): domain Eukaryota; kingdom Fungi; phylum Basidiomycota; class Agaricomycetes; order Agaricales; family Psathyrellaceae; genus Ephemerocybe; species Ephemerocybe angulata. The sequence goes on from JAACJK010000064.1 coordinate 159,324, forward strand.
GCCACTAACTCTCACAGCCACTAAGGAATCCTGCCGCTCGCGCGTAGTCTCCCGTAGTCAGCCTGACACATGGATGAGCCTTTGTTGATGCTCCCTTCGGTCGACGCCGTCTCGATCCATGTGGAGTCTGATTGTTGACGCGCCTGCCTTGTCGTAGGTCGACGATTAGGAAGCGTTTCCTTCCCAATATATCCACCTTCTATACTGGGATATCCCAAAACGTTTGTTTGTGCACGGCACGCTCCACGTGGTGGTTCGACGCGTCGATTAGCATTCGCTCGCGTTCTTGTGTTCGTTCTCTTTCGTCGCTCGTCGCTACCATGAGCTCCTCGCCGCTAGTCAATAAATCGACCCTTGTTTACAACCAGATAATCAGCTTTTCGCCGACCAAGACTCCCTTTAAGACCCCGAAAGGAACGAAAAGGAAGGACAACGATGAGAACCTGCCCCCGGGCTCATGCTCAACATTCTCGTCGCGTCCCTCGAAGAAGATCAGGTTCTCTAAGCCCAAGAGTACCAGCTCAGTTCCACCACTCTTTTTTCCTCACCGTGACGACCCCCCGGACCCTGTCCTATGCTCCAAATGCTCAGATCCCGTCCCTCCTACAAAACCGACGAGCAAACGTTACAGCACCGAAGAGAAGCTCGATATGATGCTGCAAGCCCTTGAAGACTGTCACTGGAAGCTCTCGCACTTCCTCCACGCCATCTCGGACCACACAACAAGAGGAGGCCGTGGTGCTAGGCATGCGCAAGTCATGTCTGCATTCCTTCAAGGCCGCGGCACGTACACGCCCATCGAGATCATCGACTTGTGGGTTCGAAGCCCGGACAGCCGTATCGCCAAGAATACAAACCACGCCGAGCTCATGTACTCGTTCTCCACGCCCTACAAAGCCATCCGACCCCTCCGACCAGCCATTACGTCGCTCGCGGTTCAAATGACCGAAGTGAAGCTTGCCTCTGAGGCAAAGAAGGCTGTCAAGCCAGACGCAGGACTCCACGCGACGCTGAGGGTGAAGGGTGCTCATAAGGCCGACCTCCTCGACATCGGCTCCTCTACCTTTGCCGAGATTGGGGCTCTTCAGCTCCAGGTCCAGCCCGTCGCGTCCCGGCTTCTCAGTACCATTGCAGGAGGGACGACGGACATTGTGCGCAAGCGGCGACCCGTCGAAACTGTGAGTCTATATTCGCTTCAACGCATCGCACAACTCACGCTTAGTCTACAGGTCGTTATCAATGCCCTGTCAACGCTCAACTTCACGCGAAACAACGAAGCAAGGCTCCTGCCTTTAATGAAGGGCCTCCTGTACTTTGCGCACTCGGCGCCCGTCGACCTCATCTCGTATAACAGCCGAACTGGCGACATGCCGGCGTACACAACGATCTACAAAGCGGTCAAGCATCTCGGGAAACAGGAATCAGCGGCGACTTTAGCTCGAGGACGGGATCCGAAGGTCGTCGGTGTCATTCAGTTCGACAACGTCCAGAACTACACGAAGCAGCGCGACCACCGGGTGGGCCGAGTCAACCACATGAACATAGGGATGGCGGGGACGTTCTACGAGCTGGAGGACGTCAATGTCGAGGCGCTTAGTCTGGAGAGCAAGCAGGAGCTTGTGGCGAAGAAATCCGTCGCAATAGTGACAGTTGCCTTGGGGTTATTATTGAGGTACGCGAGTGTTTCCAGGTTATATGTTGGCCAGTTGAGGGAGTTGAAGAGCCGGATACGGTTCTGGAGGTTGGGTAGTCCCCGGACAATTCCTAGTTTCCAAAGGTATGCTGTAATGCGGAATCCGAGCGATATTGTCTTCGCAAAAATGACCGTGTTCCTGTCCTCTGAGTCAAGAACCCATGCGAGTTCAGGAAAGACCTTTCCACCAATTCCAGAACTCATTTCGCGGAACAAGAGCTGTATATCGTGCCTCATGTTTGATCTCCGGATAAGCTTGTACTTTCCCTCTTCGAGACCAAGGACCTTGCAGATCTGGGCCTTTGGTTCACCTTCGCGAATGGTCGCCGAGGTTGCAATAAGGGGTGTGAATGTTTGGTTGCGTGAAGGGAGGCGAACGCGCATGAACCCAATCTGGTTAAACGCATTCCGAAATGATTTACCCCAGGTGTTGATTAAGTGGACTTCATCGACACCAAAGCGGCAAACTCGAGCAAAGAATAGAGGGTGATCGAGGAGTTGTTGGAACTTTTTGGAGGTGAGGAGCTCCGGTGAGATTAATATGACATCGTACTTCTCAATGCTTTCCCGCCACAGATCACGACCTGCCTCCTGAGCCAGGATATTCTCATCCTCATTTATGGTATTGACAGCCAGACCATATTCTGTCATGCTTCGGTTCTGGAATATACATTAGTAATTGCATCCAAAGTCAGTAGAGTGTACGCACCATATCATGCTGTAGTGCCTTGGTTGGTAGAATGACCAACATCGCCGGATTCTTTGGAAATGTGATGTTGCTGAGGGATAGTGAAGGGTTGGCAGAAATCGCTTTGATAACGAGCATCAGGAATGTATAGAATCCGGTTTTCCCAGATCCAGTAGCCATTGTCGCTAGAACATCCATCCCATCCAGGGATGCGGCAATTCCGTCAGCCTGATAGGAATGTGGCTCGATTGGTTTCGGTTTGCATGCTGCAAGTATCTCAGCAATGCGTGCACGGCCTTGAGGAGTGTCAAAGACGGGTGCCATGGTGTGGTCAAATGAGTAAAATTAAGACTACTTCTACAATATGTTAAAATTTGAGCCTCCCTCCTCTCCACCCAAGTCTGAGGTGCTCCTAATGTTTCAGTTCAGGGGCTATTTCGGTTTGATCAGACGCGGTTATATTGGCGCGGCCGCGTTATTTGGTTCCCATCACCTCGACATGTGACGGCCAAAAAGCGTAAGCCGCGACCTACGACATCAGGGCATCAAGAAAACACAGACTAGCTCGCGCGTGAAAAACCATCCATGTCCCTCTCGTACACCGTAATGGGTGCTCGATGAAACAATGGTGATACGGTTCTTGACAATGGCACGAAGTGTGAACGAGAAAGTATCCACTGATATACGATGTTTACGAGTAAGGAGTAGGCTGGTTCGTAATGGGTGGAGGCACGAGGTAAAGGGACGAAACGCACTAGAACGCACTGCGGGCACCGGGCGCTAACGGTCGGACTTGCTTTCGGACTTCATAAATGTTTTGGAAATTGGGGGTGATCGCTCCGCTTCCCTTTACTGCGAGTCTCCACTCAAGTCTCACCACGAACTTGCATACTCTCCGACATGATCAAGGAGTCATTCTCGCACCTACTTGGTGGAAACTACTCCCTCGATTCCCTGGAAATAGCCTCTATTCAACACGAAGTAGACGCAGAAACCCTCGTCATCGACAGGCTCCAGCTGGCTATAGACGAACTCCAGCTCAAGCTCAAACCGCACGAGTCGAAGAGACAGGACTACAAATCTCTACTGTCCCCTTTACGCCGTGGTGTCATTCCCCCAGAAATCCTTGGCGAGATATTTTGGTATGCAGTCGAGCCTTACCCTGTAAACCGGGTCGGCCTTGTGTGCAAGTCCTGGCGCGACATCGCTCTTACAACACCCTCCCTCTGGCAAACGGTGATTGCGCCTTATGGCGACGCCCCCATAAATGTCGGGAAACTCCAGGCATGGACTGCGCGCGCTGGTACGCTACCAAAAACGGTCGGAATCGGGTTGAATCGAAGATCCCGTTGCGAGTGCCATCGCGAATCCGAAGTGGATACTTGTCGACTGGCCTCTCCAGAGCTCATCCGGTTTCTCACCAATGGACCAGTCCTTGACGCAGTCAGCCTCCGATGCTGCACTGATTATTGCTTGAATCGCCTCTTCGCCGCTCGTGTCGCGAAGAGCGATGAGAGCACGCTGGCCCGCTCGTGGGACTCGATCCGACATTTGTCGCTGAAGATCGATGGGTGGTCGACACAACAAGAACAATGGCAGTTTCTTCACAACCTCCCCCCCGTTCCCTCTCTGGTTCTCGATACTCCAGTGTTCCCCAATGTGCCCAGCGAAGCCCTTCCAGCCATGCCACCCCTCGACTCACTAACAACACTCCACATCGTTAGTGAATGGCCAAATTCCTGGGTCCTACGAAATTTAAAAAGCTGTCCAAACCTTGAAGAGGTGATCCTAAACTTTAAGGAATCTGAACTCCAGGAAGATGTGTGGACCGAAGGCCGGATTCAGCCAGTTTCACTGCCCAAACTCCAAGTCCTTCGGTTTCGGCAGATGAACATCAATGGTGAAAATACCCGCATGCTGCGGTCGCTACGAATGCCTGCCCTCAGAACCCTGGAACTGCAGTATCAGGATGATCCCGACCCTGACGACGAGGAGGCCTTCGACACTCCCGACAAGTTGGAACTCTACCGCGATATACTGCGTATGCTCAGCGGCGACGACCGGGTCGTCGATCTGAAGCAACTTCATTTGGAGTACCTTCCAATCACCTCCAAGGGTCTCCGCCGCATTCTTGCTATCCTCCCATCTCTCACTTTCCTGGAACTGGCCAAGATCGATGTTGATAGGGAATTGTTTGCGATATCCAGGGAAGTCGACAAACCGCTTCTACCTCTACTTCGCCACCTCAAAATTCACGACAACTGTGGCGCCTTCGATGTAGACGATGTTTGCCAATACCTTGCAGGAAGGAAAGCTTCTGCGACGGAAGTAGGGCCGGATTGTGTGGAGAGACTGGACATGACTTTCAATAAGCACCGGCTACCCTGCGGCAGTCGTCCAGATGAGAGCGTTCGAGCAATGGAGCTGCGTGGAGTGGGTGTACTCGTAAACATCGGATTTAGCGATTAGTTTCGTTTTTTCTCTTAATCGTACGAAACTTGCGGAATTTCAAGTTGTAGACTGAATAAACTGTGCATGATCGGTATGATATCTGAGATGCACCCAAAAGCATAGAGGAACGTTGGCCTGGGTTGACTGTTCTAGACTCCGACGGCACTTCAGCGCCATCGACTCTGTGCTTGATGCACTCATCTACCAGGAAACGGGGAAACGCATCAGTGTGTCGCAGATTGAGAAAGACCTGAGGGACTCCCTCGAGGACCTCACCACGGGTAAGTCGGGGAACTTAGAAGAGACAAGGGTCATAAACCTGGAGGCTCTGGGACCTTGATGAGTCTAGAGAAAATCTGTCGTGATTCTTCGTGCTAATTGAAACCCTTCTTTTGTAGTGTCTTGACTTCGCTCAAGAGCGCACGATACCGGTACTTTATCATTGGTCGCTCGACTGGTCCTCCGCGGAACCAAATGAGAGCAGCGCTAGCCTAACGACACAGGAAATATCTGCCAGGGAGGCAGTCACATCGAAGGTTGAAAGCGAAGCAAGTGAGTCCCACTTTCTGTGCAATCATGGAGAGGAGAACTGAACTCATAACACGTACGTAGCGGTAGGATTGTCGTGGTATAGGTTCAAGACCTGTTTATAAGTTCAAGGTGGGCATAAGCAGCAATCTTCGGCAATCAAACCGTGTCCTGCACGTGGAACTCATGTGGGCCTGACCCTTTTTCATTTCCCGACAAATCAGACAGTTCAAAGCGCCCGCGGCTCGTTCCGTTTCCCTTTACCTCGAGCCTCCACTCACCACGCACTTTCATACTTCACGACATGATCAAGGATAAATTCGCCCATCTACTTAATGGAAACTACTCCCTCGATTCCCTGGAAATAGCCTCTATTCAACACGAAATAGACGCAGAAACCCTCGCCATCGACGCGCTCCAGCCAGTGGCGATCGATGAACTCCAGTTCAAGCTCAAATCGCATGAGTCGAAGAGGCGGGAATACAAATCTCTACTATCCCCTTTACGCCGCGGTATCGTACCCCCAGAAATCCTCGGGGAAATATTTCAATATGCAGTCGAGCGTTATTACCCTGTCAACCGGGTCGGCCTTGTGTGCAAGTCCTGGCGCGACATCGCTCTTACAACACCCTCCCTGTGGCAAACCGTGATTGCGCCTCCCGGCAACGCCCCAATAAATGTGAAGAAGCTCCAGACGTGGACTGCGCGCGCTGGGACGCTACCGAAAAGGGTCGAAATTGTCGGGTTAAATGCAATATACGAGTGCGGGTGTTTCTACGACGATATTTGTCGACTGGCCTCTCCCGAACTCGCACGCTTTCTCACCAGCGGGCCAGTTCTTGATGAAGTTACCATCGAATGCTACAATCATCATTGCTTGGATCGCCTTTTAGGTCTCATCAAGAGCGACGAGAACACGCTGAGGCCTTCGTGGGACTCAATTCGACATTTGGCGCTGGAAATGGGAGACGTAAGTTTCGGACTAGAATGGCCGTTTCTTAACAGCCTTCCCCAGGCTGTTTCTTCTCTATTGCTCGAAACTCCTTGGCTCCGCAGTGTGCCTAGCGAGGATCTTCCAGCCTTGCCACCCCTCGACTGTCTAACAAAACTCCACATCGTTAACGACTGGCCAAATTCTTGGATCCTTCGAACTTTAGGAAGCTACAGAAACCTAGAAGAGGTGGTCCTCGGCTCTGCTAAATTCCCGCGCCCGTTCGAGGTGTTCAACGAGGTGTTCACTCCAGTTTTATTGCCTAAACTACAAGTCCTTCGGTTTCGATATATGCACCACCACTTTGAAGATACGCGCATGCTGCGATGCCTACGAATGCCTGCCCTCAAAACTCTGGAAGTACAGTATCAGGATCCCAGTAATGCTGATGACTCGGAGGGGCCCTGCGACACTCCCGACAAGTCGGAACTCTACAGCGATATACTGCATATGCTCAGCGGCGCCGACGGGGTCGTCGATCTGAAGCAACTTCATTTGGAGCACCTTCCAATCACGTCCAAGGGTCTCCTCCGCATTCTTGCTATCCTCCCATCCCTCACTTTCCTGGAACTGGCCAAGATCGATGTTGATAGGGAATTGTTTGCGATGGCCAGGGAAGTCGACAAACCGCTTCTACCTCTACTTCGCCACCTCAAAATTCACGACAAGTTTGGCGCCTTCGATGTAGACGATGTTTGCCAATATCTCGAAGGAAGGAAGGCGTCGACAACGGAAGTAGAGCCGGATTGTGTGGAGAGACTGGACATGACTTTCAAGAAGCGCCGGCTACCCCGCGACAGTCGTCCAGATGAAAGCGTTCGAGCAATGGAGCTGCGTGGAGTGGGTGTACTCGTAAACATCGGATTTAGTGATTAGTTTCGTTTTTTCTCTCAATCGTACGAACCTTGTGGAATTTCAAGTTGTAGACTGAATAAGCAATGGGCACGATGGGTATGATATCTGAGATGTGCACAAAAGCATAGTGGAACGTTGGCCACATCGTGGGTTGACTGTTCTAGACTCCGACGGCACTTTAGATTTAATTTAGCGCCCAATCGCATTTCTGCTGGCAACCCACATGTTCAACCGACGATCGACAATGGCTCAATCGACCTTACCCATATCTAAACTACGTCTCACCCATCTTCTCAGCGGAAACTATGCTCTCGAACAGCAGGAAGTATCCTCAATCCGACACGAAATACAGATTATCGACAAAATTAAACAAGCCCCCAGCAAACTCCAGCACGAGCTTGAAGCGCACGAATTTAAACTTGCAGAGTACCGAGCCTTGCTCTCGCCTCTCCGTCGCAGTACTATCCCCCCTGAACTCCTCGGCGAGATATTTGGATTGGCTCTCGAAGGCCCCGTATCCTCCACACTTGACTTAGACGTGTTGATTCGGCTGTGCCTCGTGTGCAAGGCCTGGCGCGACGTGGCGCTTGCAACTCCATCCCTCTGGACATATGTGGATCTCAAGAACCTACCCACCGCACCGAGCGAGAATAAGCTCAAGACATGGTTTTTGCGGTCCGGATCCCTCCCAAAACGCCTATATTTCGATGGAACAGACAGCACCGGCAGGTGCAATCAAGGAGAAGAAGGCTGCCTACTATCCTCCCCAGATGTGGTCCAATTCTTCGCCAATGGTCCAACCCTTGATGAAGTCAAGCTCCAGTGCGCCAGATCAAGCTGCCTCGTAAACCTGCTTAACCTCCTCAAACACGAACAGAACGATAGCCGTCCATGGGATTCCCTCCGATCCTTGAAAGTTGGGTTTTACGGGTGGCCCATCTCGTCAGGTCCATCGAAGTTGGCCTTGCTGTACTCCCTCCCTCCTATTTCAACATTGTCACTCAACTTTCCAAGGCATTACGTTTCATTGCTCGGCGTCCTTGCACCACTACCGCCTTTCGACGGTTTGAAAAGCCTGACTCTCATCTGTGATTTACCATTGTCCTGGGCTTTGCAGAGCCTAAAGAATGGGAGAAACCTCACGACCCTACTCCTCGATTACAATGAGCGGCTACGCTATGGCGGGGTGGTTCAACACGACGAACAAGGCTCAAACCCAGTCCTTTTACCCCGACTAAAAACCCTCCGCCTTCGACGAATGATAAATTCCGGCGATGATTCTCTAATTCTCAGGAAAATAAAAACCCCTTCCCTCCAAACACTGGAACTTACCTACAAATTCAACCGTTGGAGTGAAGACATGCCCAGCCCAGCTGCCCGCAACAAGATGGAACTGTGCCAAGACATCATATCGCTGGTGACTGGTGTTGACGGTGCACTCGACTTGCGAAACCTGTCCTTAGAGCGTGCCTCCATACCCTCCCGAGGCCTTCATCACATCCTATCCGCACTCCCATCCCTAACCTGCTTTGTATTGGACTCCGTAGAAACCGACTTCGCCCTATTGGCAGAAGCCAGAGCAGCGGAAAGCCTGCTCCCCCGCCTCAAGAGTTTCGAGGTCATCGGCGACATAATCTTAAATACAGAGGGGATTTATGCATTCCTTCGGGCAGGAGACGCATCCGTCGAAAAAGAGCTTTCCCCGGCCTGGAAGAGCACGATATATCCGCCGGATCCATGGGACAAGAGTGGCCGGAGTTCGACGATTCAGCGATGGACGTGTTAGCAAGGATTCGGAGGCATGGGTGCTTAGACACGGCGCTTCTTTCAATACGTAAATGATCAATCTGGAGACCGAGAATCATCGTAATACATTGGATTTTCAAAATAACAATACAGAGTTCGGATCAGGTAAATGGTAGAGATGCCTTCAAGCTTTGCAAGGTGGCTTCCGCCTGAACCGATCGAGGCTCAAAGACACATTTAAATGGCTCTGGCCTCATCAGGGCGCCAGACGAAGTAAAACATGCTTCAGGGAGTCTTTCGGGGTTTCCATGCTGGTCTTTGGGCGGGAGAATATTGAAGACTGAAAGCGACGATGAGACGACCGAGAAGAGCACCTCAAACGCTAGATATCGCCCAGGACAGATTCTGGAAGAATTGAGTATTGGAGCGGACCAGTCGTAGCAAGGCGGTACTCACTGTCGGCCAAATCCAAAAGAGGGGCTCGGTTCGACAGCGTCGGGATCCAGCTCCCATGCGCCGGTATCGTCTTTCCGAAGGTAGCGCTCAGGGTTGAAGGTCATAGGATTGTCGAAGACCTCGGGGTCGTGCATCATCCCCCAGGCATTTCCAAACGCGATTGTCCCTTTCGGGATGAAGTAGCCGTCATAGATATGATCTTCCGTTACGAGATGGGGGAGACCTGTTCAGATGAAGATGGTCAGCAAGAACGCTTCATATTCGAAGATGCTAGACTATTGGGTGAGATAAAAGTAGCTGGACTAACCAAGAGGCAGAACTTGATGCCATCTGAGCGCCTCCTTCGCGATAGCAGATATATAAGGTAGGTCGGTGGCTTGGGTAACGTCAGGAACGACGCCATGTCCAACTACACGGTCGAGCTCTGCCTGGGCGGTTGCTTGAATAGAGGGGTTGGTGAGCATGCCCAAGTAGAATGCACATGCAACGGAATGGGTCTGGACCAGCGGCGGTTAGTGTCAGAGGTGATGAGACAGAATATCTTGGAAATGGGCGTACGGTGTCCACAGCGGCTAGGTAGAGGGTCAGTCGGTGATCCACAAGGCAGAGCCAACGCGCGTACCCAGGTGACTCTGAGAGACAACATTTCTGGCGATGAGGTATTCTTCGTGTCTCTCCCAAGTATCGCCTTCTGAAAACTGGTCTATAAGCGTCGTCGCAACGCATGGAACTGCCTCGGCCTTCTCCTAGATATGCCGTACCAGGTCAATACATTGCGTACATGGGCGAAAGAAAGTCACGAACATGTTTTTGCTGGACAAAGTCAAACGGCTCATCCAGCACCCTCAAGCATACCTGCTTATAGTATTGTGCCCACGTTTGGAATCCAGCTCCGGGTACCCAGGATGGCACGTACTTCAGAATCGGTAAGTTATCGACCAAGAAACGGCCAGGAGTTCCGGCTTCGGTAAAGGCATCCGAGACCTTGAGGGCATCGCTGATAAAAGGGTCTGTAACGGATTTCACGTCGACGCCGTATAGGATACGGATACCGATCCCAGCGATTGCACTAAATCAATGTTGTATCATTAGCATAAGAGCTCGTTCGATCTACTGGCACTTACTTTCGGGCCGACTTGTCCATGTCACCGCCGTTGGATAACGAAACGAGAAGCCGGGATGTGTACTACTTTGTGATGATATGGCGGTACTGGGGTATGGCATTAGGATAGAAGTTCTGGTGGAATGCCCGCCGGTGCCTCCTCCACCAAGAGCCATAGTTAAGGAGCGAGAAGAAATTATCCATCGAGAGTCTATGATTAGGTCAAGATAAGCCTTTGGAGTTGGGAGAGTGAGAGCAAACATCTCACAGCTCGTGCATCATGACGGAGTGGGGCCTGCCAGAATAGATGGCGGAGCGCTTCTCGAAGAGATCGAGTGCTACCTTCTGCGACGATAGGATCATAATAGGGGTATTGAAGACCTTGAAGAACATGATATCCCCTGCAGCGTACCATTAATCCTGTCTCCATGAAGGAACGGTAGGGAAATGACCGACGTACCGTATTTCTTTGACAATTCTCGGTAGACTTCCCATTCCTTGTTCATTGGAATGTCGAAAAGGTTGTTTATAACGGGATATCCCTTTGGTCCAGGAGGGTAAGGAAGGCCTGATCGATTGGTCCCAGACGACCACCGATACAGAGCACGGAAGATTAGCAGCGAAACGACCCCGCAAGCGAGTAAAGCTGCGCGACTGTAGGCTCCCTCCACGGCAAGCATGATAGACGCGGAACGAGGTGGAAAGAGATATGTCCCACAGAGATTGCGACCGGGGGCTCTTTATCTCTTGGGCGGACTTCGACCCCCACACCTCCAATACCTGTTTGGTCATGGGGTACGAGTTTCCATGTAGCCTATTCAAAGATAATGCTGTGGAGAGCAAAGAAATGCAGCACTGAGGCACAGGCTGCGAGCGAGTGAGGAGAGGGGATGATTGGGTCTCAAGTTCCTGGAACACGGCACACGGTTTTCGTTTGGGTCTACAAGATAGTGCGTGATATGTCAGAATTATATTGTAACTCGAGATATCAGGCGAAGTCTTACCGGTAACCAGTAACTGTTGTGTCGAAGTGCCCCATGTCCAATGACAGACTGAGCTTGACTTCAAACCGAAACTCGCGGAAAGCAGGGACAAAATGTGAGGTTCGGATTCGTGATTCCAGGATACCGGTGGCGTCCTTAATAGTTAGTTATCAGGAGCTACACAAGGGTGATATTAACTTTAACACCCTCCTTTGCCAGCTGTCCAACGAAATGCTTATCCTTGGTGAGTTTCATTCCCTCGTACTTGGATTCACAAGCAATTGTCAACTCCGCCTCCTCAACACTATCAGGTGCCTCTTCCGTCGCCGCTTCCCTCCTCTCCATCAAAAAATTGAGGACATCCTTGTAGTTGAACTCGCCCACCTCCGGCACATTAAGTATCTTGAGAATTTTAAGACTGGGCATGAGCTTGCTTTCGCCCAGGTAATCTGCATTTTCGAATAAGGTTGAATCTGCCTCGAAACTGTCGAAAGTCAAGTGGGAGAGCGTAGGAAGGGCTGAGAGGGTGGGGCGCAAAGATTCGGACGATGAAATGGGGAGGGCCTGGATAACGAGATGCTGGAGGTCGGTGACGCGGTGCGGTCCCTGGGTCAGAGAAATGATATTTGAGTTGAGATCCGACACCTGTCCGTTGTTCATTTCGTCCATGTAGTCTCCATCGGGCCCATAACGGATCTCTAGCGTCTGAAGGGATGGCACCCTGAGGATGCGGAGAATTTGCGTGTCCGCGCTTCCCGATACCATATGGCGCAATTCTAGTGTTCGAAGTTTGGGAAGGAGGACTTGTTCATCGTCTGTAGGGAATACTTCGCTGGGGTCGCGGGCGAGCTGCTTGTAGTCCATAACAAGGGTCTCGAGGTTGGGGGATCTTCGGAAGAGCCTCAAAAGTAATTGAAATGGCCAGTCGAGGGCGAGGGTAAGGCTTTTTAAGTTGGCGAGGGGAAGGTCCTCTGGAATAACCCAAGAAGAGTCAAACCACGGGAAGTCGAGGGAAAGGCGACGGAGAGCCGGAAATCGGCGCAGAATGGTCCATATGCAGGTGAAAGATTCGGATAGATGTTCTTCGAAGACTAGATTTAATGAGTGTGTTGAGAGAGACGTCGTATTCATCGTTCTTGCAGAATACGTTTGATCAAAGAGGTTTGCTAAGCATGCTCCGTGGCCGCATTCGAGGGAGAGGTCACCGAAGGGACCACCATCCACCAAAAGATCTACTAATTCATGGGTGGGTATTGGGCACCGACTGGTACTGTCATGATATCCAGCGAATTTGAGGGATTTGGGGACAATTCCGGAGCGTGCAAGCCATGTTTTGATCCGTTTAAAGTTAAGTCCTGCAACAGGAGCTCGAATAGAACCCAGGTCAACGGATGCCCAAAGGGAAGGAGTCGCCAGGGCTATGTCTCGCCATCTTCTGCATACAAGGCACAGTACATTGACTTGTTTTTCTTGGGTGGTATCCGAAGTTGATAGGGTGAACTTGAAGATCTGCCCCAGCAGCTCGGGTGGAATGGCGTTGCGTCGGAGAGGGGCGAGGAGCTTCGAATAATTTTCGCGCTCAGACTCCAGCCTCTGGAGCTCGAGCCTAAGCCCACTGATAGCTGCCGTCCGATCGTCTATTTCATGCTTGATAAACGCGATTTCGATGGGCTCGAGGTCGAAGTTTCCGTCGAGGAAGTGGGCGAGGCGAAAACCGTTCAGCATGCTGATGGAAGTTGAGAGCAAAAGAATTTGATGCCACTTGCGCTGATGACCTTCCCCACCTGCCAGCCCAGGCAATGCTTGGTGCACGATTTTACAAACACCTCCCGCTCACAGCTCGTGGTTTCTGACGTCCAGCGCAAGACAGTGAACCCAACACCAAACGAGTCTAGCCTGCTCACGGCTCATGCTGTCCCCACCCAGGCACGTTGTATTCTATGAGTCTTGAAGTTGCCATTTCGTTGGCTCATACCTTGGTACGATACCGATGTGAGGAAGAGGAAGAGGCGTTGGAGGAGCTTGAGAAGGTCGTCTCGTCGAAGAGTCAAACAGCAGAAGGAACAGCTACATAATTACACCACACGCGAGAAATGTAGGTATGACAAGATACTCTACTTCGTTGGGAGCCCTTGAACCGAGGATTATATCAAATGCACAGTTTGGATCAGGCGAATGGTAGCGATGCCTTCAAGTTCTCCAAAGTGGCCTCCGTTTGAGCCGATCGAGGCTTGAAAATACATCTAAACGGCTCTGGCCTCATCATAGCGCTTCTCGTAGCGAAACGTGCCTCGGGGAGCTTTTCAGGGTTTCCGTGTTCGTCCTCGGGCGGTAAGATATTGAACATTGCGAGTGATGCCGCGACGACCGAGAAGAGCATTTCAAAGGCTAGATAGCGCCCGGGACAGATTCTGGCAAAGATGGATATAATCAGAGCAGAGCACATTGTCGGCATGTAATACTCACCGCCGGCCAAACCCAAACGTAGGATTCGGTTCGACAGCGTTGGGATCCAGTTCCCATGCGCCGGTATCGTCCTTCCGAAGGTAGTGTTCGGGATTAAAGGACATAGGTTCGTCGAAGACCTGTGGGTCATGCATCATCCCCCAGGCATTTCCAAAGGCGATTGTCCCTTTTGGGATGAAATAGCCGTTATAAACGTGGTCTTCCGATACGAGATGGGGGAAACCTGTTCAGACAACGATAGTATAGTCAACAATAACACTTTACTATTCAAACGGCGAAGATGGGTATGGGAATAGAGATGGACGAACCGAGAGGCAGAACTTGATGCCATCTGAGAGACTCCTTCGCGATGGCGGATACATAAGGTAGATCGGCAGCTTGGCTGACGTCGGGAACCACACCGTGTCCAACTACGCGGTCAAGCTCGGCCTGTGCAGATGCTTGGATCGAGGGGTTGGTGAGTACGCCAAGGTAAAATGCGCATGCAACGGAGTGGGTCTGGACGAGCGGCGGTCAGTGCTAGAGGCAACGGAGAAGAATATATTGATATTGACGTACGGTGTCCACAGCGGCTAGCAAAAAAATCAGTCAGTAGTCCACAAGGATGAGTAAAAGCGCGTACCAAGGTGGCTCTGAGAGACAACATTTCTGGCGATGATGTATTCTTCGTGTCTCTCCTGGGTATCGCCTTCTGGGAACTTGTCTATGAACGTCGTTGCAACGCATGGGACTGCCTCTGCCTTCTCCTAGAAATGTCGTACCCGATAAATACTGTGCAAAGATAGGCGAAGAAGAAACACGAACATGCTTTAGCTGGACGAAGTTGAACGGCTCATCCAGCACTCTCAAGCAAACCTGCTTATAGTACTGTGCCCACCTCTGGAAGCCAGCTCCGGGTACCCAAGAGGGCACGTATTTCAGTATCGGTAAGTTGTCGACCATGAAACGGCCAGGGGTCGCGGCTTCGGCGAAGGCTTCGGACACCTCGATAGCGTCGCTGATAAAAGGATCTGTAACCGATTTCACATCGACGCCGTACAGGATACGGATACCAATTCCAGCGATGGCACTACCAGTATGGTAATCTCCCGTTAGCATAATAGCATGTCCGGTCCATTGGCACTTACTTTCGAGCCGATTCGTCCATGTCACCGCCGTTGTATAAGGAAACGAGCAGCCGGGACGTGTACTTCGTAATGATATAGCGGTACTTGGGTATGGCATTGGGATAGAAGTTCTGGTGGAATGCCCGCCGGTGCCTCCTCCACCATGGGCCATAGGTAAGGAGCGAGAAGAAATTATCCATCGAGAGTCTATGATTAGGTCCCAATAAGCTTTCGGAGTCAGAGAGTGAGAGCGAGTATCTCACAGGTCATGCATCATGACAGAGTGGGGCCTGGCAGAATAGATGGCGGAGCGCTTCTCGAAGAGATCGAGTACCACCTTCTGCGACGATAGGATCATGATAGGGGTATTGAAGACCCTGAAGAACATAATATCACCTGCATCGTACCGTTAATGCTCTCGCCGTGAAGGAAGGGTAGAGACGATTATCAACGCACCGTATTTCTTCGATAGGTCTCGGTAGACTTCCCATTCCTTGTGCATGGGCATGTCAAAAAAGTTGTTTATAACGGGATAGCCTTTTGGTCCAGGTGGGTAAGGAAGGCCTGAACCATTGGTACCAGACCACCACCGATACAAAACACGGAGGGTAAGAATGGAAATGAACCCCCAAGCGAGTAGACCTGCGGTACTGGAGACACCCTCCAGGACATGCATGGTAGACGAGGGCAAAAGACGGAAAGACATGTGTCCCAAGTACGTCACGACCGAGCGCACTTTATCCAAACTTTATCTTGGCCAGACTTCGACTTCCCACAGTTTGGTCATGGGATAAGAGTGTGCAGGTTTGAAAATAGTGCAAGTATGTATTCGTACCAAGCGCAGATCTCAGCAGAGGACGGCAGCACTGAGGCTTCTCGAGCGAATGAGGCGAACAGATCACTGGGTCCCAGGTTCCTGATACAGAGCCCCATCGCGTTCGGTGCTCATTCATGCCTACCAAACGATACCTGAGATGTCAGAAGTTGTGCAATATCTCGGGATAGCAGGAATAACTTACCAGAACCTAAGCTCAAATTCCTGAGAGTATCCGAGTCTCATGACGGAGCTGAGCTTACAGTCCCATATTTGCGTAAGAAAACAAGATGCGAGGCTCGAATTAGGCATTGTATGGCAGTGTTCTTGTGAAGAGCTATACAAAAGAAATACTGACCGCCACCCCCTCCTCTGCTAACTGACTAGCGTGTGGAGCGTCCTTGGGATGATTTTGGCCTTCAGGGTCGCGAATAATTGATACTTCCACCTCCTCCAGGCTATCAGGCAGTTCTTCTGTCGCGTATTCCCTCCTCTCCGCGAGGAAATTGAACATTTCCTCATATTCGAAGTCGCCATCCTCCTGCAGATTAAGTACCTTCAGGACTTTGAGGTTAGGTAAAAGCATGTCGTCGAAGTAGAAAGGATCTTTAAACATGGACGAGTCCGACTGGAGACCATCGAGAGTCAAATGAACGAGCGTTGGAAAGGCGTGGATTACTTCGCGCAGGCCAAAGGATGATGAGATGGGGATGGCCTGGATGAAGAGGTGCTGTAGGCCGGAGACAGGGTTGGGGCCCTTGGCCAGCGATGTGACGTCCGAGCTGAAACCAGACAGACCACTGTCGCCCAGCGGGTCCAGGGAGTCGGGCCCGAAACGGATCTTTAGTGTTTGGAGGGACGGCGTCCTGAGGAAGCATAGAAATCGGGTGTCTTCGCTTTCCGATGGTAAACGTTGCATTTCAAGCTTTCGAAGTCTGGGAAGTAGTACTTGATCCGAGATCGAGGGAAGCGCCTCTCCTGGCTCGCGGATGAGTCGCTTGTAGTCCATCACCAGGGTCTCGAGGTTGACGCAGCTTCGTAAAATCGTCACAACCGATGATAAGAATGGCCAGTCACAGGCGAGTGTAAGGCCTGTCAAGTTGGTAAGACGGAGATCTTCTGGAACGGTCCAAATGGTATCAAACCACGGAAGGTCCAGGGAGAGGGAGTCAAGGGCAGGGAACCGATGCAGGATGGACCATACGTGGGCGAACGACTCGAATGGATGGAAAACCATCCGAAGGCTCAATGAACGCATTGAAGTCGACATCGGATTCTGTGTCGTGTCACGAGGAAGCTGGCTGAAGATCCTTTCTAGACATTCCCCATTGTCGCATTCGAGGGAGAGGGTGCCAAACGGAGCCCTATCTACCAAGAGATGCGACAGTTCTTGGGCAGGCAATGGGCACCGGCCAAAATCGCTATGACGGCCAGTAATCTTCAGGGATTTTTGGACAACTCCAGAACGGGCAAGCCATGTTCCGATCCTTTCGAAGTTGAGTCGACGACCTTGTTTCCGGACAACACCGAGGTTGACGGCTGCCCAAAGGGAGGGAGTTCCCAGCGCCACGTCCCGCCATCTTCTGCAAACGAGGCACAGGACCTTGAGCCGTTTTTCTTGGGAGGTCGCTGCAATCAAGAGACTGAATTTGAAGATTTGTCCTAGGATCTCGGGTGGAACGGCGTTGCATCGAAGCGGAGAGAGAAGCGTCTGATACTTTTCGCGCTCAGATTCGAGTTTTTGAAGCTCGAGCCGAAGGCCATTGATGGATACCGTCCGGTTCTCTATTTCGTGCTTGATAGACGCGATTTCTATAGGGTCAAGGTCGAAGTTTCCTTCGAAAAGGTGGGCGAAGCGAGAATCGTTCATAGTACTGATGGAGGTTGAGAGCAAGAGATTTTGATGCGACGTCCAATCAACTGCAACTATGATGTCCTTCCTTGTCCTCCCAGCTAGCTTGGTCAATACTATACTCTGGCATAGCATTTCGCAGTAAGTAAGCGCTACGGCACTCAGTCTCACTAAAGGCACTGGTCGTTAACTTGGCTCATGAACTTAGTGACGAACTGCGCAGTTCGGCCTTCAGGAAGGACTGGATGTGTTTTCAGGGCACCAGCGTCGTGATACGCTGGTGGGTCTTGGGCATTCTTTGCTGGATCCTCTGGTGATCTCGGGTGTCTGAGCGGCTACATTTGCGACACATATGGCAGTCCTATTTCGACAGGATACTATACTCTGGCTATACCCTTCCTAACGGAACCTAGCGTTCGTTCATGGTGTCCTTCAATGCGATGGACCAGCCTCTGAATCCCCGACTGATTGCATTCTGGGCTTGTCCAGGACTTGACTCGACAAATCCCCGACTCTATGTTTTCATTCGCCTTCATACCTCCGTTCATTGAAGGCTGTATGGAGTTCTTTCTACTGGGAATCGGAGCCTGCTAATCGCCCCTGAAACTAGGAGACAGCGACTGTTGCATCATCATCACAATGCCTTCGTTACTGTAATGCACTCGACCTCGGCTTCTGACTCTGAGCGCTCTCAACCCCTCTCATACCCCCATGTATGTACACAACGTGCACGCGGAACTGAGCAACCGCTCCACATGCCCAGTCGCCCATTCGATAAAAGGCGCTGTAGTAGGACGGGCGGGAACGCATCCTTCTCTCTCGTCTCCCCTCCATCTTGTTTTTGATTCCCCTCTTTCGCAATGGCTCTGTCTTTCAGCAAATTTCTCCTTGTATTCATTGCCACTGCCTTGGTAACATGCCGTGCCGCCCCACTTACTCAGACTGAAGTGGTGGACAAAGCAGCTCAGGGTCTGCGCCTCATTGAAACCGAGCCGGGCGTCGAACCTGTCTGGATGACCCATGCCCAGAAGATCGACCTGCTCAAAGCTAACAAGAACTTCGTACGTCCCAATCCGATCTCCGAGCTCAAATAGAAAACGGTCTAACTCTTTCAAACGTTATAGTTCGATGTCACGGAAACATACGAGCCTCCCTCTGTGGACTCAACTGCTAAGTTGAGCTTGGTGAAACCGAGGCCTAATCCAGGGCAAGCTGCTCCGGTCAATGTGACCTGTAAGGCATTGCATCTCGTTTCATAATTCTGGAGCTGAAACGAATTATCCACCTGAACAACAGACGCCGCTCCCTCCCGCCAAGCCGCCGTCAACCCTCTAATCTCCAAAATCTCGCTAGACAGCATGCAATCCTTCCTCACCAACCTCACCTCCTTCCACAACCGTTACTTCAACTCGACGACCGGGGTCGACGCCTCACTCTGGATCAAGGATACCCTCACCCAGATCACGAAAGCTAACCCCCAAAGCAGCGCCTCCGTTTCTCTCTTCCCTCACGCAGCATTCAGACAACCCTCGATCATTGCCAAGATTCCAGGACGCAATCCCGGGGGTCCTCTAACGATTCTCGGAGCGCACATGGATTCGATTAACCTCGACGACGTAGAGGGCCGTGCCCCGGGCGCGGACGACGATGGAAGTGGTAGCGTGAACCTCATGGAAGCCTACAAAGTGCTTGTGAGCTCCGGGTTCCAGCCTGAGACCCCGGTGGAGTTCCAATGGTATGCTGGCGAAGAGGAAGGGCTGTTGGGCAGTCAGGACGTCGCAAAGGCCTACGCGAAGAGGGGAGAGAAGGTCAAGGCGATGTTGATGATGGATATGACGGCCTTGTGAGTCGACCTTTTCGTGCTCTCTTGAAGGAATAAGCTCATTGACTTGCCCTCAATAAACAGCGTAAAGCCAGGAACGAAGGAGGTGATCAGCTTGATGCCCGTAAGTCACCCTGTATGAACCCAAAGACAAAGGCCTGATCATTTACTCTGGCTTAGGACTTCACCAACGAAAATCTGACGACCTTTGTCGCCCAACTCATCGACACTTACTCACTCCTGGACTCCGAAATCAACAACCCCGTAAGCTACCTCTCCCTTCTTCGAATGCAAGCTCACTCACAGCTGAACCTCGTCTCTCCAGTGCGGCTACGCATGCTCAGACCACGCAAGCTGGGACAAGTATGGTTTCCCCACTGCCCTTCCCTTCGAAGCGACCTACCCAGACAACGCAAATGAGATTGTCCACACCGATGGAGACACGGTCGACATCGAGGGTTTCTCGTGGACCCATACCCTTGAATATACGAAGATCGCTCTGGCGTTTGCGTTTGAGCTGGGATCTGCGTAGGGCTTGGGATAGCTGTGTTGCATATTACATACCTTGATCAAAATGACACTCGTTTGAAAGGAGAGCGCCTCAAACGGAGCCAGAGATGTCCAATAGTATTCAGATAAAATAGATACGAAGGGTACGTATTGATCAACGAAATCTACGTGGGCTACTTGTCCAGCACGCCGCCGCCGCATCGCGTATCAGACAGATTCAACCCAAAACGCTTCGAACATACCATGGGCGCTTAATTTTAAATCTCGTCAGTATTTAGCTGGCTGCTTATCACCGTGACGGCAGATGGCCAGCAATTTTGCAGCTTCGGACAAAACAACGTCAGCATAAGGGATCGTAACTACAACAGAAGATAGTACATGGCACAGACAAAGAACAATATATATGTAGGTAGACGTGTACCCAAGCATGTTCTCCAACAAAGCAAGAAAAGAAAGGAAAGGACTATACTACAGAAGCTAGTAATACAGGAAATCGTAAAGCGTAAAACGCGTGTATATCGTTTGTGTATATCGTGAAAGCAGAGCAGTGAGGTGAGGTGGGGTAATGAAGCATAGGACGCGTCGCCAGCGACCGCCCATAGTAGAAGATGGGTGACAGGTATCCCGGATATCATACATCCGAGCAAGGAATGGCATCCCTCGCTCGAGTCAAGTCGGTATCGCACGGAACACAGGGATCCAGCCTCTAATCCCACTCGATAGCGACGCCGCCAGGGGCGCTCGCAAGCCCAAAGCCCCTCTTCACCTCCCTCTCCAGCCACTTCAAAGCGCGCTTATCCTCCTTCAGATATGGCGCAAGAAGGTCCCAACACCGCTGGTTATGCTCCTTCAACCACGTCTTCTCCTCCTTCGTCAGCATATTCTCCTTCACCATCCGCGTCTGGATCGGCACACACGTCAACCTCTCGAATCCGAGCCAAATGTCGCCATTGAAGTTTCCTCGGGTCTTGACCCTCTTCACAACGAGCGCGGACTCAATACGGATGCCCCACCTGCCTTCGAGGTCTGCGATCTCGGGTCAGTATCTCATTATAAAACACCCTGAAAAGGGAAGAAAACTCACAGAACCCAGGTTCGTTCGTAATGACATGCCCCGGCTGGAGCGCAGTACTGTTCGAGAAACTGTGCGGGCCTTCATGCACGGTCAAGAACGAGCCCACTCCGTGTCCAGTTCCATGCTAAGGATAAGTAAGCATCATCATCAGTACCTCCGCGATGCACGCAGAAAGACAAAGCTCGTACGTTGTAGTTCATCCCGTCCTTCCACAACGCCTTCCGCGCAAGAACGTCGAGCTGATGGCCAGAGGTACCCTCCGGGAAGATCGCAGCGTCAATCGCAATCTACAAAGAAACGGTGAGTAGGTGATAAAAAATATCAACAATAGGAAGACTATACGTACGTGTCCTTGCAGTACACGAGTGTAAGCTTCGCATTGGTCGGAAGATGGCCTTCCGAAATGCACAGTCCTGGTCGTGTCGCAAGTTCCGTCTCTGTACTGTCCTCCAGAGTCGCTAAAATAATTAATATCAGTATATGCTACGCCACAACAGGTACTAAGCTGCTGTACATACTTGACATAGGGTGTTTCGCGATCGATCATCTTCGCCGTGAGTTTCCTTGGACTATAGTGTGGCAAAGCAGCGTTTGGTCCACTGGCAGAGATGTTCTCATACGCAAGTCCCATGAAGTTCTTGTTTTTCTTGCGGAACTCAGTAAGACGCGAAGCTGCTTCATACTCCGTAATATCGTATCCCTCCGCGAGCTTGGATTCAAGCCAGGCAAAGAACCGAACCTATCAGCGACACATGTCAGCCCCATACACCACATGCACAACATTTGAGGGAAATGGGACGCACAAATGAAACGCCATCGCGCAAATACGCACGACGCATCCCGTCGATTTCGACCTCGTTCTTGATAGCCATCATGTGCTCCACATGGCTTGGCATGACCGTATACCTGAAGTTCGTCAACATCAAGCTAATGGCATAGCTCGTCTGCGGACTGATCAGCAGTTTGCCCTCGCCCCATGGCCTCCTTCTCAGGAAAGGCCATAGCTCCGTATAATCCTTCCTCTCCACATGGATAGTGGCGAGGTACTCGGAGACGAGGTCGTCGACCTTGGACGAGTCGACGAACACCGTTGCAGAGTCCAGCCCGATGAAGAGGTAGGCGTGGAAGAGGGGGTTGTAAGGGATGTCTGTGCCGCGGAGATTGAGGGTGTACGCTATCCAGAAACGTCAGTTCTGCACGATGCTTTTGGAACGAAAATGGTACTTACCGATCTGGGACAAGGAGACAATGAGGGTTCCTACGTGCATATGCTGAGGCGACGGGTCTCCTTTCGTATACGCAGGCATGGCAGCGGGCTGGTCCTTGATCCACTCCCGAATTCTGTTGATCTTGGATATCGCATCCCTGCCTGCAAGAGTGCGTCAGTTTACTGGTTGATTGGAAGAATGAAGGAGAGAGGAACTACGAACCTGTATATTCGATGGGTTGCGTGTACAACGGCTCTCTGGGCTTTGGCGGCTTGTCCTTCCATACCAAGTCCACAAGGTTCTGGGGTGGGTAAACAAGCTTGGAATCCAAATGGCCGATCTTCGAGTTCATGATCTGCGCCTTTTCATGCGAAATCATTCGAGCGTCGATACCAATCCGCGAGCCTTTATTCAGACGGCCCTACAAAATCGGTTCCGAGTTAGACACCGTCCGAAGGGAAAGGAAAGAAACTTGCGGCGCACCGTGATCCAGTCAATCCAGTCCTTGGGTTCTCCAGGCATGCTTCCCACACGGACAATATCCCAGTTGTCGTCCACCTGCTCGCGGGCTTGAAGCCAGTACCGGGAATCGACGATGAGGTATGCATGAGAACGAGTGATGATGGCTTGGCCAGCGCTCCCCGAGAACCTAAGTCGAGCCACCAGTCAGTCCAAGTTCTACGAATCAATTCTTTGAGGCCAAGAACACGTAAAGTGTCGATAGAAACAGGCCAAGAGGAATAATGTGATCGAAACCAAGACTCACCCAGAGATGTACTCCCGCCTCTTGTCGCTCGGCGCAACGTATTCGGACTGATGAGCATCCTCGCTCGGTACAACGCTAGAACCCCTATTAGTTTTCCACTCCCCCAGAAGAGAAACAAGCTACTCACTAATAGTCCAACGTATCCTTCAACATAAGCTTCCTAAGCTCGTCCAACCTCTCCGTCGTGTCCGGCCTCTCCCTGATACTGCCCCTATCGTTGATCTTCCTCTCAAACGCACTCCCTACAAGCGTGCTCGTCGAGTCCTGCGGCATCAACGGCGGGCGAGGCTTCGGGACAGTGCTCCTGCTGCTGTTATTCCTACGCAAGTCATTGTCCCTGTGCGATTCCTTGGACCTCTGCGAAGTCATAGTCCTCTGGCTGTCCTGCGTCCTCTGTGTGGAGCGGCTCGCCTGCGTCGATCGGCTGTTCTGGCGCACGGGGCCCTTGTAAATAGGAATCGGCGCCTCCTCCTCCTCGTCCATCCCATCGTCCGTCGGCGGAATATCCTTCTCCTTATTCTTCCCATTCCCCCATCCACCCCACTTATTCGACATCGTGCTCTTCTTCGTCCCTGTAACTGTGTTCCCCCTCTTCAATCCCGGGAGCGAGAGCGAGTTCCCTCGGCCGAGCTTGGGCTTCTTGTCCTTGGCCGAAGGCGGGGGGTACATTTCGGGGACATCGTCGTACTTCTCCGAGTCGCTGTGGAAGGTGATGCTCTCTGCGCCGCCTCCTGCGAAGGATCCATCTGGGGAGAACGAAGGGCGCCGGGCCATCTCGTGCGTTCTGTACGGTACGGAGCGGTCTGAACTCGACCACGAAAGTCGTCGCCGAGGCTTTTTGTTGTTGTTCGTGAACGGAAAGCAGATAGGCGGCGGTGGTGGTGGCGGAGGAGGAGGCATGCGGGGCGAGAGATGATGGTGGTCAGGGAAAGAAGCGTATAGTGGGTTAGGGTAGCGAGGCTAGTGCCTGCCGCTGACTGGGTGCCGTTCGCGAATCAGCTGGGCAACACGAGGTGGAGAAGCGGATTAGGATGACGACCGTTTGGGAGAGAGTCGAGAAAGTTTCGTCTTGATGTCGCCGGCTGCCCGCACACACGTGTCGGAGGCACCCCTTGCATTTGCCAAATCGGGACGCCTGGGGAGATAACCCCGGCGATCTGCTTCCGGCCCTGACATATCGAGCCATCGTATTTGGGGTACTCGCTCGCCTCGAGAGAAAGCTTGCCTTTCTTTCTTGGCCTAGAATAGATCTTTTTTGGAGGTCTGGATGTCTAAGATAAGAATGTGCAGAAGAAGAAAGGGTGCCAACCTCGTACCCTAATAGTTCTTTCACTTCGAAGGCGAATTCTACGGTCATTGTTAGCCGATGTGATACCGACTTGTAAGCTGGTGCTTTGAGGATAAAAGTCGCAGGTCTAATGTGATACCTTCAAGTCGACAGTCCAGAAGATTAGAGAACATCCTTGAGCTCTATAGAACAACTGCGCAGGAAGGAATCTGACGAATAAACGGCACACAAAGGCCTACGTGAGTTACCCGTCAGTGGAGCAGTACTTCCCGACCTACTCCCGGTCATGACTGTGCACGGAGAGAGTTGACTCCCCGGTGGCTTAGTTCCGTTAATTCATGTCAAGAGAAAGAAAACTTCCTGCTCACTCAGCAAATTTTTCATACAAGCACTGCCTTGTACTCGAGTATACCACTGGTCCCACAGATTCGGACATTCGTATGTTAGCGGTGCGATATACGCCTCACTGTAACATTAGAAAAGTACTTACAGACAAGTCTTCATCCACACAGTATTGGCGCAGCATTCCTCCGTAATGGTGGTTCTGCGCCAATATACCGATCGCTGAGCTTGGATAGCGGAGTGCCCAAATAAGTGCGAACCCGACAATCTGGCGGCCTTGTACCAGGCCAAGTCTTGGAGAATGTTGCGTAGAATCCTTGCGTTCGATAAACGGGCAGCCCGGATGTCGTAGAACAATGAAAATTTCACGGGAACCCATGACCACTTGCATTTGGACGACCAGAACCACAGAGAACCACAGCCGGTCCTTGGCTTCCGAGTCACAATCGCCTGCTCATCTATCTTGTGTAGATCAGTATCCAAGCACACATAGGCAAACCAGGAAGTTGGTATCACGATCCGTGAGACCAAGATAGAGTAGACGCGCGAACCTTGGTCGAAGAATAGACAAATGCAAGGATCCTGGAACTTGGGGAACCTTGAGATATGAAAGGCACCGTAGAAACTGCGAGCTATCACGTTCCTTGAAATGAAACCTTAAGCGTGAGTCATTCACATTAAAAACCACTAAAGGCACTCACTAGTCCCTGAATAGAATGCTGGATGTTGGTGGCTTGGGCGGAGCGTATCATATTGCATCGAGATGAAAGAGCGACGATGGCAAGCCACCAGTGGCGACTTTCTATTATTGTAACGTCTTCCAAGAATTGCTCTGTGGAAGTCATTTTACACCTCGCTATCCAGAGGCAATATTGATATTGGCGAGTCGGCCGTGGCGTTCTTTGGAAACTAATTTTGGGTGGCTGTATGCGTTCTGAATCTGGCAGGAGAGAAAGATTCAGTCCAAAAGAGTCATCTGGGCAGCAACCCGCATTCATTCATCAAGAAACGCTCTGAGACCACACGCTGGCTACGAGGATATAGCTCATCTGCATGCTTCAGTAGAATGTGCGAGTATATGCGTGAGATGGAGCTTAACTGCCACGCCCGAAGCACACCATGACATCGTGCATACCGCCTTGTTCTCGTGACCATCGGACCATCGGTGACGAGGGCGCGCAGAATATGACTGAAAGACTTCAGAGTATACAGATCTGAGGAAATTCGAGGTGATGGAAGGAGAGAAAGGGTGCTGGGTAAAGAGAGAGGAAGCGAAGGGGCGGGTGGTCTTTTATTTCAAGGTCCGATATCAAGTCCGACATTTAGCGCCCGTTAGCCGAAGCTCAGATAGGGGCTTGTCCAAATCCGACATTCACGTGCTCTGTGAGTGTTCAGGGCAGGTCGATCTGGAGAGACGAGACCAGCGGATGTAATTGTGCGTCTCTACCTCTATAAACGTCGCCCGGCCAGGCCCGGGACGACTGTCCTTGCTTCAGCGGACGTTGCCGTGGAATTGCCCGAGAGTCGATGTCTCCAATACGCAGGAATTTGATGATTGAAAAAGACATGTATTCAACCCCAATGGGCACTAGGTGGGGCGATGTTGGGCCTACATCCTTGATTCCTGGAGCTGCAATTCTTAATTCATTACCCTGCCGAACCTAGGCCCCTCTCACACCTACATTTCTGCTCAGGATACTATACAGCTAATTCAGCAAGCGAGCGAAGGCTTACCTGTACTATACATGTGTATATCGCAAAGTGCACTACCGTTTATTACATACTCGCTCGCTGACGCACACCTCCGGTGTGCTCGCGCTCGCGAGTGGGCGGGAAATGGTAGGACATAGCAGGCCCATTGCAAAATCGTTGGTCCATGGTCGGCGCAAAGAACAAGACAGCGAGTTGGCCTCTCCTCATGACGGGTATTGCCGAAACCCTTAGAGTTAAACAGTGGCAAACTTTGGCAGATTATATTACTCGAAAAGGAAATTAAGTGACATTGCATTGCCTTGCTGAAGCAAGGAATCATTACTCCAAGGGGCCCCAGGCCGAGCAGCCCGAGGGTTGAGGGTTCACCCTGAGGGTACTGGTACCGCTTTTCGGGGTCCCTTGCCATAAAGGGAAACGGCCATCAATGCCGCAGCGAAATGCCGTCTCGATGTCCATAGGCGCCCAAACGCGTGTTTGAAACTGCGCAAACGTGTTTAACATGAGGAGAGAATCGCAGTCGATGTAGGGACATGTTATATGCCTCCTAGGTACCTATACTGCAATATACGTACTATTCTCGCGCCACCACCATGCCAAAACGAAAGGATCTAACCGGGACACCCTACAACAAACCGGTTTATCTACGAGTGCCGACGGACGATGGAAGGATGGAGAGGGTTGAGGTGCTGCAGTGCAACGAGATTCCGGCGAAGCAGTTATTGAAGTGTACGATTTGCGAGACATTGTGTTCCTACCTTGGTGAATCAGCGAAATACTACATCGAGCATCGGAAGAGCAAGCCTTGCAAAAAGGCAGAGCGGAAGCTGCTGGAGCAAATCAACAACCGGGAAGTCCAGGAGATGTTAGTTACCTGTGGGTTTAAAAAGGCGGATGGTGGTGCAGCGCAAGGTGAGTGTCACTATACCAATGCTATTGATTGGTACTGAATAAAATATGGCAATGATTCAATTATCCTAGGAACAATAAACACACCTAATCTCGTACCGGTGGTACCATGCAACGCACACAGCACAGTCCCCGTAGCTCCACCTGGAACCCCAGACAGCAATGACAATGATCCATACATCTCGTCTGACGTCTACCTGCGCTTTTCCAGCTCATCTGCGGGAACCAACAGCTTTATTGTTGTGGTGGAATCCTCGGATGGCGAAAGCTGCTATGTGGAAGCATACGACGACGACTTCGGACCACCCGAAAAGCCAAATCCATGTCATGGGCAGCGTATCTTCTGGGAAC
Source organism: Ephemerocybe angulata (assembly GCA_013368325.1). Taxonomy (NCBI): domain Eukaryota; kingdom Fungi; phylum Basidiomycota; class Agaricomycetes; order Agaricales; family Psathyrellaceae; genus Ephemerocybe; species Ephemerocybe angulata. The sequence continues at coordinate 187,036 of JAACJK010000064.1, forward strand.
CGGGTTCGATCTGGTCAACTTATGCATTTATGCAACATGAAGATGACAGGTTCTCGTGGAAGCCCATTGGCTTGAGTACCACTACGAGAAGATGGTGTACTCACGGGCTTCCCAGTCATCCAGGCCCCAGCCCTGCACAAACGTCCCCATCGTTTGCTCGCTTTGTCTCCCTTCCAATCCCGCCGCATCCAAAGTCATTCCAACAATTTGGAAATACAATCTCCGGCACCACCTCACCCACCACCATCTTCAACAGGACGGCTCAATCGCACCCATACCACCTGACATGATTGTTTCCTCCTACATTACACGAGACGAAGAGAAGGCGATCGGAATCGAGCTCGAGAAGACAATGTCCTTCCGGGAAAATGTAGGAATGCCGGGCAGCGACGACAAGCAAGCAATCGAGGAGGACCTCAAGCGAAATCGTTCGGATTCAACTGCACAGACAAGCCCTAGAGCCAATAAGCGTACCAAGAAGAAATGATTGCTTGTATTACTATCTACAGACAGTATGCACGACGCCTATGTATCTACCAAGTATCTACTTTATTACGGCGGCTTGGCTTGATGCCGACGCTGCCGTTGGTGCCGATCAGCTTACTCAGCGTGACCCCAGGTGTGGGAGTTGTTTACACGGTGGGGAACCTGCCATACCCGGGCTGCTCGGCCTGGGGCCCCTTGCATTACTCCCTCTCGTCGTCGTCGTCGTCGTTGACGTTGAGACCAGATTCCACGACCTATACCCAACTAAATCCCAAGCATAAATGGATTCACTTGAGTCTCAAACGAGCTCGCAAGAACAAGACCAAGACCCGACGACGTCGACAGCGGGGACAGAGACGCCTCCACCGACTGCGAACGACCTCTGCGACAACATAATCACAGACCCACCTCCACCTTACCCTTCAGGGAGAGCCAGGCGCGCACGGCGACAAAGACGCTCACACCCAACCCAACATACCCAACTATCGTCAATAGATACGCACTCGTCGATATCCGACGACGTGCATACGGCCGCGGAGGAGCTGCATTCGCCTTCGTCGGGGAGCACGGACGGGGAGGACGACGACGGGGACGAGCATACGCACTTTCTCGCGCCGAACAGCATCATTTCAGGGCAGATGAGGAATCCTGCGCTTGGGCATGGTGCGGGTCAGCATCGAAGGCGGCCGAGGTCGATATCTCACGCGAGCACAATGTCGGTAGCGCCGTCGCTCGCTCAGACCGTTCTGTCGCTTTTCGAGCAGGAAGATGTTGATAATGATACACCGGGGGATCTTGGACCTATACACCTTCCAGACGATGGGCTCGACGAACGGCATATGGAGAGCCTTACGGAGGACCATGACGGGACCTCGCTGGACTATGGGAGGCGGAACGAGAATGGGTGGAGGAGGACGGGAGGCTGGAAGCGGTACTGGCGGCCGTTAGGCAGAACCCGATATTGGAGAGCCTTAGCCCACCTGCTGTTCGTCAACTTCCCATATGCGTTGGCCGCCTGGCTGTACCTTTTCGTGTTCACCGTTGTAAGCATGCATCTTTACTTTACTACTGTCCCTTCATGTCTAACGGCCCGATGCAGACAGGGACGACTCTCCTCGTAGCCCTTCCACTCGGGGCTCTCTTGTGTTTCCTTAACCTTCTGGGCGCACGGACCTTTGCTCGTGGCGAGCTGGCTCTCCAACAAACATTCCACACTCCGCTGTCCTACCCCCCACCTTACCCCCCAAGACCTATCTTCACGCGCTATAGGGAAGCAACCACGCTCGAGATCGAGAGTGGAGTGCTAGGCACAGGCAGGACAGGCCTCGTGCGTGAACGCTCGTTCTACAAGAATAGCTATGCTATGGTATGTCTCTCACTTCCTTCCTACCTCATACATGACGGATACTAAGAACTTTGTAGTTCACGGACCCAACGTCATACCAAGCCCTCTTCTATTTCATCGTCATCAAGCCCGCTATTACGATCATTCTTCTTCTGTTCATTCTCGTGTTCGTCATTCCGTGTCTTGTACTGGTTGCACCTGCGCCCGCGGCCCTGCGCGCTGTGAGGAAGTTGGGGAGGTGGCAGGCGAATGTGGCGGTGGAGGGGCTATATCATGCTGTACGATGAGGTTGCTTGGAAATTCTGTCTGGGTTTGTTGAGGGGTGGTTAGGGAAACCGCTTTTCGGCTTTTGGTTCCAACATCCCTCCATCGTAATATGCATATCGGGATCGGTTTTGTAGTTATCAGCACCACAATATCTGAGTATACGTATAACTGAATGGTTCTCGCGTAGTTGGTGAGTTCAAGTCTCAAAGCTATTCTCGAGGTGATGACAGGCCGGAGGTTGCCTATTTGATGATGTACGATGTGGCATCAAATCCGTCTTCCCTCCTTACTTGTTCCTTACCACCACTATGGACCAGGACCGCTTCGCCCACCTATTCACCGGCAACTTCATGCTCAACGCACTCGAGCTGGAATCTGTCAGGCACGAAATTGAGGCCAGGACAACGGCTATCAACCAACTCGAGCTCCAGATTGGGGTCCTCATGGCCGAGCGCGAAAAGTACCAGACACTACTCTCCCCACTCCGCCGCAACCTCTTGCCCACCGAAATTCTAGGAGAAATCTTCAGCTTCTGCATCCAATCTGCTGCTGAATCCCATTCATCTTGTTCTTCCCAATTGAACACTTTGTGTCGCGTCTGCAAAGCATGGCGCGCTGCGGCTCTGGTCAAGCCCGCGCTCTGGGCCGACGTGGGGTGGGTCTGCATCGACGCTCCACAGAGCCTCGACGTAGGAAAAGTTGGGGTGTGGCTTTCGCGATCTGGAAAGGTCAAGAAATCTCTCCACATTATGGGTGATCATAATGCAGAAGGCCTCCCAGAGTGCCCCCTTTCGCCCCTAGGGAGGCTTTTGGTGGATGGGCCTTCGCTAGATGACCTTTCGGTCTCATGCACCTATGCGGAATGCCTCGAGGCCGTTTTGAGTGGGACACAGTCTGAGTCCAGGAAGAGCCAGTCGTGGGACTCGATGTCGTCGTTGCATCTCGAGATGGAATTGGCCTCCGGCATGTCGTTTGGGAGGGTATGTCACATCCTAGACCGCTTCCCTACTCTTCGCACACTCTCCTTAACCCTCCCCTATTATTACGACTTCGTCGAAGAAAATCAGCTACCAGAATCCCTGCCCTTCGGCAACCTGACCACCCTCAGCCTCGCCTACGACTGGCCCGGTGCCCTAGTGCTCGGCATCCTGCGAAATTGCGCTGGCCTAGAGACTCTGTCTTTGGATACTCGAGGAAGCGTCCGAAGCAACAACACATCCTACCCACACAATTTGTCAATCCTCCTTCCAAAGGTCCGAACCCTTCAACTCAGAGAGGTAGATTTGTCCAGCAGGGCCACCGATATTCTTCGTCACCTCCGGGTGCCATCCCTTCACACTCTGGATATCGGTTTCTACACTTTCGCTCGATTTGACCTTGATGACTATAACATGACCAATATCAGTTCAGATATCGCGTCTCTTATTGACGATGGGCCCAATCGGACCACCAACCTCCAGCACCTCCGCTTCGAGTCCCTCGCTATCACGTCCCAAGGCCTGCACTCCATCCTCTCCGCCCTCCCGACACTTACCCACCTAACATTGGAAAAGCTGGAGTCGGACTCTCGCCTATTTCGAATTGCGCAAACGCTTGGCACCAAAAAGTTACTTCCACAACTCAAAACTTTCGAGATGCATGGGGCGTCGGAGCTCTTCAAGTTCAACTACGCCGACGTCTACGACTTTCTGAAAAGGAGGAAGGAGGGCGTCACAGAGGAATCGCCCGATTATTTGGAGGAGGCGGTGTTAACTGTTCCAAAAGAACGAACCTACCTGTGGAGGGATGGCTTCGACTGTCCTTCTTACCACGCCTCGGAGATTGCGAAGGATGGTGTTCGGCTTACTATTGCTGCTGTCTAGTAGACTTTATGGAGACCTTTACTGCTCGAACCTTCATCGACTTACTTCGCCCAACGTTTGAGTGTGTGTCTGCTGTTTTGGCACAACAAGGTTTGAAGGTACGCATGCTTAGGGGATGACTGCCTGTTGGGTGGGTTGGGTAACAGGCCTACCAGATTTACTCAAACCCAGTCTGCAGGGGGTGTGCGCCTAAGTAGAATACGTATATGATTCTGACCATGGCCTGCGCAATGTACACACGCCCGACCTGAGCCGACCTGCAGTGCAAGTGCCATCAGACCCATCAAATTCGAGCTTCTTTGCTACCTACTACCACCATCCCTGACCATGGACCAGAACCGCTTCGCCCACCTGTTCGCGGACAACATAACGCTCAACCCACTCGAACTAGAGTCTGTTAGACACGAAATTGAGGCCAGGACAACGGCAATCCATCAACTTGAACTCCAGATCAAGGTGCTCAAGGCCGAGAGCGAGAAATACCAGACGCTTCTCTCCCCACTCCGTCGCAACCTCCTGCCCCCCGAAATTCTAGGAGAGATCTTCAACTTCTCCATCCGTTCTGCTGCTGAATCTGATTCATCGGCTTCTTACCAACTAAACACATTGTGCCGCGTCTGCAAAGCATGGCGCGCTGCGGCTCTGGTCAAGCCTGCGCTCTGGGCCGACGTGGGGTGGGTCTGCATCGACGCTCCACAGAGCCTCGACGTAGGAAAAGTTGGGGAGTGGCTTTCGCGATCTGGAAAGGTCAAGAAATCTCTCCGCATTGTTGGTGATCATGGAGCAGAAGACGGCCCAGCTTGCCCTCTTTTGCATTCTGAACTAAGGAGCTTGTTGGCGGATGGACCTCCGCTAGACGATCTTTCTCTCTTGTGCACCTATGCCGAATGCCTCGAGGCCGTTTTAAGTGGCATACAGTCCACCTCCGCGAAGAGCCAATCATGCGACTCGATACACTCGTTAACACTCGGTATGGAACGCGCCTCTGCCATGTCCTTCGGGAGGGTATGTTGCGTCCTAGACCGCTTCCCTACTCTTCGCGCACTCTCCTTGGACCCTTCCGAATATTACGAATTCATCCACGACGGCGAGCTCCCGGAATCCCTACCTTTCGGTAACCTGACCACCCTCAGCATCACCTGCGACTGGCCCGAAGCCCTAGTGCTCGGCATCCTGCGAAATTGCGCTGGCCTAGAGACCCTGACCTTGGACACTCACGGATGCCCCCGAAGTTACAACCCATCCTACCCACACTATTTGCCAATCCTCCTTCCAAAACTCCAAACACTTCAACTCAAATAAGTAGATCTGTCCAGCAGAGACACCGAAATTCTTCGATACCTCCGGGCCCCTTCCCTACAAACCCTTGACATTGGCTTCTACCCTTTAGATCGACTCCTCCCTGATGACTATAACATGATCGATATCGGTTTAGATATCGCGTCTCTTGTTAACGAAAGGCCCAATCGGACCACCAACCTTCAGCACCTCCGCTTAGAGTCTCTTGCCATCACGTCCCAGGGACTCTATCACATCCTTTCCACCCTCCCTACACTAACCCACCTAACATTGGAAAGGCTAGAGTCGGACTCTCGCCTATTTCGAGATGCGCATACTCTCGGCACTAAATTGCTGCCACGACTCAAGACCCTCAGGATACACAACGCATCGGAGCTCTTCAAGTTTAAATACTCCGATGTCTACGAGTTTTTGAAGAAGAAGAAGGAAGGAGCCACCGCGGAATCGCCTGATTATCTGGAGGAGGCTGAGTTTACTGTTCCGATAAAACGGAGGGATTATGACGATCGTTATTGGTACACCTCAGAGTTGGCGAAGAATGGTTTGCGGCTTAGTGTTGCTGATGTCTAGACCTTTACTGTTCAATTTTCAATGGCTGGCGAAAGGTTCCAGTGTGTGTCTAAGCTACTTTAGTGGGCCGCCTCGATACGATAGGGACGAGGTGTTCTTTAAGTCAGGTACTTGATGACAGGGAGTCAGGGACTTGGCTAAGCGGAAGTTCATACGAAGGCCGAGTGTAACCTTGGGTAATGCCACAGACTGGAGTAATTTCATAGACCTGGTAACCAAAAGGTCCCGTCGAGCAGATAAGTAACCCATCGGCAACGCCCGACCTGCCAGTGTGCTATCAAACCCATCAACTTCAAGCTTCTTCGCCACCTACATATACCACCACCACCATGGACCAGGACCGTTTCTCCCACCTGTTCACCAGCAATACGATGCTCAGCCCCTTCGAGCTAGAGTCCGTCAGGCACGAGATTGAGGCTCGAACAACGACTATTCATCAACTCGAACTCCAGATCGGGGTGCTCAAGGCCGAGCGCGAAAAATACCAGACTCTTCTCTCCCCACTCCGCCGCAACCTCCTACCCCCCGAAACTCTGGGAGAGATCTTCAGCTTCTGCATCCAATATGCTGCAAATTCTAATTCCTCTTGTGCTTCCCAACTCAACACATTGTGCCGCGTCTGCAGAGCCTGGCGCGCTGCGGCTCTGGTCAAACCAGCGCTCTGGGCCACCGTGGGATGGTTCTGCATCGACGCTCCAAAGAAAATCGACGTAGGAAAGGTTAACGCATGGCTTTCGCGATCTGGGAAGGTCAATAAAGCGATACAAATCAGGGGTGATCATAGAGCAGGAGACAGCCCGGAGTGCCCCCTTTCGCCTCCTGAGCTCGGGAACCTCTTAACGGATGGATTTTCGCTCGACACACTCTCCCTCGTGTGCACTCATGCGGAGTGTCTAGTGGCCATCTTTAGCGAAATGCAGGATCGGTCCTCGAAGGTCCAGTCGGTGGACTCACTGCATCTCGGGATGGAATGGGCCTCCTCCGTGACTTTTGGGAAGGTGTGTGGCATCCTAGACTGGATTCCCACTGTTCGCACACTCTCTTTAGCTCTTCCCGAATTCCATGACAACTTCACCTTCGACAGTGAACTCCCAGAGACCCTCCCCTTCGGTAACCTGTCTGGTCTTACCCTCATCTGCGACTGGCCCCTTCCGTTGGTGCTAGACATCCTCCGCAATTGCGTCAATCTAGAGACTCTAACCCTGGACACCGAAGGATGTGCTCGAAAATATGATCCGTCCTTACCAGACGATATGCCAATCCTCCTCCTTCCAAGGCTTAGAGCGCTTCAGCTCAAAGGGTTAGATTTGTCTACCAGAGACACCGATATTCTTCAATACCTCCGGGTGCCGTCCCTTCGCACTCTGGACATCATTTTCTACATGATTAATCGGGATGAGCCTGATGACTACAACCTCCCCAATCTCGGTTCAGATATCGCATCACTTGTTACGGGGGGACCCAACCGGGCCACCAACCTTCAACACCTCCGCCTCAAGTCGCTTCCCATCACACCCCAGGGACTCTACGTCATCCTTTCCGCCCTCCCGACACTTACCCATCTAACATTGGAAGAGCTCGAGTCGGACTCTCGTCTATTTCGAGATGCACATACGTCCAGCACCAAATTGCTGCCACGACTCAAAACCCTCAAGATCCATGAGGCATCGGAGCTCTTCACGTTCAACGACTCCGATGTCTACAACTTTCTGAGGAGGAGGAAGGAGGGTCTCACAGAGGAATCGCCTGATTATTTGGAGGAGGCGGAGTTAACTGTTCGGAAAGAACGTACCTACTTGTGGCAGGATGCTTTTGACCGCCCTTATCACTACGCCTCGGAGATGGCGAAGAATGGCATTCGGCTGAGTATCGGCGCTGCTGTGTAGTCCTTTACTGTTCAATATTCATTGCAAGGTTTTAGCATGAAAGCGAGCGCAACATTAGGTGAGTGCGGGGTAAATATGGTATACTGTGAATTACAGATACCTAATACCCAAGAACTTCCTCCAGTATGGCTGGAGTCGAGCTCAGGTCAAGGAGGTGGTGACCCATCGGCAACGCCCGACCTCCTGCCATCAAACAAACCCATCAACTTCAAGCTTCTTCGCCACCTACCACCACCATGGACCAGGACCGTTTCGCCCACCTGTTCACCAGCAATATCATGCTCAGCCCCTTCGAGCTAGAGTCCGTCAGGCACGAGATTGAGGCTCGAACAACGACTATTCGTCAACTCGAATTCCAAATCGATGTGCTCAAGGCCGAGCGCGAAAAATACCAGACACTACTGTCCCCACTCCGCCGCAACCTAATGCCTCCCGAAATTCTAGGAGAAATCTTCACCTTCTCCGTATCTTCCAGGCCATTCTCTTGGGATCACCAATTAAACACACTGTGTCTCGTCTGCAGAGCATGGCGCGCGGCGGCACTGATTCACCCGGCACTCTGGGCGACAGTGGGATGGCACTACGTCTACTCTCCACAGAACTTCGACATCGGGAAGGTCAAAGCTTGGCTTTCGCGATCGGGAAAGGTCAAGAAAACGCTCCATGTTATGGGTCGTCATGAAGCAGATGACAGCTCACTGTGCCCCCTTTCACCTCATGACCTCGGCAAGTTTTTCCTGGATGGACCCCCGCTTGACACTTTATCTCTCGCATGCACCCATGCTGAGTGCCTCGAGGCCATTTTTGGCGATATGCAGTGTGGGCCTGCGAAGAAGCCGTCGTGCGCCTCGATACACTCGTTGACACTCGGCATGGAACGTGCCTCTGCCGAGTCATTCGGGAGGGTGTGTTGCATCCTTCACCGGATTCCCACTGTTTGCACACTCACCCTAGCCCTTCCTGAAATCCACCACTATTTCATCTACAACAGGGAACTCCCGAAACCCCTCCCCTTCGGCAACCTGTCTGGCCTCACCCTCGTCTGCGACTGGCCCGTTTCGTTGGTGCTAGACATCCTACGGAATTGCGCCAACCTAGAGACTTTGACCCTGGAGACCGAAGGATGTACTCGAGGATACGACCCGGCCTTCCCGCGCGATATACCAATCCTCGTCCTTCCAAGGCTTAGAACTCTTCAACTCAAAGAGGTAGTTTTGTCCAGCAAAGACACAGATATTCTTCGTTACCTCCGACTGCCATCCCTTCACACTCTGGACATCATTTTCTACATGATGGATCGCGATGAACCTGATGACTATAACCTGACCAATACCGGTTCGGATATCGCATCACTCGTTACGGGGGGATCTAACCGTGCCTCCAACCTTCAACACCTCCGCTTGGAGTCGCTTTCCATCACGTCCCAGGGGCTCTACTTCATCCTTTCCGCCCTCCCGACTCTTACCCATCTAACATTGGAAAGGCTAGAGTCTGATTCTCGTCTATTTCGAGATGCACATACGTTCAGCACCAAATTCCTGCCACGACTGAAAACCCTCAAGATCCACGAGCCATCAGAGCTCTTCACGTTCAACTACTCCGATGTCTACAACTTCCTGAGGAGGAGGAAGGAGGGTCTCACAGAGGAATCCCCTGATTGTTTGGAGGAGGCCGGTTTGACTGTTTCGAAAGCACATAGTACCTACCCGTGGAAGATTGTCCTTGACGATCGTCATTATCACGCCTCGGAAATGGCGAAGAAGGGTATCCGGCTTAGTATTGCTGCTGTATAGACCTTTATTACTGTCCAATCTCCATTAACTAACCCGGCAGAACGTTTGATTCATGTTTGGTGACTGCGTGTTCAATCCACTCGTGTACTGGGCCTGGCGGGGATTCCAGCAAGCGGAAAGCATGCGCACGAACTTCTTGTTGGCCCTAATCAAGTCATTTATGAGCCTCTGTCACCCGCACTTGCCACTGGTTCGGCACCCTGCTCCATCTCAAAGAGACGAAGGCCCTGAGCTGCTTTCTCTACCACCTCAGACCGACTGAGCGAAGGTGATCACCCCTCGGTCCAGTGGAGATATTGCGAAACCAACCAGATGTCGCCGGTAGAGACACTTCAGACTTCAGACCCAGCGTGTTCGAGAGACGTGCGCGGTGCTGCGTAGCCCTGCGGTCGGAGACTCCCACCTTCCTGCTGCTCAAGAAGTGCGTTTACGCGACGTCGCACATTCAGCTGTTAAAGCCGTGTTTCTTGCAGAAGAAAGTACTTAGTGTGAATGCGCGATTGGGACAAGGTTCAAGTTGAAAGATCAATTTCTACCAAATAGCGGCGGAGTGCTTGTACTCATTTAAGCGCCAGGGATACACGGACAAATAAGTGCATCATTTTGCTTTCTACCACCACCACCATGATGGACCAAGATCTCCTCACCCACCTGTTCACTGGCAATGTCACGCTCAATCCCCTCGAATTGGACTTTGTCAAGCACGAGATCGAGGCTCGATCAACGACTATCCACCAACTCGAGCTGCAACTCGGAGTCCTCAAAGTCGAGGGTGAAATCCGCCAACTCGGGCTGCAACTCGGAATCCTCAAAGCCGAGCGCGAAATGTATCAAGCACTACTCTCACCACTCCGTCGCAACCTCCTGCCCCCCGAAATTCTCGGAGAGATTTTCAGCATCTCCGTATCTACTTCCACCAAACTCTCTTGGGATCGCCAACTAAACACACTTTGTCGTGTCTGTAGAGCGTGGCGTGATGCAGCTCTCGCCATGCCTGCTCTCTGGGCCCACGTGGAAGGCCTTTACATCGACGCGCCGATGAAACTCAACGTAGCAAGGGTCCGAGAGTGGCTTAAGCGCTCTGGAAGTGTCAAGAAAACGTTGCATATCAAAGATCTTCATAGAAGGAACCCAAGTTGCCCCCTATCGCCCCAGAACGAGCTAACAAACCTTCTCATAAATGGGCCTCCGCTCGACAAACTTTCTCTCACATGCTCCTATGCGGACCATCATCCAGCAGGTTGCATCTAGAGCCAGGGAGGGTCAGCTCTGCGACTCAATGCAATCTCTCCATCTAAGAATGATACACGCTAAGTCCAACATGTCCTTCGGTGTTATCTGGGCGATACTGGACCACATCCCTACCATCCGGACTCTTTCTTTGGACCTCCCCCCTTTCCACTTTGACTGGGATGTACCAGGAAACCTTCCCCAAAAGAACCTAACAACTTTCACCATCGCGTGCGATTGGCCAATTCCCCTTTTCCTGGATATCTTACGAGCTTGCCCCAAAATAGAGACATTGACCTTAGATCATAAAAGACTCATTCGACGCATTTCGGATGCGGTCAACACCCCCGTTCTCCTTCCCAAGCTCGAAACACTCCGAATGCAGGGGCTGGTGTCGCACCATCACAGTGGCAGCGACACCGATATATTTTGTCATCTCCAGTTACCATCTCTTCACACATTGGACATTGCCTTCATTCCGATTGGTTATGAAGACCCCCAGGACCCCAATACTACCGTTGGCCGTAACATCGTAGCGCTAGTTAGTGGCGGTCCCAACCGGGCCACTAACCTCCAGTACCTCCGCTTTGAGTCCCTGGCAATCTCATCCCAGGGTTTGCACTCCATCCTTTCCTCCCTCCCTATGCTTGCCCACCTTACACTCGACAAGCTTCGATCGCAATCCCGTTTCTTTATCGAGGCGTGTGCATTTCCCACCCAACTTTTGCCACGGCTTAGGACCCTCAGGATACTTAACGCGCTGGAGTTCTTCACCTTCGAAAATGACGATGTGTACAACTTTTTGGTGAATAGGAAGCACACAGCGACAGAGGAAGTACCCGATGCTCTGGAGGAAGTAGAATTGGTTATTTCACGTTGCCGTCCTGACATTGACAAGCAAGCCCACAGGCTTTCTTATCTAAGTTCGGAGGTGGGGGTGCGGGTTAGCGTTACAATTGTCTAAGCCTATTTCTGATATTTCAGTGTGCATTCTTTCTCTTTAACTATGAATATCCTGTAGGACTCAAAGCTGTGAATGCCATTGGCCAGATCTGGATCGAAAATGTGCAAGGTCGAGCTGCCACCTGGTATGTAGAAGAGTGAAGTGCCCTACATCAAGGCTCGATATGTTGAGATAAACCATCCTTAACCTACAGTCTGCCGTGGATTTGGAAGGAGCTCAAGTGAGCGCTGAAGGTCCGATCGCGAGTCAGCACCCCGGAGCGATAACTAAGCGCCCGACTTCAAGAAACACGAACAAACACTGCATAGCCTAGTAGCACTTGACACCTATGAGCAATTAGAGCTTTCTCCGCAACCCTTCACACGGATAGTCCGTCGCACTTGAAACCGGTATGTTCTCGATCCACAAGTCTCTATATCACTTTCTGGTTAACCATATGTCAAGATGAGTGGGCTAGATGACTTTAACGAAGGCTGCACCCAAACTCCTGTCGATGGGTTGAATCCTATGAAGCCCGAAAGCAGTCTTGAACGCACTCCTGGACAAGAGATCGTGCCACTAGAAGCAAGCACTGTCATTCCAACAGTGCCGATGGAACTCTGGCAAAGGGTATTTACCCTCGCAACACGCGATGTAGGCGAGGAAGCATACCATAAAACTCTCTTCTCCTTTCGAAACGTGTCTCGCTTTTGGAACAACGCTGCCCTCGGCGAATGTCACCTCTGGTGCCATCTTCCGAGAATCATCTTGTCCAACTCCCTCTCAGACGAGGACTACGCAGTCATCAAGCAACGCCTTATACTTTGTCTCGAAAGGGGTGGCTCGCTGCCGATATCCTTTACCTTCGATTATCAACGCAGAGAAGAACCGATATCTTTATCCTTCGACAATCAATACTACCGACACAGAAAAGAAGAGGACTTGAGGGAGGCCTTCAAGGCCCTCGAAATTCTAACGAACGTGTCGGATCGCTGGGAAGATGTGAGCTTTCTGATACCGGACGACCTCCTCGTCGCACTTGCCCCAGTTCGCGGACGGCTGGCATCACTTTCCAAGATGTCTTACCAGCGGCGATTTTCACTTATTCCTTGTCATTGGGGCCGAAACACGGGTGTTAGCTGTTTCATCGACGCCCCGAAGCTCAAAGAGGTCACCATCGACACGCTGACTGTGTGCTATCCGGATCGCGATGATGGGGCGTCCGTTACGTTCGACCTACCATGGAAGCAACTGGAGGTTATCAATGCTATCCTTTATCTGGAAAACAGCTATATGGCGATAATCAACAACTCGGGCAGACGGCTGCGGTCTCTAAAGTACCAATCCCTTCAGGCGCCCACGTTCTCATCGACGATGATTAACATACAATCCCTTTCAACCTTATGCTTATGGAGTGAAGGCCCACCTCAGCCGCTCTGCGCACACCTACAGTGTCTCACCCTCCCGGCCTTGGAGGATCTAGACATTCGGGGGTTCTTTGAAACTAACTATAACCTTTACCCTTCCATCCTTCTACTCCTTCAGCATTCCAATTGCTCGTTAAGAAAGCTTGCCGTCGACAGAACTAGCGATGTCTCCGAACGGCTGGAATCCTTCGTCGACATTCTTGCCCTTTCTCCCCGCTTAACCCACCTGGATATTGGCCATCTGGACACGTCCGGCTGGTCACGACTGGAGCTGTCCCCATCCAATCAGCTAGTCCCCGAGCTGCAAATGATAACGCTCCGAGGCCGCCTTGCAGGGGATCCGACTCGGAACCTACATCCAGACCCCTTTCCTTTCATGAACATGGTTCATTCAAGGGCGGACGGTGGACGACCGCACTCCGACCAGCAGGACGGGACCGTCCCTCCGATTCGCCGTCTACAGGAGGTTCGCCTGGTGGGCGATGACAGCCGCAGCCGTTCCGAACAGGCGCGGCTGTATGAGGCATCAGAGCGCTGGCTGCGAAATGGTCGCTTTGACATCGATTTGTCGAAAATGATAGCCTCCCTCAGAGAGGACTTTTATCCTCTCCGGCAGCACTCGACTCGCTTCCAAAACGTTCACTTGCGGGAAGGGATGAATCAGGTCATGTTGGAGTTGGAGGGGCTTGATGTTCGTAACCGGGATACTCGTATGTTACAGCGGTTTGCATAATTGTTGACACTGATCGCGCCGCGTGAAGTTTTGTAAATAAAAATAAATAATACAACAGTCCTGTCGAACCTGCTAAGAACGCCTCTTGCTTCGTCCCACCACCTCACATTGCACCAATCTCATTGTATCAGTAACCCAGACCGCCAATCCAACCCTCACCATGCCCTATCGCCCAATATCTCGAGATCTGAAGCTCGCCGCAATCCGTATGCACGAAGCCAACATTCTCGAGCTTGAGGACATTCTCGGGTGGACTAGGATGTCGCGCAGCACCTTCTTCCGAATTCTTCGACTATGGCGCAATACTGGGGATGTCGTCAAGCACACCTATGGCCTTCGAGGACGCCCACGGGCCTTTCTGCCCGACGACATCGACTACCTAATCCGTCTACTCCATCACCGCCCGGACTGGTTTCTCGACGAACTGCAGTACCTCCTCCAGACCAACCGCTTCATTTCACTTCACTTCACCACAATTTATCGAGAGCTTTACCGCTATTCGTTTACCAGGAAAAAGCTAAGGAAGGTGGCAATGGAAAGGGACGAGGAAAAGCGGGCAGACTTTGTTAGGAGGATGGCGATGTACGGTGCTGAGCAACTGGGGTTCCTGGACGAGGTTTCTAAAGACGAGCGAAGCGCTTTCCGTCGCTTTGGGCGCTCCTGCAAGAACACCCGGGCAGTCCGAAAGGGTGTCTTTATCCGGGGGCGGCGATTCTCTGCAGAAGGGCTACTGACGGTAGACGGCATGGTCAGCAATACGGTCGTTGAAGGGTCAATGACACGCGAGCGGTATCTCGACTACCTCCAGCATCAAGTCATGCCGCTGTGTACCCCATACCCTGGACCACTTAGCGTGTTGGTTATGGACAACGCTCGGATTCACCATAACCCCGAGATACTCGAACTTGCCGAACAGTTTGGTGTGCGAATCGAATATCTGCCGGCATATTCCCCCGACCTGAACCCCATCGAGGAGGCGTTCTCCAAAGTCAAGGCCTTCATCCGACGCCATGGAGATATCTTTGCAACAGAAGGTGACGGCATGGTTTACGACTTGATGGAAGTCATGGATATTGTAACGGACGATGATGCGTTGGGATACTTCATGCATGCTGGTTATTGCTAAGGTCTGGGCTAATGTGTACAGTACAAGAGCTCGACAAGGATTAGCATATCGACAGTATACCGTACCGGAACTCGTTTGGAATAGGATGTAGAGTACTGCGTGAATCTACTTGGGGGGCGCAGCCCATCGTGCAACTGCACCTCGAAGCTCAGCAATCTCGCCAGCCAGAAAACCCATATCCGAAAGCTGCGAGATCTTGATAAACTGAAAACCAGCCGTGCTAGAGAATCCATACTGAACGAACCGAGAGAACACAGTATCAGAAAGTTTATAGTCAGAGCAGAATTGAGAGAGGTCCATGATAGCTCCCGGAGTTGCAGCAGACGGAATGAGTGCGTCGTCGTTGACAGTGCGGAGCGCAGGAGCACCAGAGCAAAAACCAGAACCAGAACCGGAAGCTTGAGCGAAGCCCTGCATGCCTTGAAAGATTTCACCAGGAAAGACGATGTTGATGACTGGCTGCGCTGCCTGAACAACCGGCGGAGCTGGGGTAACATGCTGGTCCTTGGCTTTCGCTGCAATACGAGCTTCAAGAATGGAAGACCTCGGAGCATTTGCGCGCACAGCATCAAAAAGATGGTGGTTCGGGGGTGTATCAAGAGTTGCGATGGCATCGGAACGAAGCTATTTGGAGACGATGTGAGTAACATGACTCAGGAGGATCAGGGATAGGTAAGGGATAGGATAGTTACCATCGCTGCGGCCCACTTCTCAATGTGTTCATGCGTGAGCCTAACATGTGCAGTCGACGCAGCTGGAACATAGCAGTGAGGCGAAGAGCAACCAGCAGTGTTGCAGGTCCATCGAGCTCGGAGCTGCATGATCTTTTCATTCATCGCTACATTCGCTTGGAGCTTCTCCGAGTTTTGCTGGGCCTAATACCAATTCCGATTCAAAATCAACGCTCATGCTCAGTCGCAATCAGCATCATACAGTTACCTTGGTCTTCGGCTTCTTCTTCGCTGGTTCCCCGTCACCTCCAATACCAGCATCGGCGGCAGTGCGACCTCCAGCTGGATTTCCGGGCGCCATATTCTCCTTCTGAGCCTAAGAGTGAAGGTCAACATTCAAATTTGAGGAAACAACCATGAGCAGTAGAACCGTACCTCATTCTCGTAAACAACTAGCTTCACCAACGGATTCTTTCCCATAGACGTGATCACTCCCAGCATCTTCGCATAGTCTGCCTCAGAAGCGAGAGGAACCTCAGAGGTAACACGTCGTGCAATCATGTAGACGACGCGAAAAGCATCATCACGGACAGTGGCCTGGCCGGGGAATAGGGCCTTGATAGCCTCAATCTTGATACCGTCCTTTACGTCGACGTACTCGGCGGTAGTGGGGAAGATGAGGAGCTGGGAAACAGGGGTGCGCTTCGTCTTGGCTTTTCCGAGCTCAGAAGTCGAATATATGCTGAGATTGTAGGTAATGTCGACCTTGGCGCTTGCAGCTTCAGACTCTAGGGTATCGTTAGCACCTATACTAGCCATCTGAGCTGAACAACAAGCTTTGTCACGTACGGGCTTTTTTGGGTCGCCCGCGCCCTCGACTAGCAGGCTTCTGTGGTACTTCCTCCTCCTCCTCCTCCTCCTCCTCCTCCTCTTCCTCCTCCTCCTCCTCCTCTGCACCTGAGCTCTCCTCCACTCCTCCTTTATGGGTCATTTCGTCACCAGAGGGCATCTCAAGCTCCTGCGACGACGCGATCTCCTGTGCCATGGAATCCAATACTGCACGGCCGCTGGCAGTGATTTCGCGAGCAGGAGGGTCTTTCTTGGATCGCCTGGGCATGTTCTGTGGCTAGGAAGCAGTGAGACGGACGCTGGGTGCAATGTGGATGGGAGACGACACAAGGATGGTCGTGGTTCGAGCGAAACCTTGTTCTAGGGGTACAAATTGATTTATTGATTTATTTACACTCCGCGCGCGGAGTGTCAAGCTATGCTCAAACCGCTGTAATTGTAAGTGCAAGAAACTCACTTGGATTGAACTTCGCTGATACCAGCACAAATGAATACTGCACCATAGAGGCTCGGTGTAATTCACTTCCTGCATGCGATATCTCAGAGGCCAGAAGGCTGCATCCCGGGAGACGATATCTACAACTTTCGCACAAGGGCACTTCAGTTGTGCGAAAAGTGGAAACCCTACCTTCTGCAGGACTTCAGATCGTCCCCTTACAGGTGGTCCTACCTCGACGATGGTCTCTTTAGGTTGCAGTACGTTGATCCTTCGAGTGGTAAGCTACATATCCGCTTTCGAACCTCTACACAGTTCGCTGACTGCGTCATGTACGATCGTAAAAGCCAGAAGCGAGGATGAAGATTGGGTGGATATATTAGGTTGCAATAATCAAGAAGCCCTGGGCATATCCCGCGGCGTGGGGCCATGGTTGGTAGTGTAGTCAAAAGTGTATGGTCAAAGGCAGAATTAGAAAGGTTGTGAATAAAGCACCAGGAGTCATTGATAAAAAAGTGGGCATGAACTATCGTCACCAGAAACGACTCCGTTTTCGCCCTTGGATATGGATGCTACCGTGATGTCGCTAATAAAGTCGGCTACCCCATGCGCATGGCTGCGGCGTCTTGGGTTGCCAACTCGAAAACCATGCCCAGAATTTCGGCTGGAAGGATATGGCGGCGCATGGGGGACACTGGGAGGACTTGGTACTTTTCGATGCTTTCGGCTTCGAATTTCGCGAACGTGGCCTGGAGGGCATTGATGACATGAAGGATGAGCGCTGAGCCTGAGCATTAACCTCAGCTCGAAGTTCAATTCTTCCGAGTGCAGGGCGAAATTGGAAGAAAGGTGTTGAATGCGTTCTTGGTTCATGATGGTGTCAGAAGACGAGGGAGGCGATGGGGAAGCACAGGCCAGAGGAGGGTCCACTTTGCTAGCAACCCCTTCCTGCGTAGGGGCCCCCTGATACAGTACGTTTCCCCACGAAAGCACATACTCTAGCCAACTGTCATGCATGTATTAGACGTACGTGATACTGGCATCTACACCCAACTCCCTAAGCTTCATCGCCCCATACCCATTGTTGGGGTGACACTCGAAGAATTTGGCAGCGGGCGTAGTCATGAGTAGTGTTTCGAGGCAGTCGGGCGATGTTGCGGCCGCTGTCGACAGCTTGCGAGCGACGGAGTAGCTGCAGACGTCGTGGGGTGTGAAGCTCTTGCCAGCGTTTAGAACCTCGAGGCACTTTAATTGCGGGAGCAGCTGTTCACTGCCCGGACTGGACTTCCTGAACACGCCAGGATCCGACCCCACATTATCCAGAGTCAGATGAGTTATGGAAGGGAGCGATAAAAGGATACGGAGCAATCCAAAGGAGGATATGGGTAGGTTCTCGATCTGAAGGCGCTGGAGTCGGGAGGCGGGGTTGGGACCTTGAACCAGGGAGAGGATATCGTTTTGAAGTTCCCGCATGTCTGGAAAGTCGTCTCGCGGAGTGACGCCTCCCCATGGATCATCACGAACGAAGCGGATATCCAGAGTTTCCAGGGCGGGCAGGCTCAAACATGGCAGGATTTGGGTTTCGAAGTGGTCCAGGACGTCAATTAATTGAAGTATCCGGAGCCTGGGGAGGAGGACTCGATGGTGGCCTTCTAGACTACGCCTTTCATCGCGAATTACCATGCCATAGTCCAGGATCAGGGTATCGAGATTCTCGCCGCTGCCTAGTCTTCCTAAGACCCATGGCGACGGCCAAGCGCAGACGAGTTTGAACGAGGTTAGGTTTGCGAGAGAAAGGTTTTTAAGGAGCCCAGCACCATGGTTTTCCGGGATGTCCTCGACAGAGGGAAGGTCCAAGATGAGTGAAGTGACGGGTGGTAACTGCTCCAGAAACCTCCACTCCGCTATGGTGGAAGAACTATGCCATTCGGTCATCCCGACGTGTATGGAACGTATACGGTCCCACGATGGGCTCTGGCCTGGCTTGATGAGGTCGACTAAGTTCTCCATGCATTTGGTGCTCGAGGACCAGAGGGCGAGTTCATCGAGCGCAGGACCGTGCGCGAGAAAGTCTGCGATTGCGGTGGATGCTAGAAAGCAGTCGTTGGCCGCTTCCCAGCATCCTTCGGTGCATAACGCGTCAATTCTAAGTCTTTTCGGGTGACCACGAGCTCGAAGAAACCATGTTCTGAGCATCTCAACGTCGAGGGGTCTGTTCATTTCTCTTCTGTTGACATGGGCCCAGAGGGATGGAGTCGCCAATGCCACGTCGCGCCACGCCTTGCAGACGAGGCACAGGGTGGACACCTGGGTTTGTATCGTTATCTTGGACGTCTGGACCGCAAAGGAGAAGATATCTCCAAGGACTTCCACTGGAATGTAGTTGATGGGTGCAAGTAAAGACTCGTATGCCTTGCATTCGGCCTCGAGCGTCTGAAGCTCGCGACGCAGCCTATCTATGGCCGTTCTTCGAGACGCGATTTCGTTGCGAATTGAAGCGATTTCTGTAGATTTGAGGGTACCATTGCTGATTAGCATTTGAGTAAGGCGATCTCCGGATGGTGGTGCTGGTGGTGGTTGGAGGGTAAGAGTGTTTTGATGGAGCGTTTCAGACCAACTTCGAGGTTTGACATGCAGCGGCCGGCGAAAAAAGCACATCATCGTCGTACTTATTTGCTATTTAGCATTACAGTATCATAGGTCCAGACTCCATGGAGCTGCTGAAGGTTCTCCGGCCTCCAGGTGGCAGGGAGTCAGGGACCAGACCGCGGTTAAGTATCCTGAAGGCTAAGCAAAAAGTCTCTCTGCCTGGGAGTCGAACCCAGCTTTCGCGCGTGACAGGCGCGTGTACTAACCGATATACTAGCAAAGAAGCGATATGAGAACATCCCCATCGTCCACCGCATTCCTGAAGGCATACTCACGCGCAACTGAGCGCCGCAAGAGGGCTTTCCCTCTTGCTACAAGTTCTGGCACGCCCGGCCGTGAGCATGGCACAGTTGCTCTTCCAAGCTTCCCCGTGTCCAGTGCGGTGTTCTTGACGTGGCAAATGCCGCTGTTATGGGGTATGTATTCCGCATGAAGTATCGTGAATTCGTCGTACAAGCTACAGTTCGTCGCGGGCACCGGGAATCAGCTTCATAAGCTCAACGTCGAAGACGAGAGCAGAGTGGGCCGGGATGACGCTTCCAAAGCCACGGCTCCCTGTAGTGGAATGGTCGTGAGTGCGGTTTCGTTGAGGTGAGGGAATTACGAACCGTAGGCCATGTTGGAGGGGATAGTGAGGATACGCTTTTCGCCAACACACATACCCTGGAGACCCTTGTCCCAGCCCTGGATAACCTGGCCAACACCGACTGAAAGGGGCGTCAGTTGAAGGTGTGTGGATAATATAAGTAATCAACTTACGAGCCAAGGGGAGAGGGCTACCGCGGTCGCGGCTAATTTGGTCGTCTTAGCTTGGTTTCGACGTCACTGAAGTTAATAGTGCACGAACCTCGAGTCAAATTTGCTACCTCCATTGTGGAGGGTACCAGTCTATGGCAAAGGTCACTTTCTTGGTCATATTCGAGCCGAATAAGTAACTCACGTAGTGCACTTCGATAGAGTCCCCTGTCTGCGCCTTCACAGTGCAGTCCTCGGGAAGGTAAGTCGTATTGATATCGAGCTCGGTAGGAGCCTCGTATGCGACGGCCAGAGTCGCAGCAAGGAGGGAGGAGAATACAGCAAGAACACGCATATTGGATGGTCGTAAAGGAGAGAGCTGGGAACGGTTCGAACGCGCGACACGTCAATTCACTCGACGTGTCGGCCACGTGAGAACGAGGCCCTTGCCGACCGGCGGCCGTGATGGCTTTCCCAGGTTGCGGCGGATGACTAAGACTGTACAGTTCATCAGCCGGCACGAAACCTTAATTCCAGCCATACCGGAAGTAGTCCCGTCATCGTCGAGTTCCCTCCGTCGTCGCTATCGTCGTTAACAATGGTGAGCGGACCCTCGTCGTCGCCGTGCCCAGAATCCCAATGTTGAAGTCCCCATAGCCTTCCCAAAAGACCTTCCGCACGAAGCGCATCCTCGCTAAGGCCTCGCGCCAGAACAGGTACGGCTAGGTTCAACCAGGTTTGAGGGATATAGCTAAGGAAGCTTCTGCAAAGGCCCATTCCCCAGTGGTTCCGTCTCAAGACCGACACCAAGATCCAGTACAACGCCAAGAGGCGTCACTGGAGACGCACCAAGCTCAACATCTAAGCGCTTACCGACGACTATACACACTCGCGTTTACGATTCACTGTTGGGCACATCATCGAGGAGCGGGAGGCGGCTAAAACGAAGGATAGAGGGAGCTGGCTCGACTTTCACATCATATGGTTTTGTTTCAATTTATGCAGCTCCAATCCATGAACATGCCATCCATGCCTTCAGATTCTGCGCTTCGGCTTGAAGGAACACCGGTTTTCGCCAGGACACCCCAGCAACACCCTCGTTGGAACCCCTATTCTGTCTATACCCCAATGATACCCCTGGATTTTCAATATTTCTGCCTGGTTCTTGTGATCGACCATACACCCCCTCTCGTTCTGGTTTCATCGCCAATCTAGCGGGCGCTAGGATGCGATCGCCCCTCTCTCGGTTCATTGTGGGCCATCCCGCCAGTCCTGCGCAAGCTCTCAATTCGCTATATATGCGAGCTTGAAACGACGACATGCTTCATCGTTCTATTCTCTTTCTCGAATCATGAAGTTTGGAGTACTTGTTTCTGCCACTGTCCTCGCAGCGCGTTTGGCTCATGCCGTTCCAACATCCATTGCGGATGCTATCATGAGCCGTGCAAGCAGAGGTCTGCTGGCCCTCGAGCGCAACCGACACCGTTATTGACCATTCTCCATAGATGGCATCGACCTTTCCGTGCTCGACACGATGCCTGACATCCTAGCTGCCATTACGGATACCTACAACGAACGAGGTGTTCAATACCCCCAGGACGACAGGAAAAAGGCTGCACGAGTTGGAAGTCGAGGAGTTGGGAATATTTTCGACATCCATGGTACATCCTCCCTCCCCTTTCTCCATTGACGGTGTACTAACATAGAATGAAATAGCTCACGCTGAACCTGACTGGTATCGCAAAGTCGCACCCTTCACAGGCGGGAATGCCGACAGAAACGATGGAGGGGGAACCCCATCTCCCGCATGGAACGTCAGCTCCCACCTCGACTTCATGCAAACCATCGGCATATCCCATAGTATCCTCGGGTTCACAAGCCCCAGTGCCAACGCCTTCCTCGGCGACAAAGAACGCACCGTTGCCCTCGCGCGCCTCATCAACGAGCAGCTGGCTGCCTACGCCCGGACGTACCCTGACTCCTTCAACTTCTTCGCAGCCATGCCCCTTCCGTACACCGATGAAGCGATCACGGAGCTCAAGTACGCTGTGCAGGAGCTCGGGGCGGTGGGGGTTGCGCTTATGAGCAACCATGAGGGGCATTACCTTGGGTATGATAGTTTTACGCCGTTCTGGCAGGCGATGGATGGGCTCGGGGGACGGCAGGTCGTGTATGTGCACCCGACGACGCCGTGGCTCAATGTCAACGAGACGTGGATCCCGGCGAACCCGTACTCGGATATCGACGAGAGTCGGATGGAGTTTTAGTGAGTGTTGTTGAGCTTTGACGTCGCCAGGCTTTCGTTAACGGGTCTTCGTAGTATGGAGACTGCGAGGACGTTTATAGACCTGACGCTCACGCAGACGATACACAATTTTACGAATACCCATTTCGTCCTTCCTCACAGTGCGTTTCTCCATTCTTTCCTTCTTTCTTCTTTCATTGAGTGGCTGAATGGGGTTGTGTTCAGTCGGAGGGGCTTTCCCCACCATGATCGACCGGGTTCTCAAGACCGTGCACACGGAGCTGTACGAGTCCTCCCTCGAGATCTACCGCACTCGGTTCTGGTGGGACTCGGCCAGTCCGACCTATTTCCACCAGATTAATGGGCTTTTGGCATACGATATACCGAAGGCGAATTTGCTTTATGGAACGGTACGTCTCTCTCCCTCCCTCCCTCCCTCTTCGTAGGGCTCTCCTGTTCCTGGTCGCTTGCTTGGCGTTCGTGCTGATGTTCCTTCTGCAGGATTACCCTTTTATTAGTGCGGCGGTTACGGCTGCTGATTTCGATAGTATCATGGCATACCCTGGGCTCAGCGATGAGGAGAAGGAGGACTTGCTGTCGAATAACTACAAGACCTTGTTTGGGGATAAGCTCCACTTTCAGTAGTTGAAAATATGTTTCTTTGTTGCTTTGACTAGTGACTACCTCAGGTGCCAGTTGCATTGGAATTGGACCTTCCCTCTCCTTCGGGACCAGTTCGGGATACCGTGGATGTATCTGCCTCGATAGATTAGAGCGTCCGTGTATTTCTATTACCACGACAGGACAAGAAGGCGGCGCTCTCTGGGCCTTGGCGCTTGTCTCAATTTCCGGCGCTTAAGCAAGTTCGGGCAAACGCGCGCCCTCGCAGCTTGCTTAGGCGAGCTATATATATCCCATACAAAAAATCAAGAAGGTTCTGGCCACTCGCGAGTGATGATTTTGGTGCCCTTGTATGTGATTTGCATGTCCCCTAGCA
Source organism: Ephemerocybe angulata (assembly GCA_013368325.1). Taxonomy (NCBI): domain Eukaryota; kingdom Fungi; phylum Basidiomycota; class Agaricomycetes; order Agaricales; family Psathyrellaceae; genus Ephemerocybe; species Ephemerocybe angulata. The sequence goes on from JAACJK010000064.1 coordinate 210,585, forward strand.
TAAGGAGCAGCACTTCACGAAGTCGGAGTCTCACACGGCGGCGCAGGGAAGACTAAGAACGGGCAAAGTCTGTACAATAAAACAGGGTGTATATCCCAAGCTATGATTTGATAAACACTAGCCATATCTCTTCACATGAATGTAAGCTCGCAGTTAATCAGTACGGTAGGTAGGTTGAATAGAACCAAAATCTACTACACAACTCTGATTACATTGGTGACGGTTCGATAACGCGGTCCCTGCCCACCGGACGAAAGCGCCTTCATCACCACGAGAAGGTGGATGAACTTCTCGTCGCTAATAAATGGGAAGATACCTTCGACAAGTATCGATCTTCCGGGATCGGCCTCCATCTCCTTCACGCATGCCGTTAGCCTTGGGTCGACCTTGCCGTCAGGAGATTTCCAAGCGGTTTCTTGATAGGATGCCAAAGGCACCAAACGAACACCTGTGCCCGATCTGATGTCCCAAACAGCGATCACGGAGTCCGGAAGGCAGGTGTACGGTTTACCGGAAGAGTCTGGCGGTACTTGGGACAGCGCCCTCGGGGTATCAGGCGTAGGGATCTTACTCAGTGGAGGGCAGGATAGTTGTAGATTGACCTGCAGTTCCAAGTGTCGTAGCTGATCGACTCGGACCTCAAGAGATATAAGACTTTGATTCCTGTCTTCGAGGCCTTACCGTTAGGTCAGTGAGGATGGGACGGACTTGAATAGGCATATATGAAAAACCTACCCGAGTACCAATGGGCTAGTGGCCGGCAATCCTGAGAATGATATGCAATCCAATCTTCTTCCTGGCATTCTTGAGAGCAATATATCGCTACGTGGCAACGACTGCACCGCTTCGGTGTCAAAGCTGGGCGTACACAGTGGGATGAAGTATCCCAATGCTAAGCGGAAGCATGGATGGACAAAAATCAGGATTCAGGATTCAGTTACCAGCGGTATTTAGTGCGCACCTTTATATTGCTACAAGTCACAATTTGACCGCCATCCACATTTTGTCCAGTGTGTACCAAAGTAGCCCATTGCGACCAATCCGAAACCCTCATCCTAAGTGCCTCTGCTTCTTGCGAGGCACCAATGGGCCTTCGAAACAGAGCATGATCATCGTTCTTCGTCATTGCCCAGAATACCTTGGAATGGTAGAGATATGGGAGCACGAGCTGAAGCGCCCGAAGTGCTTTGGAAGTTCCGAGGAGACTCTCAACGCGCGGAATGTCCCCATCAATGCACTGTAGTATACCACCTCGGATGAGGTACTTGAGAGATTTCGTCGGGCTTGATGAATATAGAGTCGCAAACAAAAGAAGGCCGGTTGCGCACATGGAGAGCTGTGACCATCCGTCGATCCCGGTTGAGTCTTTGACAAATCGATCGCGGATGCTGCGCAAGGTTTGGACGAAGTCTTCGAGGAAAGGTGAGACGGCCTTGGCTGGCCACAGTCTCGACCTACCTAGCAATTGAGTTGCAAAGCTAGAAAGGCTAAAGAAGGTCATGACTGCGGGTGCCCCCTCTAGAGATCCAGATCGATGCCTGGCATCGATTTCTTTGGCGCGTGAGAGGATTGAGGTCAGGATAGCCCGCCTTGATATCGAGGAGAAAGAGGCAATTCGGCCCGTCATACTGAGTAACACGTCTTCGGAGTGAGTCCAAATACCAAAAACGCGAACGACGCGACACGGTTCCCTGGGGCTTGGAAAGCTACTGTAGTGTTCACCAGTTTTCTTGTTCGTATGGGTTAATAAAAAGATGATGAGGTCGATGGTGTGAGAGAGGGTCATAAGTTCGTGACGTCCTTCGTCAGATTTAGGGATGTGGCTGGCGATGGCACCCAGGATTTCTGCGGCGTCCGCGAGCATAGCCTGGAGCTCGGCGGACTGAGGGGGGAATAACAAGATGAGGTATCTCATCCACTTGGTGACGTTGTCCCAATAGTCAATAAGTAGGCGAGCACTCTTGGAGGGTACCCCGGACGCATCCATATAACGAAAGCTTAGCAATGCCGACCTGAGGTCGGCGAGCTGGGATGTAGCTGATAGGCATCGTTCCCTATCATCGTCGGTGAAGTGTACGAAGGCAACCGTCGGAATATGGGATGCATCGAGGAAGCGTAGAATATATTCCAGCCACTCGAGGTCGTGTTCTCCAAACAGGAAGGTTGCAAGGGCCACGAGGGAGGCCTCGCTACCAGTCTCGCTGACTCGATCGAAGAGCTGACGTCGGATTCTAGATCTTTAGCTTGAGAGGTTAGAAGTAGAGCAACGCTCACCATTCGGCGTTTGTTCACTTGCGTACTTGAGACCTGGGCAGGGGCCTGGATAGCCGCACCTTCTTTGCGATTACGCCGAGCAGGCATAATGGTAGTTCGGAGGAAATTTAATGTCTCTGGTGCGCGCATTTCTGGCTTTTATACCCATTTACCTCACTACGCGAGTGCCTCATGTCCATTGTATTCAGAATATAAGAGAAAACGTGTAATTATAAGAAATGCATCGTGTAGCGACAAGGCGAGAGGCAACCGCTGGGCAACCGGCTTCGAGCGCTTGTTTTCGTCTGAGTGGCTTGGTGATGTCATTGATTGATCTGACTATTTCGGGACAAGGACCGGGACCCCAAGACGAGTTTGCCCACCTGCCTACGTAGTTGGGCAGGGGCAGGCCGCTGGCATCCCCCTGTTGCGCCCCTTATCCACATTGGACCTTCTTTTTCGGGACCAGGTGCATTGGAGGGATATACTTAGTTGCCTACAGGAACATGTCTTTGCTAGTATATCGGTTAGTACACGCGCCTGTCACGCGCGAAAGCTGGGTTCGACTCCCAGGCAGAGAGACTTTTTGCTTAACGGCGTTCTGGATAGTGGACTCTAGTCCCTGGAGTCTAAGGTCGGTTCATAATTAGGTACCGTGTGCGACGACGACTTGTTTGCTCGCCGGCGCCTGTTTTCATGGATTACAAACCACCGAGCTGTAGATGGCAAACTCGAAGTTGGGCTGACACTTGTCATCCAACCACCACCATGACCCGAGACCGCCTTGCTCATCTGCCAACCAGCAATGGTACCCTCAAAGTTACAGAAATCGCTTCAATTCGCAACGAAATCATGACTCGAAGAGCGGCCATAGATAGGCTGCGTCGCGAGCTTCAGACGCTCGAGGCCGAATGCGAGGCATACGAGTCTTTAGTTGCACCCATCAAATACCTTCCAGTGGAAGTCCTTGGAGACATTTTCTCCTTTGTGGTCCAGACGACTGGATTGACGATAGAAGGCCAGGTGACCACCCTGTGCCTTGTCTGCCAGGCGTGGCGGCAAGTGGCTTTGGCAACTCCATCCCTCTGGGCCCAGCTCAGCAAAATCGAAGTGAACGGACCCCTCGACGTTGAGATGCTCAGAGCGTGGCTTCTTCGAGCTGGTGGTCACCCGAAAAGACTCGAAATCGACGCACTATGCACCCCAAATTGCGGCGAAGCGGCCAACAAAGACTGCCCTCTAGCATCCGCTGCAATCGCAGACTTCCTCGCGCACGGTCCTGCGCTCGATGAACTCGCCCTCTGGTCCTCGAGCACCAAATGCATGGAGAACTTAGTCGACCTCATCAATCCAGGCCAGAGCCCATCGTGGTACCGTATACGTTCCATAAACGTCGGGGTAGGCGATTGGCACCGTGGTTCTAACATAACGGTGTGGAAGGTTCTGGAACGGTTACCACCCGTCACCTCACTCTCCTTGGATTTTTCCTCTGTCGTGGACATCCCGGGAAACCATGACGCTGGGCTCCTTAAAAACCTTTCTCTTGCAAACCTAACCTCGTTCAAACTCGTCTGCGATTGGCCGTCGCCGTGGGTCTTAGGAAGACTAGGAAGCGGCGAGAATCTCGAGGCCCTGATCTTGGATTATGACATGTCAATTCGCGATGAAGACCGTAGTCTCAAAGGCTACCGTCGGGTTCTACTCCCCAGGCTCCGGACACTTCAATTGCTGAACCTCGTGGACAACTTCGAAACCCAAATCCTGCCATGTTTGAGCCTGCCCGCCCTAGAAGTTTTGGATATCCACTTCGCTGACCCATGGGAAGGAGGCACTCCACCACAAGCCTACGAACTTCCAGATGACTACGACATTCCAGATATGCGGGAACTTCAAAACGATATCATCTCCCTGGTGCAAGGCCCCAACCCCGCCTCCCGACTCCAGCACCTTCAGATCCACAACCTACCCATATCCTCCTTTGGATTGCTCCGTATTCTTTTATCGCTCCCTTCCATGACACACCTGACTCTTGATAATGTGGGGTCTGATCCTGGCTTGTTCAGAAAGGCCAAGGGGGCCAGCGAACAACTACTCCCGCGATTAAAATGCCTCGAGGTTCTAAACGCTGGCAAGAGTTTCACACCCCATGACGTCTGCAGCTACTTTGTAGCTCGCAAGCTGTCGACAGCGACCGCAACGTCACCCGACTGCCTCGAAAAACTAGTCATGACCACGCGCACTGCCAAATTTTTCAAGTGTCACCCCAACAATGGGTATGGGGCAATGAAGCTTAGGGAGTTGGGTGTAGATGTCAGTATCGCGTACGTCTAATACATGTAAGTATGACAGTTCACTATAGTACGGAAGGCCATGCGGTACTTTGGTCTTTGTTTCGCTCAACCTGTACAAACTCACCGTAAGCTCACATGGTGTCTTCGAACACAGTTTGACGTAGATCTTTACGAGGAGAATACCTTACGGACTCTATGGCTGTAGGCTGTAAGTGGTATTAGACAAATCCCATATCATTAGGGCGCGTAATAGTAAGCCTGCACTACAGTCTGTGCTCTCGTGGGGGAGCTTACTATATGAGGGGGCGTGAGGGCCCCCTAACGGAGGGAGGTTGAAGGTATTCGGGCTGAATGTCCGTCCTAAGTAGTTCCGGTAGCAGTCTCTGAACCGTGAGTCCCCTAGAAGCCCCTAGAGTCAAAGGCGAAAATGGTTTTAACGCGTTGTTGTATTCTGAGTCTGTTAGTTTTCTCCCCGTGGTCTTTACCTTAAGCACGCTTGCCTTATCGTGGTTTGAAAGCCAGCGCCTGTTTTAAGGTTTAGCGCGCTAGGTGCCAAGCCGGACTCCCGGATTTGCCATCACATCAACCTTGCCTTCCAACCACCACCACTATGACCCAAGACCGTCTTGTTCAGCTATTAACCAGCAACTCCCCCCTCGAAACTGCTGAAATCAGGTCAATTCGCAAAGAAATTATGTCTCGAAGAGAAGCTATGGATGTACTGCGTCACGAGCTTCAGGCCCTCGAGGCCGAATGCAAGGCATACGAGTCTTTACTCGCACCCATGCGCCGCAACGTCCTTCCAGTCGAAGTTCTTGGGGACATATTCTCCTTGGTAGTCCAGATGCCCGAAACGACGACAGATAGCCAGGTGACCACCCTGTGCCTCGTCTGCAAGGCATGGCGCGACGTGGCATTAGCGACCCCTTCCATATGGGCTCGGGTCGGCGAAATCGAAATGGAAAACCCCCTTAATGTGGGAAAGCTCCGAAACTGGCTTTCTCGCGCTCGGGGTCACCCTAGAGGGCTTGAAGTGGTCGGAACTCGGTGTATGTACGAAGAGCACGACGAGGCCAGCCCCTGTCCCCTACCATCCACAACAATGGCAGACTTCCTGGCGACCGGCCCTGCACTCGATGAACTTTCCATCAAGGCTTCGAGTACGAAATGCATGGAAGAGCTTATAGACCGCATCTTACAACCCCAGAGCCCATCGTGGAACACTATACGTGCTATACATCTAGGGATGTCCCACTGGCACATTTCTTCGGGCCCAAGGTCGTGGAGCCTTCTCAAACGACTACCACCCGTTACCTCGCTCTCTTTGAGCCCCCCCAGCTCGGAGGGCCTCCGGGAAAATCAACTTTATCAAGAAAACAACAAAACCCTTGAAGACCTCACCCTTGCAAATCTCACCACGTTCCGGCTTACCTGCGATTTCCCGTCGCCGTGGATTTTGGGAAGGATGGGCACCGGTGAAAATCTCGAGACCCTTACCCTGGATTTTGAGTTGTCAGCACGCGACGAAGAGCGGTCTCTCCATGCATTCCACTCCCGAGTCCTACTTCCCAGGCTCCGGACATTGCAAGTGCTGCAACTTGACGATAACCACGAAACACAAATCCTGCGGTGCCTCCGGATGCCTGCTTTGGACAGATTGGATCTTTCCTTTGGAAAGCCGTGGGGAGGATTAAAGGTTGAGGCCAATGACTATCCAGATATGTGGGAACTCCAAGCCGATATCATATCCCTTGTTGAAGGTCCCAACTGCATCTCTCGACTCCACCACCTTCGCATCTCCAACCTACCCATATCTTCCTGCGGACTGCTCGAAGTCCTTCTACAGTTCGCTCCCTTGACCCATCTGAGATTGGATAACGTTGCGTCCGATCCCATCTTCTTCCAAAGGGTGAAAGACAAAAATGAGCAGCTGTTGCCACAATTACAGTATCTCGAGATTCTTAATTCTGGACATAGCTTCACACCGCAGGAGGTTTTCCGTTTCTTTGAAGCCCGCAAGGTGATCGCAGCTGCTGGAACGTCGCTCGTATGTTTAGAAGAACTAGTCATGACTGTAACCTCGGCCAAGGTGTTCAAAGGACATCCCAGCAATTTATACGAGGTGTATGGCTCAGGGAATTGGTTGTCAGGCCCGTAGTCTATTTTGACTTAATAATATACACTGACCAACATGATTACACCCACCATCTCTGAACGCACTGGGTAAATAGACTTTTCAAAATGAGCTGTTTGCAATCAGGCATTCGAAGAGCCAACCCCTATCATTTCGTCGGCTGACAGCTGTTGGCAGGATTGATCTCATTCTCAAGAGTCAATGCAGTTGAAACGCTTACACCTTCAACTTGACCATCAGCCTCCATGGACGAGCGCCTCGCTTACCTTCTTTCTGGCAATTTCGCTCTCGATCATACGGAACTCAAAGCAGTCGAGCACGCGATAACTACCCGTGTACATGCAATCAACAAGCTCGAGCTCGAGCTGCAAACCTATCGGGCGCTCATCTCACCTCTCCGCCGCAACGCCATCCCGCCAGAGGTTCTCAGCCAGGTCTTCGTCCTTGCGCTCGACGACCCGGAAACCACCAAAAGGGATAGGTTGAACGACATCTGCCTGGTATGCAAGGCATGGCGAGACGTGGCATTGGGGACCCCGGAGTTGTGGACTCATCTTGACAAGATCTCCCTCAACGGAACCCCACCCAACATGAACAAGATCCGCTCCTGGCTCGCCCGTTCTTTGGATTATCCGAAGACGCTTGAGATTGCCGGTATTGGATACAAGAAAGACCACCAGCCAAACACCTGTTTGTCGATGTCCTCACCAGCACTTGCCACCTTCTTAACATCGGGACCGACTCTGAATAATTTGGTCCTCGCATGCTCTTATCAGTGCATAGAGGCGCTTGTGGGCCTGATAAAGCCTACGCGGAGTTCATTTTCGCCCTCTTGGGACGCGTTAAGGTCCTTGGAGCTGCGCATGGGACATTACTCGGAGCACCTCTCGCAACCATCATGGCACGCCCTATATAACCTTCCCCCCCTCACCTCTCTCACCCTCGAACTTCCCAGATATAACGACATACCAGAATTACATTCCCTCCCAGAATATCTCACCCTTCCAAACCTAACAAATCTTACCCTCATCTGTGATTGGCCATACCCCTGGATTGCGGGCACTTTGGAGAATTGTCGAACACTCCAGTCCTTGGTCGTCAACCTCAACGAAGATGTACCAGAGCACAGAAGGTTCTACTACAACTTCGACAATCCAGTTCTACTTCCAAATCTACGAATTCTCCGACTACAACGCATAACTCTTGTGGGCGAGGCACGCGACGCCCAGTTCCTTCGGTTCTTCATGATGCCCTCCCTCGAAGAGTTGGACCTCTGTTTTCTGCCAGATAAAGCCGGGGATGGGGAGCCAGAGGGGGATTTCTCCACCCCGTCGAAGTATAGCTATGGCTCAATGCTCAACCTCCGTGACTACATGGGGTTCGATGGTTCCACCAATTTAAAACGCCTTCGCATCCAATCTCTTCACATTTCCTCCTATGGCTTACTCGGGGTTTTGGGCAGACTTGCATCTCTAACGCACTTGACGTTGGACACCATTGACACAGATACCGACTTCTTTTTTCGGATCAGCAACTCGGCCAGCCTGCCATCGGGAACAACAGTGCTCGAATTCTACAATGTCATTCCACACACCTTCCCCCCTGACGTCGCTTGCAGAACTCTTGTCGAGGAACGAGGGCGGGGCCGCTACCAACGCCTCGAGAATTTGAGCATGACCGTCCAACGCCTCGAGAATTTGAGCACGACCGTCCGAAAAGGGCCCAGGGACCCTAATAGCGGTCACTGGGTCACGAAGCTACGGGAATCCGGAGTGGCCGTCGTCGACATTGCATGGGCGTAAGGAGTTGCAGGGATAGGTTAGGGCTAGCGGTGGGATGGACGTGATACATGCATACTATCAGACTTTCCTGCTATTCGCATACTGCCGCACTTTTCCAACATGACTCCAACTGGATCAACCAACTATAGCACGAGTCGATCAAAATCTCGAATATAAGTAAAAAGGGAACGGGCGCTTAATCCCATCCTCCGTCCCATCATTGACGCTCAATTTCGCTTCCACACCCCTCCCAGCTAAAACTGACATCGCGAACATAGAGTCCTCTTCCTCCTTCGTCTTCGCCCGAAGGTTCGTCGTAACATCAAGGTGCAACCGGACTTTTGGATCGAGGGTTTCTGCGAGGAACGCGATGAAGTCTGACCATTGTTTTCGGTGGATAGTGTAGAAGCAGAATTTCAGCGTAACGGTGCGCAGGGAGGATTGGTTAGGAGGAAGGGTTGAGAGGACGGCTATAGCATATTTGAGGGAGGCGGGTGAGTTGCTTCCATCAATTGTCAGGCTATGGAGGTTCGTATGATTCGAAAGGTCGTAGACGCGATTATTCCTGAACCCTATATCCACCGTTAGCACGACGCAGAGATGCGGAAGTGTAGTTAAGGGCTTTACCTATCGTCAATTCGAGGCTCTCGATGAAAGTCGCGTTATGCACTGTAAAGAACTCGCCTAGATTCCCATACGCCCAAAACGCAGTGTTGAGCCAAAGACGGAGTGCCAGTCTGGTCGAAGGGCCGAATCGGAGCCACTGAGACAGATCCGACGTAATGTTGTTGTTGACGTCGAGGTTATCATCGACGTGTATATCGAGGGACTCCAGTTGAAGAGTCGTTGGGCGGTAATTCTCTCCATTGTCGTTCGACCACAACTCCGAGAACGAGTGCTGAAGCCGTAGACGACGGAGATGTGGAGATGAGAAGTAGGTCTTGAACTGCTCGAATGGCAGCTCAAATACCAAGCCGTCGAGCTCCAGGTCCTCTACGCAAGGCATTGATAAGAGGTGGGTCACGGTGTGCTTGAAGTGGAAGGGCAACATTCTGTACGTCACGCGTCGGCCTGAGCGAGGGCCCCGGAGGACGACCGAGCGGGGTTGGATGCGCGCGACGATGTGGCCTGCGAGCTCTGCGGCTTCTGTGAAGTCGGACCGCATTCCTCCTTGGGCGAGGAAGCCGAAGTCTATTTCGAGATGTCGGACGGAGGATGCGATTTGGTTTGAACGTTTGTCCTCGAGGACTTCTAGGAGGGATTCGAAGTTAGGGGGTTTGCTGAGTGTGATGGTGCGGAAGAGGCGGGCTTGGCTCAGTGTTCGCCAGGTATGTGTAACAAGGGAGCAGGCTTTGAGGTCTTTAACGTCGACATTGTCTAGAGTCGATTCGACCAGCTCTATAGGCAGGTATTCCATCGCTGGAAGAACATAAGCACCCCACCACGACTGCTTCACTGACATTACTCACTGGAAACCAAGGTAGGCAGCCTTTCCTCTCTAAGGGGACCGGGTGTTGGGGATGAATGCAAGGCGAACGGGTCGTCTCAGCACCTTGGAGCTATTAGTAGCATGGATATCAACCCCACTTTTCCACAAATCGTTCGAGACTTTGAATAAAGCCTTCATTTCGCAAGCCACACTTACATAAAGGCCGACTCTACACAGTGGAAAACAGGGTTATCTGTTGACATTTGACGTTATTTCGGCCTGCAGGCAGCAGGGATGAGTTCGCTTCAAGAAAGCGCCTGCATGAGATGTGTGGCATGCATGGACGTCGAACTCCGGAAGTACCGCCGCTGCATTCACGAGCTTATCGTTGCTGCCTCGAGGCTTGATCCTGGCGTAGAGTACGGCTATTTGAGCCAGCTAGGTAATCTATTGCCGTTCCCCAAATATTGGGGACCTGTAGTGTGGAGATATTTGAATGTGAGTGCATATGTCGAGGATGGATTTAAAAGCGTCACCTTCGTCATCTCTACTCCGAGATAGGCGCCCAAGGCTCTTGAATGCAAGGTCGATGACGGAGCGCTGGTGGGTTGAAAGTGAGAATCGCAGTCACTAGCCCGGGTGCAAGAATACCGGGGTCGGACTCTCCGAATGGTGTTATACCTCGTCCCTCCGACTTGCCTTGTTCATCGGTAACATGATGAACATTAGGGTTGGTAAGGTTGCCACCTATCGACACGAGGTGTAGGTCAATGATGAATGAGGCGCATTACTCACTTAGAATGCCCTATAAGTCGAGCTGGCGTCCAGAGGATTACCACCTATGGGATCATCAGGAAGTGAGGAAGTACTAGTAGACGAAAAAAAAGATACGAAGCATACAGAACAGAACGATCATGCTGGGGGTTTCTTGGAAACTGTTGCCGGTAGCCACGATCAAGCCGAAAGACCAAGCAAACTCCACCTTCGAAGTCCTGTAAGTACATTGAATACTTCACCTTAGCCAATGCCATTACCAACTGCGCTTTGGTCATCTTCCCTCATAAATCTGTCCCGGGCTTCCGAGGCCAAGCAATCGTTCAGCACAGAGATGAAGGCTGCCAAGTGCACCTCGGTCTGAAAGGTAGCAATTTGAAACTTGCCAGGGCGAAGACGTACCTCGAGCAAGCTTTGCGCAGTGGTCTTGCCGTAGATGGATGAGCCAATGGATCAAGGTGATACACCTTCACCAGAGCAATACCCGTGCAACGCTGAAGGCATTATTATCTCATCATAGTGGCCCCCATCTCGTTGGATGCCACTGATAAAGCGAGGTTTTGAACTGTAAGGATAGCTGAACGTGCTCATAACCGGCCTAATAACATCGTAGCGATGAGGATCGGAGGCCAACGCAGTGGATCGATTGGCACTTCCCCAGCTTCAGAGCTACTGCGACAGCAATCTGGAAAACTCAATAGTAGCGCATCGATAGAGGCACGAGAAAGCCACCAGAAGACGTACCAGTACTGCCCACCACAGCCTCGACATCCGATTCCGCATGCGCAGTTCAGAATGACAAAATGGAATTGGAGAGTATGGCGTAACATGGAGCACAGCCAATTTGCCGTGAAAACTTCCAGGGTGACGATGGATCGATGCTCTAGAATGGGGTCTACGCCTTATTTTGCGACGCCTTTACCATCGCAATTACCGTCAAGTGGGTGACTTTCCATAACGCGTTTGGAATATTTTTCGAATAGATTGAGGATATTTCGGAATCTATAGGGCCCCTGTGCCGACGTGCCGCTGCCTGGTTGATGAAACCTTGATGGCATTGCGTCTGAATAAAACATGATCTATTCGAGGCCCCAGGACCCCTCGAATAGATGGACGAGCAACGAATAAACCCTGAATTGCCTTTTACGGACAGATTCAGTCCCACGACCATGCGGTATCGATCCTGCATTGCTTGGACTGAGTCCGAGTCTGCACTTCGTCCTTTCCTCCTTGCCCGCTTCCTGTCGATAGGCCAAAAGCTGCCAAGCTAGACCAGGGTACTGTCAGTGCCTCCCCTACCATCGCCATCCAAGGTCAGTGGTAGTCGAGTAAGGTATATGCGCTTTTGGTCTTGGCGTGCAATCTTCTGGCCTCCAGCAATAACCAAAGCTCTAGCCTGGAGGGGAAGACCTTCATCTTCCTCCTCGGCCCATCAAGGCTTGAATCTGGGAGAATGGCGGCATTTGGAAACAAGCGCTGGAAGAAGAGGGCGTCTAATCGACTAGGAGGGATATTCCAAATCTATTGCGAATGTAATCACGATGGCCTTATGGTTTACTCCCCGAATATTTTTAATCCCTTTCAAAGTCCGATGATGCGACGTTTTATTCCTGAATATCATATTTTCGTTATGGAAAGTCACCCAGTATCTATTGTTCGATAGGCCATGTTGTGGTTGAGAGGGCTCTTTGTTCCGAACACCCATTTGATTGTCACAGCCGAAGGTGTGGGACCCGCATCCTCGGCCAGGCCGAACTGCAATATATAGGAGAAAAACATCGCTCTAAAGGACTGGAGAAAGGGGGGATAACTCGTCGTCTGACAGTAGAACCTAGGTAGATCATCAGTAATGTAACTGAGTTTCCTCGAAGCTCGCCGAGTTTCAAGGTTTTTGTTGGTGCATCAACCATCCCTGGAATGGGGTAAAACCCAAAAGCGGATACGGCGGTCAGAGCTCCTCAGAACTCTCAACGGCAACGGCGCTCTAAGTTCCAAACGACCATGTCCCCGACAGCGACAACACTAGCGGCGGCGGCGACGTCGACAGCCGCGACGGGGACTCTTAAATTCGGCAAGAATCTCAAAGTATGTCGTCCTCGCTGTCCCGCAGCGTCCTCGAAGATCTAAACATCGTAACCCTAGGTCGTCGGTATCCTCTTAGCCGTGGCCAGTGGTGTTCTCATCGGCATAAGCTTTCCATTGAAGAAGAAGGGTCTACTTCGCTCGCAGGCGGGTGGAGAGGCTGGAGAGGGTGTGGCGTACCTCAAGTCGGTGTGTGCCTCTCAGACCGTTAATTACTCCGGACCTGACCTGTGTTGCAGTTCTTATGGTGGACAGGCATGATTTGTGCGTCGTTCACAGCTCAAAACTGAGTATAGATGGATATCTAACGAGGAGGCATGTCTATAGTGATGATCCTGGGGGAGATTTGCAACTTTGCTGGTGCGTCGGCCCAAGGATATCAAACAAACGCTCAATTAATGCCCCACTAGCCTACGCTTTTGTTGAAGCAATCGTTGTAACACCACTCGGAGCTCTATCGGTCGTCATATCGGCCATTCTATCGTCACTGTTTCTCAACGAGAAGCTTACGTTCTTTGGATGGCTGGGTTGCGGCTTGTGTATCGTGCGTCCCCCTTTCCTAAATCTTGCACTGCCCATTCACCTAGTCTCGCAGCTCGGCTCAGTGATCATCGCCCTGAACGGTCCTCATGAATCAGCAGTCGGTCAAATCCGCGAATTCCAACAGCTGTTCCTAGCACCAGGTTTCCTAGCATGGGGTTCTGTTCTTATCGTCGGATCCCTGGTCATCATATTCTACTTCGCACCGAGATACGGCAAGAAGACCATGCTCTGGTACATCTCGGTTTGTAGCATGATTGGCGGACTATCTGTCAGTGTTACAACTGGTCTCGGTGCTGCTATTGTTACGTCTGCCATGGGAGACAACCAGGTATGTTCTCAGAGCCTTCAGCCTTTGGCGTTTCGCTGACATATGTTGGAACAGTTCAAGTACTGGTTCACCTACTTCCTGCTAGCATTCGTTGCCATTACTTTGAGTAAGTGGATTGCCTTAATTAATGTGGCACCGAGCTGATGGTTCTCCTAGTCACTGAAATCTATTACCTCAACATCGCTCTCGCAATGTACAACACCGCAATGGGTACGCAACCTCTCATTCTTACTGGCTTGGCACTAAACTCCACCCCAGTCACCCCCACCTACTATGTCATCTTCACGTTCTTCACCATGGTCACGACTATCATTCTCTTCAAGGGTCTCCGCGCCCCCGCATCCCAAATCATCACCATTGTCATGGGTTTCCTCGTCATCTGTCTGGGCATCACCATCCTCCAAATGTCCAAGATCGACCCCAAGAACTTCAACAAGCTCGATCGGCGCTCAACCCTCCTCCTCCAAGCCGCACGTGCCGACAAGGCCGACGACGACGACGACGAGAAGGCGGGCATGGCGAAGATGGAGGACCCAGGCATGGACACCCTGCGTGGATCCTTCGGGACAGTCGGCAGCATCATCCGCGCACGCACCATCGCCAAACGCATGAGCCAAAGCAGTCGCCGCGACTCGCACCGGCATACAGGGACCATCTCCGGCGCATGGGACCCTTCCAGTGCTGAACCGCACACCGACCGTTTCTCGGGCATGAAGCGGCATCAACTGTATGACGCTCCTGTTCCTAGACCTGGCGGGGGCGACACGGACTCGATACACTCGCTCACAGCCAAACGGCCAACGATCAAGTTCGATAACCGCGATCTTGTACATTCGTATAACCGACCGGGGACGGGTGACAATACCGCGAGACACGAGCATCGGCAAGCGGTGGGATCTCCCGCAGTGAACCGCGACTCGGGGTACCCTCCCCTTCCCCCAGTACCGCATGACACGTCGCTTGACAACATCGCTGGTCTTGGGGCGAACGGCGGCAAGGACAGTAGCGGGGCGATTGGGAGCACGACGGCGGTGGGGAGTGTGGGGAGCCAGAGCGAGTTGCTGGATTACGACAAGGATAAGGATAGCTATAGCCAGCTCCTTTCATATCCGCCGCTACTGTCCAAGGAGCATGCAGTACATAGTGCGCCTGCGACGGTCTATGATCGGTTTAGGCCCGTGCCACCTGGGAGGAAGGATTCAAGAGACTTGTTTGAATCGCCCACAGCACTAAGGGAGACGTTGTTGTCGTTCCCTTCTGTGACAGACTCGGCGCGGAGTCAGGACTGGGATGAGGCGGAGTTGGAGGGACTGCGATTGGCGGAGCAAGAACGGGTCGCTAAGGAGAAGAAATCGTCGTCATCCTTGGGAGCAGTACTCGCACCAGCCTCGAGAGACAGGAGTAAAGAGCGGAGATCGAAGAAGTATCCCAAGGGTGCGGATCCCGAGAGCGATATGGAGGAGAGCGAAAGCTTGTGGAGGAGGAGTTTGGAGAACGAGAGTGCGGAGATGCCTGGGATCCGGTTGGTGCCGTCGAGAAAGTGAGGGCATGAGGCATTCCGACTTCCCGTTTTTTTTGTTTTTTTTGGGTTTGTTCTTTGTTGTTGCTGGCCAACTGTAATGGGGAAGGGGGCCGCTGTATCTTCAAGGGACATTTTCTCTTTCTCCCCATCTAACTTTTGCTTAGGCATGGTCTAAACTAAGCGGACATTGCGCACTGATACTTCGTTCTGGCCTGTAGTATTTGTAACGTTATAGTATATCCAAGGATCACGACTGCTGATGATTATTATGACCTTTCTCTATCCTTCATCTGTGTCTTTCCTCACTGATTCTTCTTCGTGAAAGGTTGCCCAGCGGCGCCCAATTGGTACCGCTGATCTGAATCACCAAGTGGGGGGCGCGCCGGCATGCAGCCAACATGCAGCCCTGTCCTCTACCACGACAACACCACGGCACGATGCACGTATTCGACGACCACCGCATCCTACACTCGAATGACGTTCCGACCTCTGTTCAAGCGGAAGGTCTTGCGGGGGAGATACTCCAACTGACAGCTCTGGCGCACAAACTTCAGAGCGAACTCGAAGAAGTTCAAAATCGACTCTGCCAGCGTCGCGGAGCACTGTCAGCCGTCCGGCGCATCCCCCAAGAGATTCTGGGAGAGATATTCTCTTCCGTGCTTGGAGCACCCGTTCCTTTGGACCTGACAGGCAGGAATGAACTGTTGGACCTGGGACTTATATGCCGCCGCTGGCGGGAAGCCACCCTCCTGACCCACCAATTGTGGTGCGGCCTTACCATTGCCTCCAAGCATATGGAAGGTTCACAGTACGACAAAATTGCCACTTGGCTTGGTCGATCTGGAGGTGTCCCGAAATCCCTTCGCCTCTGTGCCCCCGACGATCAGGAAGTCCTAGGCAGGGAGCCTGATTCCCATTTGTCCGACCCAACAACCCGCAGGCTGTTGACTCAGGGACCGATCCTCGACCATCTCTTCATCGAGTGCGAGGCCGCAAAGGGCATGCAAGCCTTAAAGGACTGGATTCATCTTAATGATGCGGGGAATCCTGGGAGCACGTTGGGCGCCTCCGTTCACTGGAAATTACGTTACGCCGTTCCGTCGACTTCTCGTGGTTCATGTCACACCTTCCCTCTCACCAAATCTTTGCGCTCCTGCCTCATACTACCTCATTTACCCTAAACCTGCCAGGTTTCAGGGTTTCCGATATTCCACCATACCTCCTACAACCGAAGGCTCCACAACCCTTACTGCAGGGCTTAACCTGCTTCGAGATAACCTGCAACTGGGAAGGCACAGTCATTCCAGTTATCCTCCAGCACTGCTCAAATGTTGAGCGCCTTACGGTAGACCTGAAATGGGGAGAGTTGCTTTTCGAAGACGGCATCGACAACGCCTCGTTCCCTCAACACGACATTCGCCTTCCGAAGCTGCGCAGCCTACGACTTCGAAGGCACATTAACAGCCTTCGTATTCTCGACCACCTCCATGCCCCTCTCCTCGAAAGCTTGGACGTTGGAATGGAAGGCTACGAGGTTAATCGGGATGAGCACGCGCCTGGGACATTCTTGGAACCTGAGGAATCCATCTGGCGATTCCTTCAACGTTCGAAATGTCAAAGCACACTACATTCCCTCCGCTTCTACTGCATGTTTCTGCAGAATCCTGACGACCTCCTCGGAATAATCGCCTCCTCCCCATCACTCACCCATCTCATATTCGACAGATGCACCTTTATGAATGATCATCGCAGGGACTTCTGGGAGATGCTGAAAACCGGGAAGTATTTGGCCAACCTCCGAACCCTCGAAGTCCTCCAGATCGCGTACAATGCCCTCCTCTCCGTCAATGAGGTTATCTTCGATGCACTCCAGTTCCTGTATTATCGAGGGCCACAGAAATGCCAATTCGTGACCTCCTTCCGAGAAGCACCTGTTTTCAACCGAACGCGTGATGTTGCGTGGAGGTGGAAATTGATTTGCGAATTTCAATGCGATCCGAGAAGGAACTTGACGCTGGAGGAGTTTGGCATTGACTATAAGATTGTACCTGCAGTAGATCATGGCGACATCCAGTAGACCGTAGGGTTTGGAGCTATTGAACGCCAAAGAATATACCATAGACTTTCATGTGACAGGGTCACCGACAACATCATCTGCCGCAGCTGCTGAGAGTACGTAGAGTAAGTGGGTGGAACGCTGCCCAAGATGGGAGTCGAACCCAGCGCCTCCCTCGCTGCCCCGTGCCGACATCGATAAGTATCTCATCACCCTGATCCCATCACCACAAATTTTTGGGGCGCGCACGGACCAGGCCCAAAAGCTATATAATCCTTCGCGCCTCCTTCCTGGTTTCCTTAGAACATACTCGAACAGGATCTGTTTACAGAAACTGACCGAGTCTCGCATTTTTACAAATGCCACATCTTCAAATCCACTCGATGACTTTACGCGCTAGCTCGTTCTACTGAGAACATGGCCTTCTTCCGAAGGTCTCGAGGACGTTTGGTGTCTCCCCCGTGCGCTCATTTGGGCTGCGCGATGGGAAGCACCAGCGAGCTTAGCGCCTGTCTGATGGATTTCTTCACTTCCTTACCTTTGTTTTCTGTAATATGTGGCTTTTCTGAATGTTCCTTACAATCTGAATATGATCGATGAAAATTCCTTTCTACACTCCTCGCTGGTATCGACTGGAACTCCTCTCTTGGCAGTTCATCATGGTTTTAGATGAGAAGGGACCTTTCCCGTAGCAAGGATCCAAGGTCCTTCACCCTTGCGTAGGTCTGTGTTCATGGGAGCATTAGCTCGTAAGTAGACGAATTATTGAAGCAGGACGAAGGAAGCACTTGCTCACCACTGTTAGCAGGGACATATACGATATTCATTGCTGTATTGAACACCCATCGTCTATTGGTTGCGTTCTCCTTCATAAGCAAAGGGCGCCATTTATCTCTCACTGCTTGCAACCTTTCAGGTATCTTGTAAATAGGCGCGCATGGTATCCGCCCCGCAGCAGACTCAGAGGCACATCGGTCCAGCAGCGCAGGTATATCGTGTTTCTGGTATAAGATAAACGTCAGCATGAAATCTGGAAAGTTGAGGTGGCACCCTCGAGGAGCTGTGTACTCACCTGAAGAATGATCAAGTCTGAGTCTTCTACAGGATACGCTTCCATCTCCTTCACAAGCTCGAGCAGCTTTCGGCTTCTGGTTTGATACGACGGTTTTAGACGGCCGAGCGGCCCCGTCTGAGGCTCGTAGCACACGTTGGTGGTTTGGTAAAATATGCTCCACCACCTATCGAATTTATCTTCCCAAAGCGGATTTCGGGGAGGGGTGGATTCCAAAGAAAGGTTGCGCTCAAGAACATGGAAGACCGTCCGGGACGTATATCTGTCCACGAGCTGCAGTGTTATTGCAAATTTCGATAGTTGCTCTTGGTCTGCCGGGTCCGCTCCGCGTATGTCAATCCTTGACCTCGCCATTTCGTTCAGCGCCGAGGTATCTAAGTTCAGCGCCTGTAAGTCTGGATCCCAGCTGTTTATCCGGGGAATTCGCATCTTGAGCACGCGCAGCTTGGGAGCTAAAATAGGGTCGGTACTTTCAGGGACGAATGTAAGGGCGTTGAGGGTCTGGGAGGGTATAATGCCGCAGTGCAATTCTTCAAGCTCCTCGGATAGAAGAAGGAAGTCTGTAAAAGTTCCCGGTGACTCGGCCCTCCACACATCGTCGCCTCTTACAATGAACTTTCTCAAAGAGCAGCCAGAGCGGCGGATGAAAGAAACTACGCTGCTGAAGGACAAGTCGACATTCACTGAACTTGAGTAAGAGTCGATTTCGAGGTCTATAATGTTGGGAAGCATGAGCTCGTTCGAAAACCATGCGACCACGCCATCCGTTAGACCACCGAGAGTAAGGTAAAGCTTTGTGACCGCGTGCGTCGAGATACGCGCCAAGGTCCTTTCCATGTAGGCCCTGTTTCCCTTTTGAAGGAAACATCCGATATCTTCCTTGTTTGCATCGGACTTGCGGAAACTATGAGCTCCGTCAGCGCTCCAGGACTGTTCCCGGAAAGTACTGAGCTGTCGCCATGGCAGAGCAATCGGAAGTGTATCAGTATATCCGGAGGCGCTCGATTCGAGGGCAATGTAGCGAAGGGATGGGCAAGCCTTGAAGCAGTCTACCGGGTCGAGAACACCTCCGTTCCAATCAAATATGTCCAATTCCAGCGAATGAAGAAGGTGAAGGCGGCCTGCAACTGGGGCGGCAAGCTTCAGCATGTTGAATGGCATGCAGAGCTTAACTCGGGCCCAGCGATGACACTGGGGCACGAGCGAGTCGGAGAATACGAGTTCGAATTCCGGCATGAATTTGTTGTGGTCAGGGGATCCGGGATGGAATGCGAATGTGAGAGGGTGGTTCCCGGAACGTTGGAGGTACAGGTCGATGAACTCCCGCAGCCATGGAAATGGATTGACGTTGGGATGGGCAAAGAAGCCTTCACCGTCGTCACCAATGATATCTGGAAGTACGCTCCATAGACGAGGGGACATAAGGGATACTTGTCGCCATCGGTGGCTGGTACGCATGATGCAGTACAGGGAGCGATGCCGTTCGGGTGCAGCTTGAAGGACGTGATGAAATATGGCCTCGAGAACTTCGTCTGGGAGCCCTCGGACGCCATACAGGATATTGACGTGCAGGCGAAGGAATTCGGCACATGCACTGCGCCGCCTCTCCATTTCGCCTTCACTCTTTTGTGACGTGTTTCCCTCTGGCTCCGCAGAAAGACTTCGGAGCTCCGCTCGGATAGCTTCAATATGCTCGAGGACCGCCTCTCTTTCCTCGATCGTTGGCGGGTCGTTGCTTTGAAGAAGCCGAGGTGCTCGTGTTGAGATGGCTATAGGTTCCAGCTCCGTCCTCGTAGGTCCCGTACTGGTGGAAGAAGTCTCGCGCTTCTTGGCACGGAAGCTGAGTGAAGCGAACTTGCGCCCTAAATATTGTGCAGCGAAGCTTGTTAAAGTTCACAAAACACGACACAAGGAGGAGCACACACTAAGCAGAGACGTATGCATTTTTCTTTTACGCAGTGCGTCAGATAGAAATGATACCTTGGCGTGTGTTGGCTACAAGCTTGTTGGGGGCAAAGTTGCATGCGGGGTGGAACCTACTGATAACCAACTACGCCATCGAACCACTTGGCGACTTAATTCGCGTGCAAACTATGAACACAAAGTTTTGAAATCTACCCAGTTTGCTTTAGTGGCGATTCTAACGGTTCTTTATATGCGATTCCCCGCCTGTCCAGCCTCTTCAAATGAGCCCCGATGATTACATTGAGTCCTACGTTGTTACTATACATTCCACGTACTCAAAAGCCCACACCCCAAGCTAAAACTCGTCCGCGCACCTACAATCACAACCTGCGACGGGACAAACACCATGCGCGCGCTTCCCATCTTCACCAAGGAACCACTCGAGAATATGGGCAGCATGACCACCGTGACGGCAGGTTTGACAAATAACGATAGCGTCGTCAATAGTATCTACGGTAATGAAATCAGCATACGAGGAATCAGCCAAGTAACGATCGGTTCACCTTTGAAGTGGGAGTAGCCAAGTTCCAGCTCCCGCGAGGCATCGTTGACGATGGCCAGTGTCATCAAGCATACAGAGCACTTCGGCAGTGCTCGATGACAATTCGGACACGCCGTTGGCTAGCATCCAATGCGTCAATAAACCGAGCTTAGCACGAGAAGATTTAGGGGGCTCACCCTTCCTTTCTGTGATAAATTCGGAAGCATCATATCCGTCCCATTCACAGGTTTGTTGCAGTAATGGCACCTAATAAGGATCTGCCTCGGAACCCACTCTTCCGAGACCTGCATATTTCCACTTTGTACAGCATCCGAAAGTAACTGCCCTCGCTCAATATCAAAGCTCACCCGCTCACGATGCAACTTAAATCCATCGAGCAGGTCCCTGTACGTCTGCAGCCAGTTCTCCGCACGGTGATCCTTGAACTTTATCGGGTGCACGTACGAACCCATCACCGCTGCCGTCTGCACGTCCCCTGTGCGGTCCACATAAGCTTGCAGGATATTGAGCCCAGCCTTCGTCAAGCCAGTGATGATAATAGCTTCGATGTTGCCTCGGTGGAAAGCATGATCAGTCATGCGCCGGAGGCTAGACGTCAAGGTCTTGTCGTCGAGGAATTGGAACGCAATGGCCAGACGTTCCCGGAAAGGTATGATGTCTTCCTTAAGCACTTCAGTCCAATCGCCTACTGCCATGTGAATGATAATCATCCTGAGGTAAGGGTCTGGCATGCGCTTGATTAGCTTTGAATAGTGCTCTCTTAGCTCCGAGTTCTTCAGCGAGCTCGAGCCGTGAGGCGAGAGGGCCGCGATGGTTCCGGACATCATCTGATGAACGTCATCTGGACTGTAGTCAGCTATGAAAAGAGAGATCGCCAACTATCGCTTACCATCGCTTCGCATCAGCAGCTCCATTGCCTTCGAGTACTGCTTCGTGAACACCAGCCAACACGCAGCCCTCGAGAACTTGCCTTCGCGTTCCCATCTTCGGGATAGCTGTCAGCAGAGCCTAGAGGTGCAAAGTAGGAGGCACAATACCTGGAAACAGCGCTGTGTAGTTCATCATCTCGTAAGCTCCATCCGCACAGCTGCAATGCGACCTGCCTCTGAGGGAGCTTGGTCGTGGGGACAGGTGGTTTCCACAATGACCTCTCCCCTCCCCGTCTCCTGGCCAAAGCGGAGAGCGCCTCCTGCCAATTCCCATGTAAGTCGTCGGCTGGTGAGTGGCTTCTTCTTGATGGCTGTCTTTCATGGACATTGGCATATGTCGTGGGAGTAGGAGCGGCCGCAGGTACGTCAAGCAGTAGCGACCGGTTGACCGCTGTCGGGGTTTCGTCTGCAGCTTCCGTTTGTGATTGGGGTGGCGTTGCAGGTTGTAGGCCTTCCCATATTCCAATAAGGCCCTGGTTGGAGAAATCGTACCCATGGATCTGAGGCGTTGGAGTGCATAGAAGTTCCCTTGAATCTAGATCCGGTTCTTCATTAGCAAGCACGTATGAAAGCCCAAATGAATGCTCGACTGACGATGTATCCATGCCCACACTTCCGAGAGATCCTGACCCGCATTGCCAGAGGTTTCGTGTGTGCTCAAAACAATTGACATGTTGTCATTAGGCTGCATGAGATTAGTACAGCCTTTTGCAGCGGAGAAAATACGAAAGCTACCTTGCTTAAACCATAGCCCAATAGTGCGCGCCTATGCATGATCATTGATATATCCTCTTCAAGGACGGACGTAACTCCCTTGGACCTTAGCTCCGAGCCTTTCGCAGACTTCCCTCTCGCAGGACTGGGGCTCTTACGACGCTCCCGACTTCGAGAGTGCTGTGACCAGCCGCGCGCCTGGTTTGGCCCATATCCATCAGTGGGCCGTTCGCCTGCCTTGTATTTCCGGAACGGAGAGGGGCTGTATGCCCTGTGCTTATTCCCGCGAGGGGTCGCGAGGGCCAGCTGAGCAGAAACACCGCTCAATGCAGGAAGATCGTCGTCTCTTCCAAAGAGTGCTGAAGACAGTGGCAAAGGGGTAACCGGTGGATGTTTGGACGCTCTTCCACGTATCTGGGAACTTTCGCGGCGTGTGGCGGATAGCGACCTTGAAGCTTGGTCCTTCTCGGTTATATTGAACGGGAGAGATGAAGTGTTTCGAGTGCCGTCGGATTGGAGCTCGTCAACTGCCTCGTCTTTCCGGAAGCCTGCAAAGACTTTCAAACCCATCCCGGCTCCGATCGTTAAATCGCCACGAGCACTCCACGCCGCTTGCTTGGGGGTATCGTGAACCTGGTAAAGCTCGAGATCGCCTTCCTTGTTCACAATCATGACGTTGCACGCCAGCGGGTTGGTCAGATTATGTGGCACCATCGCAAATGAAGCCAAGGGCTTAGAAAACGTTTTGGCTAATGAAACGATTATTAGTCGTCTCGGAAATTAAGTGTTCATGGCTTACTGCGACGGGTATCGGCTAAAACATATGCTGCTTGGTGACGTTCATTCAGGACAGGAGAGTCTCTCTTCGATGAGTTCGAAACTTGTGATTGGCCAGCGGCCCACCATGAACGCCTCCTGGTATCACGGGCCGCTCTACTCTCCCCGTCCGACGATCCACCAAAGACGCTACCGCTTCCGTCTAGTAGCCAATTCCGCGTCTCCGTCAGATCCCAGAATCGGACGTAGCTGCCATCCTTTTCCAAGGTGGAAAGGCACCCGCGACGCGTCCTGGAGAATTCGATATGGATATATGCAGCGCCTGCGCGTGGCTTCGCCCCATCCCCGACGCCATGCTGCTCCGTGAACTGTATGAGGGGCTGGGACACTTTGCGAGCATCCCAGACAGTCACAGTGTTTTCTCCGTAGCACGCAATACGGTGCGGATCGAACGGGTCGGTCGCAATGCCGTGGACCTTGGTCGCTACGCTCGACGCGGACGGAGCCGATGCCCTCAGATCGAAGATACGCAGCCACCGGTTGGAAATGCCAGCCAACAGAACATGCGTAGAATTCGGAAGGAAGGCCAGGGAGGACACGGCTTCCGTTGGTGCGTGTGGCTGCAATATTCTAGGGTCTGCTGGGTTGCCGATGCGGGGTATCTGGGGCTGGGGTCTGGAGGGCATCGGCGGAACTGCCATGACACGCGTTTCTCCGTCTGTATGCAGTCCTTTAATCGCAAGGTCTTGCCGGGCAGAGCTAATGTCCCAGATAATGAGACTAGGGTCGCTCCGAACCTTGTCCAAGCCTACGGCGAGGTAATTCGGATCAGGTGTGCAGAATGCCAGGGCATTGCAAGCACGAGTATGTCGCACGTTCAGTGACACCTTGGTGTTACTGGAGAGAACCTTCGACTGTCGGGCTTGTCTTGACTCTTCCAGTCGAATCAGATCGACTCTCCCGGAAACGACTCCAACGGCGAGGAGGTCTTCGAATCCTGGGTCTGGAGACCAGGCGAAGCACTGCATAAACGTTGAGATTTCGAGCAATTTAAGCCGGTGCTTCGCACCTTCATATGGGCCAAGTCATTCCGCGACGTTACATGGCGGATCTCAGGATGTTCTGCGGCCCATTCGTACAGCGTTATCTGTGAATTCCCGCCGACGATGAACTTGTTGTCTTGTCGCGGGTGCCAAAGAAGGCGTTTATCGGACTGCATTCTATGGAGTAGGGAGTTGAAAGGGTTGGTCCAATTCGAATTTACAGTTCAATGCGCATATATGAACAAGGCAACATGGTGGTCGAGTTGGGAGGAGCGTCAATCCATCTGTTGGCGCGTCCGGTTTGGGGAATGGGGATTTGAAGCTCCGACACAGCGCGTCGACGGTTTGGGGCCCGAGCATTTAGAGCTACGACCTTCTTACACCCACTAATGAGAATGCTAGATAACTGTGCATGATATATTTAGCGGTTCCCTCACGAATAGCTGGTTGAGAGTTCCATGTAGGCCCTGCAGGACCCACAGATATCCGTTGACGGCGAAAACACAAGTCGCGTCCTGTATAAGCACTGAGCAACAGTAGGACAGAAATTCACTGACTACTTAGTGACCTGTACATTGATAATTGTCCTGGTACATATTTCCCCACTACATAGCTATGCTTGATCATATGTCATAGTAGCCTTCCGAATAGAAGGCCGGTACGCCCAGCCGCCCAGCCGACTCCCAGAGTGAGCCAGCGTCCAACTCGTGCGTATAACGATGCACAATTACACGGCAGCCGTTTAGGTCCAAGTCGTCAGAGCTCCCATCCCACTCCTGCTCATTGAGACCTGCGCCTTCTCCTGCTCTACACCAAACTTGGACCTCCTTGATAGCAGCAATGCTGGGATCGGAATTGAATGCCCGACGACGATTCGCAATGAAATTGGCCAACGCTTCCCCCGTGAATGCGGCTTCACCCCTCTCTACTAGGTCGGAGGAAAACACCTCGAGCCTGGGGCAAAGGATATCCTTTGATGTACATTGGCCTGACTGATCGAATTTCGGTGTGAGTTTGGTGAGAATGGCATTGTGAAAACGGGCGTCAGGGCCTTGCTGGGCCTGGCCAGATCTTCTTATGCGACCAGTCGGAGCACTGATTCCATTGTCCGTCACTCGAAGTTTTGTTAATTTAGGCAGGCATTCAAGGCAGGATAGTAGATCGGCGCGGGAGAGGGATGAGTAGCCGAAGGTCACGTCAGTGAGCTGGCTTCCGAACTCCTGGATCCATATGAGTGGCCCACCGAAGTTCAGGTCCCTTCCTAGGATGGGAATGGTGGATGCGATGTTTAAATTTTGGAGGCGAGGGAGATGAAGGAGTTTAGGCAACCAGGCCGGTATGGAATGGCCTTGAATGCTGAGGGACTCTAGAAAGAGGTGGGAAACCTTTCCTTCACCGGGAGATTCTTCGTGTACGCCAAATCCCCAGTTATCCGCGCGAATGCCAAAATCGACAGAGAATCGGACCAGTTTGGGGCATAGTTGGAGGATTTTCAACACTTGGTTTCCGTTGCATCGAACAGACGGGGGGCTCCCATAGCCAGCCATGGAGTTGTATCCAGACCCGATGGATAGAGTCGTTAAAGAGGACCATTGGGCTGGGAGGCTGGGCGGGCTGTCCCAGAGTCTCGTCAACTTCAGTGACGTGATAGTTGGCGCCCCCAGGAGGGAGAAGGTATTTCCTGTGATCTCCGGTTCCTCGAAGGCAACCAAAACGTCCAGATGAACCTTCTCCAGCTGAGGCACCTCGTCGCTCGTGCGAAGAAGGGGGCGAATGAAGGTGAATGATGGTGAATTGATCGCGATTGTGAAGTGAACTTCTTTCCAACGTGGGGAGGAGGAGCAAAGGATGTCCGTGAACCTCGCGCTAGCGTGGTCGTTGGATAGTTCCGGGTTATCACCGTAAAACGGATTATGGGTATCCGATGCCTTCAGGTATACCGTAAGCGGACAAGCTGCTGACCTCGATAGCCAGCAGTTCAGCTTGTCCAGCTGCAACTCAACTCTAGCCTGCCATGCGGTGACCAAGGGATCCGTGCTGTGCTCGTCCTCGTGAGGCAGCCTCGGGCGCCCCCCTATAAAAGAAGGGCACGCTGGGATTAAAACATGTATAGATGTCCATAGCAAGGGCATTCCAAGCACTATAGCGCGCCATTGGCGACACACATGACTGAAAACAACGACGGCCGGCATGTCGCTGGGTGCAAAGGTTAGGGATCCCTCTTGGCAGGCTTTGGATGCAAGGAAAAGGGTTGATAGGATATCGGCAGGGAGTCGCCGTATTGGGGAAACCAGTTCGCTGTATTTGTGGATGATATCCGCGTGTGCGTTCCGCCGCTCGGTTAGGGCTCGTATTTCTTCGTCTATCCTATCGACAATGACCTGTCGATGGCGTATCAGAGTCTTAATATCTTGTACCTCGTAGTCCTCAGGAACGTAATTCGTGTCGAAATGCTGCTGAAAAGGGAGATCCATGGTGGCAACGTGGTGGAGCAGAAGAAGAGATACAGGGCGCTTAAACTCAATCGATCATTTCGGCACTTTCCGAGCGGGCTTGAACCATTCAAACTCAGACAGCCGCCCGTCGGAAGCACCCGCGCGCTCAATTGGCAAGGCGCACCTCTAAGAGACTCGTTACTTCGCATTCGCCTGTGAACGTTCTCATCCTTCTTCGCCCTTTTCCAAGCTTAATCCGCTCATAAGGCAATGGTGGACCACCTGCTGGAAAATACCTCATCGCTATAGATAAGTCACGATTCTCATTACCAAGCCTCCAAATTCTGAAGACATTGGACCCAGATGTGTGGTATAGAGCCCTCTTAAGCAGAGAATACCTGTTTATATCGGCTAATTCTTCCGTTTGACGAATAGCGAGCCAGGGAAGTCGCTTTATTGAGAGGACCCATGTGAATTACCTGAAGTATGCCAGTGTAAGCTCTCTTCCTGATAGATACGAGAGGTCCTGACAGCGCAGACTGAGAAGTCCACTTTAAATAGACGGTCATCACGTCGTCAGTCGTTATGCACCCCAATTCTACCCAGTGGATGAATTCCTGGTGCGCATATATTCCTGTTATCCGGATCCAGGGAAAGGGCGATGGCCTCAGAGATTTACTGATACATCTCAAGATCCCCAACGATTATAGTGTTACTGGAAACATCCGAGGATGTTGCTTTCTAGATCCCTTCCAGGAGCGCGAGGTCGAGACAGGCAACCAGGAAGCTTCAAGAGGATTGGTCTGCATATGTCAGTTCTATACGGGCTAAGACCCAAATCACCCCAGATATTTGGTGCGGCCGTTTCAGTCCACTTGCACTCCACCGCCCTTTCCGACGGCTGACAGACACTCGGCGCCTTTCTCAGCTCACGACTAATGCCCATCGGCCGATGCTCTAGAGATCCAAGTGTGTATCAAAGTTGAGCAGGAGAACATGCTCTTGGACCGTTTTAAAGCGATAGAACGGCGTCACCTTTCAACTAGGCTGCCCAAGGCGCGTTTCATAGGCGCTAATTTGGCGTAATTGAACGGTCACCCGGTGGATAACGGTTTAACGGAATGGGGGTATCCAAGATAACGATATATCTCAACTCAAAAACTAATATCGAATGTGTTGAATGGCGGTCCAGGTACAGCTCCGTTATATCCCTTTCTAGAGAAACTCTTAGCCGCACAACGAGCGATGTCAGAACTGCTTTCTAGAGGTATGCGAATACCCTCTCTATCCCACCTCCTTCCAGAAATTTCGACTGTGCTGAAGCATCCCTCAGCGATAAGCATAGTGCCGAGTTCGCAATCCTGGACTTCGTCTCCCCATACTCGATCCAGATGGAACAAGGGGGTCCTCGCCTGCGCCTCCCCCACATCCCAATCCATAATGTATCCATTGCCACCGGGGCCCCATCCGGCAAGGCACCCGCCAGAAAGAGTCCGCCTGGCCGGATCGATTGATCGATCACATCATGGCTTGGATGCACCAGGACTTCGTGACCTTGAGCGCCGCATCATGCATCGATATGTATAGCTATAGCTCCCTTGCCTTCCACTTCTGCCCTCTTCCATGTCGTTCGTTCTCCGCAAAGTGCACTGACACCATCCCGGCAGGCGTGCACCCGTCCCGTATGTATACTCATGCCTTCGCCCGTCCTCTTCCTCATTCACACCTCTCACCTCACTCCATTAGATTCTTTGCTGTGAACGAGGCGTCGACGGCTATGTTCATGTCCAACTTCCCCCAAGAACTAGTCGACCACATTATCGACCAGCTCTACGACGACAGGCCTTCGCTCAAAAGTTGCTCGCGCGTCTGCAGGACATGGCTCCCGGCGAGCAGATTTCACCTCTTCGCTAAAGTCAGCCTCAAGGCTGCGTCCCTACATGGACCTGCCTCGTTCCCGTCCGCGTGCTGCAAACGACTGCTATCAATCATCGACCAGACCCCCGAGATTGCCTCGTGCATTCGTGAGCTCGAGGTCTGCGAGGGCACCCCCTTCCACTTCAACCATCCCGAGGTCGAGGCTACGGCCTGGGCGACCACCGACCAAGCCCTGTTGGCCCTGTTCAAGAAGCTAAAGAACCTTCGGCGCTTGGACTTCGCCTCAACCTGCATTTTTTACTGGAAATCCCTCCCGGCAACCTTCCAAAACGCCTTCTGCTCCCTCCTCGCCACCTCCACCTCCCTCACCTACCTCCGTCTACACTCGTGGTGCTTCCCCAGCTTCACCTCCCTCGCACTACTCCTATCGCACTGCAAGAATCTCAAAGGTCTTTCCTTATCGTCGACGACAGTCAATCAGGACGATGATATCGAGCAGCGGCTGCGGTGCGTAATCGAAGAAGCTGACGGCTGCGACATGGTGCACTCGGCCAACCTCGAGGTGCTCACTCTCGACTTCGTGACGTTTGGCTATCTCAGCTCGTGGCTCTTCAGCGAACCTTCCACCGTGGACGTCTCTTGCCTGCGCGAGCTGCGTGTGGCGCACTTCCCTGATATCTCGGTAATAGAGAGACTCTTGGTCTCGGTGGGACCGTCCCTGGAACACCTGCATCTCAAGCCAGGTGGCTGGAATGGTATGTTTGGTCCGCCTTGTCGCCTCCAGGCACGGTTCTTCGTATGCTCACCCACTTTTGCCTTTTTCGTTGCAGTTCAACCTCTCGATCTATCACGCAATACGGGCCTTCGGTCCTTGCGCCTGACGCTCGAAGAACCCGACACTGCGATGGACTGGGTGACCACCTTCCTATCGAACATCAAAGGGACGACAGTGCTGGAGCGTATAGGGTTGGAGTTCTATGTTGACGTACGGAGGCTCGATGGGTGGAAAACGGTCGACACTCTACTAGCGCAAACAGAGCTCGCTGCGTCATTGCGGCAAGTTGAAATTGGGCTGTTCGCTTCGCCCTCCAACTGCGACTTCGTGCGAACGGAACAGGAGTTGCGCGGAGTAAAGGGGCGAGTGGAGCTGAGGTTGTATCAGTTGGGGTTGAAGAGCCAGAGGTCGAATCGACAGTTGACGCCGAGGATCAGTCGTTATGAAGGATGAGGGCGGGGAGGGAACAGAAACGAGAAGAGAGGAGAGAAAGACGAAAGATCAAATCGCATTGCTGATGTTGGCCAGCCCGGATGGGGTTTCATGGCCCCATCTCGACGGAAGTAAGCAAGACCGGAAGCATCGTATGGGGTTCATTGGAACTACCTACTATCTATTGATATGCCCCATCCACATCCCGCCGACTTGATCGAAGGAGGCTCGACACCGACTGTACCCGACCGGTCATTACGCTGCGTCGCGCCCGTCAACCATTTCTTGGAACCCTTGAACAGAACCGCCCGCCCTCAAGTTTCGTTTCTTGCCGTGCAGCTCGTTCCATTGGTCTCCCTTTACCTGGGTTTCTATGCCATTCCTTCATTTTTGTCGACGCGCTGGTGTGAACCGCGCTCACATCCACAACTTGCATTGTTCACATACCATACCACCAATACCCATACATCCATCCATATCCATATTAGCTATGATACATACAACCCAGGTATAATATTACTGCATACTGTAAAGCGTAACGGCGCCAGCCACCGACTAACCATCCGACGCCGACAAAAGGAAAGAATGTTCGAATTATGCGAGGATCATATGAGCCCGACTCTCTTGATGTGTTTCTGGAGAATCGACTCTCCCACTGGAAAGCGAGAGCACTAAGTCACGGGAGAACGAGATCGGGCCATCCTAGGCTTACCGTCAACAATGATCTTTTGGGTCGCCTTGACGTCCTAGAATGCAGGAGCGGAGAATCAGACCAGTGCTAGGAGAATGGAGTATGGAAGCGTAGCGTACCAGCATCGAGGTGAAGTGCTATGGAAAGTGAAGATCGTCATTGTATTAGCGGGCCGCCCACCTAGAAGATGAGGAGAACGAAAGATAGACGCACGTAGTAGAGACTGCGGTTTGCGTCAGAATGCTTCCGATGTGAATGGACGAAGTGGGAGCGGAAGTACGATGCGGCTGCTTCGTAAGTGTTCGGCCGGTCAGAGTAGCTTGTGATGCTAAAATAAGGGGGGCGATGAGAGAAGGGGTGGGGCCCAAGGAGATCAGTATTGGCTTCGAAGGAGCATGAAGACTATGGGTCTAAGGGAAAGATGGGCCTAAGAATAATGCAACTGAGCAAATCATCTTATGCATCGTTGCTTACTCCCTTTTCATTCCGGGGATGGCACGAGGTACAATGACTGCACGTCTTTGGTGATGATTGTAACCACCGAAGTAAATGGGGAGATGGAGAGAACGATGGGGCAGAGTCAGTGGAGGAGTACTCACTATTTCCGGATCCTTATCCCAGCCGCTAACTTCTTCTTTAGAAGATCGGTCTATCCCAATGCCATGATCAGTATCAACAGACCGAAAGTGCCAAAAGAGAAGCCGAGAAGGACGAGGATATATGGGAAGTGAGAAACAACCCTGCACCGGTCTGGATGAAGTAGAAGATCGGAAGGCACGGAGATCAGCCCGTCAAAGTCATCCAGGTTCGGTGAAGATTGCCTCGGTATAAGTCGAAGCGGGAATGAAAGCAAAGCAAAACACGAAAATCCTCGTTCGAGCTTCTCATAGGGGTTAGACTATTGCTCACCTTGTTCAACATCAGAACTAGATGCACGTCCTTAAATATCTTGTTCTGGCATATCATCGTGAATAGTTGGAGCGAGTCGTCGATTCGGTTGACCTTGGCATCCTCTTCTAGGTACTGTCGGAAAGGCGGATCTTCAGAACCGAGGGACTAGGAGAACAGGAGCTCGATCTTACCTGGTCAAACGCGCTTATTGGTGCTGTTCAGTTAACACCACAAGATGCGTCAGGCGCCCACGCTTAATGGATACCTCGGCCCACATACCTAGGAAGATTATAGAAACAGCTATACGGAACAAGCATCATACCTGTCAGCTACTCTGGCAAGAAGGGTACGAGGAGCAAAAGCGGTGAAAGACCCTAGGAAAGGAGGCCCAACAAAGATGGAGCAAGGAATACACTCACCATCATCGAAGTAAGGTACCCATGCCTGTCTCTATCCCCACCATGTAAGCCTCAGTATACCGCCACCATTCTCGTATTATGCAACTTGCCTGGCCACGCTATATGTGCATAAAACAAGGGAGTGAGATGATCGGCGATGGATGTAGGCGTCGAAAGTACGTACTGCACCGCCCACGTCAAATAGGCGCCAGTTGTACGCCTTGCCGCCCGTAGCGACTGCGAAGTTGTGTTCTATTACACCCAGTGTTCGTAGGCGAACTCGGAGAATGTCGTCTACAAGTGTTTGAGAGATAATAATATATCAGTTAGATCAGTCAATCAATTATCTTGAAGCAAAGACGACATGCAGAAATGTGCGTACCTGTTGTTGGCAGATACCCTGGCTCCGATATTCGATCTACGTGTGTTACAAAGCTACAGGGGAAAACAAGTTCAAGGGAGAGAGGGAGAGTCAGCATCGAGTCCAGACATTATTGCTCAGTAGTATTCAATCCCTTCCGAGTCTTGAAACAATCTAGATGACTGTACTCACAATGCAGCGGACTCGTCCAACCGGATAGTCTTGTCTTCAATAAATCGTTGTACTGTTCGATGTTGCCAGAGCGCTGTGATGTCAACAGCAGACCTTGAGATAGCTTTCGCAGCTATATTTGCTGTTTCAGGTAGTTTGACGAATCCCCGAGGCTCCGAGACGGACTGGCCGTTATCAGACCGCAGGTTCTGCCATCCTGAACGAACGAAGGCCCCACTCCGGCCACCTGGGATAGACACCCCGCCATTTATCTCTGAAGCCAGTGAATCCTCGATGGCTACCAGTGGAAGCAATGCGGAACGCAGCCGGTTGATCTCTGCCATTACTTCGTCGGTCGTGTATGGGTTTCCTTCTGTGCGTGCTGAGAACTCGTACTCCAGTTCTGACAGAATCATGCGGACTGCCTTGATGATGTTGAAGTACACTGCAGGACGCCATGATGGACGCTCGCTCTCAAGCGATTGTTGTGCGTATAGCAGTTGGAACTGTTTTTGGAGTGTTGACTTCCCTGCCTCGAGAGTTAGATGGCGAGCGCGCAGACAAGCCAGGGACGCTTGCCTGATTCTGCCTGCCCCAGAAGTAGAACTAGTCGTCCATTAGCTAGGTGCGACGCGATGAGGGGTCCTGACGTACCTTGGATCTCCTTCCGCTTCTGCTCTCTAAGAAGCGCCGCCTCGCGCTATCGTCCTGGTTAGCAGATGCTATTGCAATGACGCCCATAGTAGCAAGCCGATGCGCACCTTGAGCTCCTCGTCAATGCGCTCGCTGACCTCGCTTGGCATCGTAAGGTTAGGAGCAGAAGATGGACGCCTTCGCGAGTTCTTCGATGCCATGTCCAGGGAAGCAGAAGTAGACAAGTCGGCCTTATATATCAGACCAGGCTGACAAGATGTTGAGAAGGAGATAGAATGTGTCCCAGCCAACCAGATAATGACAACCAGTTATGTACAGGCAGACCGGGGCTTCGAATGGTCCAGCAAGATGAGCTAGTTGGTGGTGAGAGAGAGAGCGGCAGAAGGGCGGCAGTTTTAACCCTTCCCAGGCAGAGTCATCACTCCGGTATCATATGTAGCTGGAGGTGATGATGGATGTAGATAAATTGCCTGCCTTGGTGAGCCAGATACGATAGGTGGGCAAGAAGGATCACATCATTTGGAATTCAATCAACCGTATTGATTCGACCGAAATTGCCACTTGCATCATGGTCATTGTTTGACCGGGGAAGGGTCGAGCCTTGCTGCAGGGGTACCGAAGTTTCCCTGGGCGCTAGATGATATTCATCATCATCTCCTCCTGACTTCGGGCACAGTTCGGACCTCCGGAAGTCTCGCATGTCTCGCAAGCTCGAAGAACTCCTTACTGCTATTTCCCGGGGAACATCATCATGAAAACGGAGAAGTATACGCGAGAGCGGTTAGACGGGAGTGCGAGTTAGAAACTTACTAAACCCGGCGAGAGCGTATCATGAGAACGACTCGCAGTACTTACGTTGGTGGGGCCTGACTCCAAATCGCTATTCAGTACTAGTGGAAGCCTCCCTCATTCTCCAGGCGGTAAACATATATAGCATTGGGCGTCCGCAGGTGAGATGAGATCACAACGATCAGGAGTGCCATTTTCGAAAGATCGGTGTTTGGTCTTGAGAACAGGTTTAGCACTCAGCGCCTTGCGAGATGCCCGACCTTGGCAAGTTGACAAACTACGCACCGTACATCTCCGCTTTACGCAAGTCAACTGATTCAGAGTCTGTGGTCGTCAGTGAGTAACTTCAGCAGATGGTACCAGAAACTAGTTTCCGTTGTCGACCGAGCGGCAGTAGGTACTATCATGTCTCAACAGAGCACTCACTGGGGCAGTGAGCGCCGAACGTCGCAATGACACACCGACCTCTTCGGGGGCATGGCAGCAAGCTTTCGTAGTAGATCCTATCAAACATTTACGTCAATGAAGGAAATGTGAGCTATGTCAGGCCTAAGTATGCGAAGTTGTGAACACTCTCAGCTCTTCATTGCAGTCAAACCCTTGCCAGTTTGGGCCGAGGAACGGTCATCCCAACACAGCGCGTCATCCCAAACCACAAGGAGAAGCCCCCAAAGATGATGGTGAAGTTAGTTCATGAAACCGCCAGAAACAGGGGACAATTCCACAGTGTTCCAAATGAGTGGGCGACACTGAAGATTCTTTCCTGGGTATCATGATGCCAAAGAGTCCTATAATTGAGCTGAATCTCGAACCACTTGTGTCGAGACGTTGAATGTAAGTCCTGACATTGACAAGAATTCATTCCGGCGTTACACGGTCCCAGGGTCGGGATTGCTAGGTGGGTCGGACCGGGGGCAACGGCAGATTGAAGAGGGACTGGGAGGGTAGTCCACCGGACAACCTTTCAATGTGAGCAGGGTTGAAACCGAATGAAAGGTGGGTGTGGCGCCACTCACAGTCCCACAGTGCGAGGAATATACGTGCACGAGTCCTACAGGGACGATGAAGGTACAGGGCGCCTAAACGGATACTCCAAGGTGGCAGGGGCGCGGAAGAAGTGTAGCCGGCCATCCGAAGTGTGAATAGTAATGACTGTTACTCCCCAGCATATGTCAAAACAAGAGGCAGTCCCAGCCGAAGTCGAGCAGGGACATCAAGCAAACCCTGTCGGCCCTCCCCATCGACCGAGGTGGCGGAAAGTAGCAGAACCAAAGCAGAACAAAGATTTAACATGCCTTGAGGCTTGATGAGCACAGTTCGAGGATATCCTCCGGTTGGCAGAGATACTGGTAAGCAGGGTATTGTCGGGGCGGGTATGGTACGTCTCTCTAGTGACTTGGTTGCAGAGAATGGTCCGCGGCACCGGTGTCGGTTCACCTAGATCCTGGAGGCATCATCAAAACAGCTATAGCACAAGTTCTCGACTCCAGTCTAATATGTTGGTAAGTACGCCGTCGAGGCTTTAGTGTAGACTGAAACCAGATTCGAACCAAATTTGAGGGCCTGAGATTATAAGAATGTTGCTGAGGTTTTCTTGAGATTATAGTAACACCATGTCACCAAGGCTGCTCGGAGAAACCTTGACGTCCGCAGCTCTGAGCTCGTCGTTCGAGTTGAAAAGTTGTTGGAAATTCGATAACTCGCGGCCGCGGCGTTGATTGCCGAGATAATCCCACGGTCCTGCCAAGTGTGGTCTTCCAACATGACTTGCACCTTTCCGCCACAACCAAGCCACAACCCACCAAGTTTAGGCAATCTCAAAGATTATAGAGTGACTTGCATAAGTAAAGCCGCTGTCTAATATGGCGGCATTCTGTGCCACACAGACCGCTTCCAAATGGGAAACGTCCTTTATATATAAGTCGGTGGGATCCCATGACGAGCCTTCTTCGATTTGCCGCTCACCAGCTCCCTCCATCCATTTCTACCCCTGCGAGAGCAGGATGTCTTCAATCGTACGTTCTCTTTACATTGCAAGAAATACGAAGACTTGAGCCCATCCCACAGGATTGGAGTCATCTACCAAGGGAGTTGAAGGATATCTTGTCCAGCAACCATCCACTGGACGAGATCGAGACTTCATACCTCAAGAAGGCCATCTTCGAGCAGGAATTTGGCATCAAGCGACACCTCACCGAAGTTGATGATCTCTCCCTGCAAATATCCACTCTCATGGAGCAGAAACGCGCGGTCATGACGGAGATCGCGAGGGGTGAAGCGGTCGTCATTAGATGCAGGCAACGCCTAGATGTCTCTATCTCAAGCCTTCCTCCCGAAATCCTTCAGATGGTCTTCTCACACTGCATTCCCTGTGCGCTCCAGGTGTGCTCCGAGCACGCCTCAACGTACCACAATCAACCGCCTCACACGTTGATACAAGTGTGTCGACAATGGAGGAACATCGCTCTCGACATGCCGAACCTGTGGGCGTCCTTCTCAATGCGAACCTTCGATGAATCTCGGCTCAGAATGCCCAGGATGATCGCGTTCAAGCAATTCGTGAAGCGCCACTACAGCCGCGCCACAGGACTGCCTCTCTCCCTTGACTTCTACGCCGAATCTGGGAAGCTCATATTACCTGCAGATCTCCCCACCTTGGCGGAAGACTCCAGTCGCAATATCAGCCCCGCCTCAGCTGTATTTAACGACGACATTGAGCTCACCAACCTCTCCCTGGGCTCCGCCGATTTCGGAGAGGGCCGAGAGGGCCTGTTATGTGAGGGCCTGTTATGTGCCATTGGAAAGCCGTCCGAGTGGTGGACATCAGAACGGCTAACTACAGTGGAGTCCTTGGTCCTTTACTCTGACATGGCGAGCCCGAGGATGCCCAGAGAAAGAGTCGAGATATTCTCGCGAAAACGGCTCAAATCCCTCCGGCGTCTGACCCTCCGCATCGGGGACTTTCTTTCCACCTTAGAGCTCACACCAGTATTTTTCATTCCTTGGAAAAACCTGACTCACGTCGCTATCACTTCCTGGATCCCTTACCACCAGTGGGTTGAGTTCTTTCCGAAATTCACGAGTCTGGAGCAAGCGGTGTTTTACATCATTGACAGTTATGGGGACATCCCCGTCGTACCGATCACGACGTTCCCATCTCTTGCCGACCTCACGCTGATCTACAAACCCATTGCCAGTACGGCGGGGATATCATTCGAAACCACACACAGCTTCCCATCCCTAAAGCATCTCCGGCTAGGGGCATACGATAATCCACCCAACGTGCCAATATTCGACCTATCCAGCGTCCAACCCGTCTTATCTACCCTCTCCTCTCTATCGCTGCACCACCTAACCTGGGAAGCACCCGTCCGATTTCTCGTTGAACTGCTCACTGCCACACCCAATCTCCGCGAACTCTCACTTGGGATCTCAACAAACTACGACCAGCTCTTCGCTCATTTCCAAGTCGACTGGGATGGGCACGCCGTCGTCCCGCAACTCGAGGAGTTCACGATTGACTGCACCCCCACAACCTACCATGGTAACACACACCGAGCACCGTTTCTCCTCGTCCTCACGGCGGACGGGTTTACAAGGATGGTGAAAGATAGATGGAAGCCAATCGAGATGATCAGACAGTTGAAGAAGGCGAGGCTCTTTCTGCATGGGCACGAGAGGTTGTTACGGACGGTCAAAGCGAGTCTGAAGGAAGAGATGCAAGAGGGCCTGGAGGTGGAGGTGCGGTCGGGGAAGAGCCCGCAATGGCAGGACCCGTTTGGGAGGCCTGTCGCGCATTGGCATGAGGGGCTGGTTTTGCCCGAGCTATCGGACTGTGCAGAGTGTCTGAAGAACCGCGCCAGCAGGGAACTTTAAATGATCTGTACAGGTTTTGTGTAGTGTGCTTATCTACATATAGTACAGACTGTTCTACATGTACCGATGCCAGAAAAGATTGAATTTATGAATATCGTCTTCCATCGTACCATATACTACTATCTTCTCAATTGCGTCGCTATCCTGTCGTATTTCTGTGGCACGGATCCATGCATCAGTCATGTTCTAGCGCAATTGAAATATTTGTCTTACTATGGTCGGAGGGTATGTATACCAAGTTCTCCACCTTCTCCGTATACACCTTGAGCTGATTCCAAGGAAGGTCTATCGCGAATGGATGGACCCCGTGGATCGAGAACTCTTCGAGTTTAGGTGGGTTTTTAAATGCGAGAAGCCGCTTGCCGCTGTACAAGTGTTATTTCAGACTCCACAAGGAGCGCCCCAGAC
This sequence comes from Ephemerocybe angulata, assembly GCA_013368325.1. NCBI lineage: Eukaryota > Fungi > Basidiomycota > Agaricomycetes > Agaricales > Psathyrellaceae > Ephemerocybe > Ephemerocybe angulata. Next base: position 248,539 of record JAACJK010000064.1, read on the forward strand.
TCACCTTTCACAAAAATGTCCATTTTCTGGGTATTGATCGGCCAGGAAATCTACGACCCCATGGTGTGAGTAGCCTTCTCCCTCACGGGCTCATGGGCTCCATTGACCCTCATTGTAGTACGTAGCTTTGGATTGTCTCCATATTATGACGGGGCAGGGAGTTTTCGAGGGCTGGACGCATTATATATGGCACTATATCACTAAGGAAGCAATGAATTAGTGGGTTTACAGGGGAGGAGATCAAACCTCGAGAGCGGCAAGTCTGTAAGTTGGGAATCCGAACTGCGAACCATCGCGACCACCAATTGGAAAAAAGAAAGAGCAGGAAGAGAAAGCGCTATGCGTGGCCCAAGTATCCAGTAGCATATACTTACTTGAAAACTTGCGTTGTGGCGCCCCGAGCCAAGCCTCTTCGCACGAAGCCAATTGCCGAGAACGGCGAACAGTAATATTTTCCCACAAAGATATAAAAGCCATTGTTCGACCAGGACACTGACCCAAACTTGACCAGGACTCATTTGCAACTCTTCAACTTCTCCAACCATCATCGATACCCTCAGCATGATCCCTCCACCTACTCGACCACCCGTAATCTATGTCGGCTATAAGATTCCCACAGCTCAATTCAAGGTCATGATGGATGAAATCCCATCCTACAAAGCACTGCGGGAATTGGAATACGTCGGACTCCTCGACCACTTCATTCTTGCAATCTATAGCCGATGGAGGCAGAAACTTCCTCCATCACTGAGACCAAGGGCACCCGATGCAATAGGTACTTCCTGTCTATACGAGAGTCCCTCAATATCGACGAACTAACCCGCGTGCCACGACACAGCTTATTGGGCAGACGAAAGCTATGAAGGTGTGTGCAGCGATGTCCTGTTTCTGATGCGATACACAACGCAGAAGAGCGAAGAACATTACCGCAACCCTGAACACCCGGAAGCCTTCAAATTCCGCGTCGAAACGGAGTCCGATATCAGGTGTCGCGACGCCTTCACCAAGTTCTTCCAGTCTCAAGGTGTCACCTCTGTAACGGCGGACGATTTTACGTATGCCTTTTTCCCAGGAAAGCACCCCAAGGATCGAATTGTAGGTTCTATTAACATTTTAAACCTACGAGCACCCCCGCTGACACCGATGTTCAGCGATGGACTTGATATCAAGTAAGCCCAGGATAATCCCGGGCGCAAGTACACAAGTACACAATATCCGAATCGATATTTGTTACTCAAATCCAAGGTTGTTCGGCGTTGGTTCAACGTTCAAAGCCCATTCTAAAAAAAATCTTGGAAACGCTGGAGAAGCAAGAAGGGATATAGTTATGAACTCGACATTGGAAAACAAGGAATGGCCATGGGACAAGTGGGGAATTTAAATGGTAATATTAGAATGGGAGAGTCGACGTGCATGACTACTAGGTCTAGTACGACGCATCAACAAGTAGCATGAGAAAGGGCAAGCATTAATTCTGCTCACCAACTGGTGCTTGGGATGAGATCCAAGGCTATAAGCAAACGTGAAGTCCTCCCGGGTAATACAGGTGGCGCCTTGATCTCTGAAGAACTTCAGGATCCCACCGAGGCCCTGGCGGTCGGACTCCTTCTCCACTCGAAACCTGGGGGCGTCGGGATGGAGAGGGTCAAAGAACTGGTCTTCGCCCTTGTACTTGATGTAGCGGAGCAGGAACAGAATGTGTGTGACGGGGCCTTCGCCCTCCGGACTACCGCAGTATACTGAGTATGAATAATCTGGTTAATTTATCGAATTTGAAACGAAGGGTTAGCTGCAACGTACTTTGGGTCATAGGCGCTCTGTCCCGGATTGCTTTCGGAGGTGGGCTCGCTTCCACTGCCCGTACATCATCAACGATCGGCCGTTGGGGAAATTCACCGGCTCTCGAATCTCCTTGTACTTGGGGATCTCGTTCATTATTTGGTGGAATAGATCCAAAGGGAGCTTGTAACCGCTATAGACGACAATGATCTTCGCTGGTTTGGGCATGTTGAAGAGACAGTGGCGGTATTGGTGGCTGTTGAAGTTGGACCCTTGATAACGAGCAGTAGCGGTGGCATAGAGGGCCACCCAAGGGCCACCTGATGTAGACAACTATGGACAATGAGCTGTATCGGCATCATTGTTCTTTGCTTCGAGAAGGCGATAGGCATACGGTCGTACGAGTTTCCAGGCTAATCCGCGCAAACCCCAGAGCAAGCAGGAACGAAGGGATCGTGGAACTATGCACGAGAAGTGAGCGTAACTACTTATAGCAGACAAGTACCAGACCGCATGAGCCCAGATAGTCGCAACACACAAACCCCGTACCCAGAAAACGAAGTTAAAAATACAGAAAAAGCGATAGTACAAAATAAAAGGAAGACGGGTTTCATCAGACCTCAAACATAAAATCCTCATCCAACTCCCCACCCACCTCCCTGAACAGCGGCGGGTCACAATCCGCCTCCTTAGCACCCTTCGCCTTCCCCGGTATCGCACCGCGCAAAGCAGGCGTCGACCGCGCCGTCGAAGGCGCACTCGCCGTCCTCGACATAGGCGCACTCCTCACTGGGGCTCTCCCAAGCCCCACGCCACTCGACTTCGCGTTACTACTCGCCGCCGCTGCTCCTCTCGATGTGGGCACAGCTGCTCGGGGCGCAGTCGTAGAGGAAGGCATTGGGCGACGGGAGGTTGGAGCAGCGGCAGAGGAGGGCCGCATGAGGCCTTTGGGTGGGAGCGTGGAGGCTGCGGTCGCTGGACGCGTTCGCGCGGTTTGGGGGAGGGAGCGGAGGGAAGAGGTGGAAGGTGGGATTGTGGACATGGGTCTTGAGCGGGAGACTATTCTGGAGGTTGTGGTGGGTTTAGGGGGAGGCGGTGCTGTTGCTGCTCTGGCTAGGCGGAATGGGTCGTCGTCCTCTACGCGAGTAGGCATTAGTTTGGCGTGTATCTAGACTGGTAAATCTGATATGTCTTACCTAGCGGCTTCAGCGATAGGGAATTCGCAGATTGATCTAGCATCTGCGCGACGGGCATGACTAATTGCGGAGGTTCAGGATCCTCCAAAGGCGCAGAGAAGACCTGTGCTCGGAACGCCTCGCCAAGAGCCTTATAGTCAGGCAGATCAAAGTCTACAGGGGGCTGGTACGGGATATCTGAGACCTTGTTAATCAGTGCACTCCTCGCGAGACTGAGTCCGGTCAACGCACCAAGGGTATTCGGTGGCATAAACTCAATCTCGTCCAAATCATCCTCAGGAATAGCATCCTGCACCTGCACCTCGGGCGACGCGATATCAATATCGCCCACATCCCAGTGTCGCCCGTTATTTGCGGGCGTCTGAAACGAATTCTTCCCCGCGCTCCTCATCAGCCCGCGCGAGTGGCGCCGCGAAGAGCTCGGCCGCTGCATCTCGGGAGTCGCACCGCCCTTCTGCGTCGTCGTCTCCGCGAATACGAGCTTGGGGATCTTGACGAAGTCACCATTATTTCCATTGGGGTTTTGGGCGTTGTGGATTTGGCGGTTGGGAAAGGGCGTTTTGTCGCCTAGAGGCTTGTTCTGGCGCGTGCTTGTGCCCGGCTTGCCCTGTGTTGCGAGCACTTCTTTCAATAGCCTGTTGGGCTCTGCACACCGAAAATATTAGATACTTTGGATGTGATTTGGAGTGTGCGGGACGTACGAACTGAACCTGGGGCGAATGGGGTCTTCAGTACGCTCTTGCCTTTGGGCCCGACCGTCCGTGCGCCTGCATGCAGGATGAGGTTCTCTGCACGGCCCTTCAGGCGCGCAGGGGTCTTGGTCGGAGCGTAGTATGGCCCTTCCGTTATGGCGTGGTGCGGGCGGCTGCTGAGCATCGCTGTTAGGGCGTATGTGTTGGGCGAGTGGAGTGAAACGGAGTTAAATTACGACGTGGGCTGGGTTCGAACGCGTCGTGTGCTGTCGTGTGAAGCGTGGCACGTGGGCGCCCACTTATCACGTGGTGCGTGGTCCAGGCCTTTCGCGAGCGGCGCGGCGCGCGCCAAGTATGTACTTGACTCCGAGCGCTCAGCAGCAAGGGATTTCAACAGTTGTCGGAACCTGAGTACACCACCAACGCAATCCAGTATGTCCCAATGCTGGGGCAACGCATTGATCTCATGAGCAAAAGGTGTGTCCCGCCAAGCTCCGAGAAATGTCCACAGGGTGCGGCTCAGAAAACGCCACTCAGCGAGCCTTTAATTGAGTCCAATACTTGAGTGATCAGCTTATAATGGCACTCGCCCTCAAGCTCAAATTGACACTTTGTATGGCTGATATGATTACTCTTCCTCCCATGCCTCATTTTGACTCTTGTGATCTTAGCTTTCTACAATTTGGGATCACCCTAGCCAGTCGGTAACACCACGGGAAATGAAAGCATCCAGTCCCTCTATAACAGGGGTTTCTCCCCCTACCAAGTCAATGGAGAGGCCGGCCGCTTCCGGCCTGTCGGAGAGCAGGAATAGCGCTAAAGCCACATCATCTCTCTGGTGTAGCGCGTGAGTACGAAGGCTGGTACAGCCTGAGGGAGGTTGATATATAAGCTTACCGCGATCGGGGGACTAAGATGGGTCCTCCCAACTGACGCCTTCCCAGTTCCAGGTTCGTCAGAAAGAATTCCTGGGCGGAGAATTGTCCAGTCGAACGCTTTACGCTGGACAAGGTCCTTGTCCGCCTCGTACTTCCAGTGCATGTAATCTCCAATGGTTCCGCGAAACGTTTCGGACATTTTGCGGTCCTCTTCGACCTGTTAAGGTGATTCCAAATCACGATTTAGAGTGAGACGGTAATAATCGTGAATCACTCACATAGTGTTCAGGAATCTTGTCCGGATTCCTAACATCGATGGCCGAGACGAGGACGAGACGAGGGTTCTTCTGCGCGCCTTGTTGCTTCACGCCCTCGATAGCATCAAATATCTTTACCGCACCCTCATAATCAACTTTCTTGGTTCTCTCCTTGCCGCCCTTACCCCCCGCACCCGCACAGAAGTAGACGAGGTCCGTTTTAGCGTCTGCGAATTGCTTCGTGAACTTGTCCGTTGAGTCGTTCTCGAGTGAGAGAACGACGGGCTTGGCTCCTGCGCGGCGGATGCCGTCTGATTGAGCCTCGTCTCGGATAACGGAGTGGACGGTCTTGTTTGCTGTTGAGAGGAGTCGGGCGAGCCTGAGGGCAACCTGTAAATTGTCTTCAGTGAGTAGATTGGCGCCGAGTAAAGTCAAGTAAAGGGTACCTTGCCATGGCCTCCGATAATTGTGATATTCTTCGACATGGTGTACTGCACTGTTCTTTTTTGTGTTTTACCTACAAGCTTGGATATCGATGCTGTTGCTGTACAGTGTACAACCGTTAGATTACGGCCGTGCTAGCCCCTACTTATAGACGACTGCCATGAATCGGCATGACATAATTTGTCTGGACCCTGCAGAAGCTTCGAGGACTCGGAGCGAACCCATAGTGCAGCTCGAGGGAGATATCCTAGAATAATCTGGCATCACGAGTCAAGTCCTGCTTCGTCTTATGTTACATGGCACTACCCATGTGTCAATTGAGAATTGTGTCTGTGCGAGTCTGTGCGGAGGCGAATCTCTTCCTGTGAAGAAGTCCGCATCCATCGATCCCGGCCTACATACTCATTTCCATTGAAGTACGATTTCACCCACAGTCTCACACATAGTCATTATTTAATTCGGTAATTCGGGGTCGATAGAGACGCTAATTAGCCCATATGTCTTCCGTGGTGAGAGGCGGAAATACGGAACCTTCGAAGTCGACGAACGGAATCAATGCTCGGGCGCATTGAAGCTCTCCTCCATTGTACCCAAGACACAGGAGCCTCTGTGCGAGGACACAAGTGTCATACCTTGGCTTCGACTGGGAATACGCCCGGTATGACTGGATGAAGTCGACTACAAGTAAGTCCGGCGCGGCAAATGACGGAGAGATGCTCCAGTAACATTAATATCGCTAAGCAGAGTGCTAAAAGTAGTAGTCATTGAGACCCAAATATACCTTGAAGTTGAAATAGACAAGGGAACCATGTAGCCCTATGTGTTATGTGCCTGAGCGGCATGGTCGTTGAGAGGTCTGTACGGCAGATGTCGTCCTATGGAGAAGAGGTGCTCTTGGAAGAACAAGGGACAGAAGGCGGACCCGACGTCTTGTACATGGAATTGAGGCCGATTTACCACCGAATTATGCGGGTATTCGTCGCCAGACTGAGGAGGACACGTATTCCAAGATGATTGTCGTCCCAAATGCAGGCTCCATGCAGTGAAGCTGCATCCTCAGATGCGACGAGGATCACTGTCAATGAGCGCCGAGGAGATCGAATAGCCCGCATGTTTCAGACAGGGGGAATTTGCGTTGAAGTCCAGCGTCATATATCCGAGAGAGAGCACCGGTACTCGCTGTATATGTTGAGATTCAAGGAGACACGAGGTGGCGACCTGAATAACGAATGTCAAGCCACGGACAGTCACGAGCCAACAAGTCCAGTGTACCGCAGAGCAGGCCTTGAGAGAAAGATGGTCGATATGAGAAACTAGTTCCGAAGGTTTCCAGGCCCCCAGAAGCGTATACGAAGCGCAGGAAAGAACATAGACGGTGGTAGAAAGCAAGGGGCACAAGAGGCGATCACAGCACCCGGCAAACAAATCAATTACCGATCTGGGAAAGGCGGCATCAGCTTCGTTGTTGCACCCTTTATCCTGTTCTGGCTGCCCATACCCCTCGTCGTCGTCGTCGTCCCCGTCGTCGCCCCCGTCCCCCTCGACCCCCGCCGCCGTCCCAGCCATGGCTCGCAGAGGCTCCGCGATGACCGTCGTCAGTCTGCGCCTCACCGACGACGCGGTCGACCAGAACGGCGTTGCGCGCCTGGCGCCCATAGACTACATGCCAGCCAGTGACGATGCTGCCATTGCGCCGTGGATCGCAGTACCGGTGAGTGTCGCATCTGCCCCCAATCTGCGGTCCTGGACAGTATCTACACTTCTGTGTCCAGGACGGTGTCCAAGTATGCCTCTGCGCGCGTCTAATCCGAATCCATTGTAGCCCACGCCATTACCGAAATCTCCGGGACGGACATTCAGTTTTGGGCCCAAATCGTCGGTGGCCTCGCTAGTATCGAATCGAAATGGCAGCGGAAGCCACTACGGCCGCAGCAGCAGGCCCTCAGAATCCCAAAGCACGCTCAGCATCCCGGATCCCAACAGGAGATCCATCGACGAGTACGATTCGCTGCGCGCCCCTTTCACGAGCGGCTCGTCCGCGCAGTCCTTCGAGCTGCGCAAGTCCAAGTCCTCTCTAACGCTAAATGGCGTCTTTGGCAAGTTACGCAGCCGCGCGAGCAAGCCCAACATCCACGCCGACGCAGCGGGCCAGACGACGTTCGAACCCTCACATCCATCGCTAAAGAACCCCGTCCCCCCGCTCCCCGCGACGTTTATGGGCGTCACTAGCGACAACTACAGCAGCAGTGGCTCCAGAATCTCGCTGCCATTTAAGTCGGGCAAAGGCAAGAAGAAGAAGGATTCGCATCCCCCACTTCCCCCCAACCCATACGATGCGGGTCCCTCGAACCATCAACGACATCCAAACCTCGACCTCGACCTCGACCTGAACAAGATGGACGGCATTGTCGATTTCAAGCGGACAGGGTACCTCAGCTCGCCCGGCAGCGGGACAGGCTCGGACTTTGGCAACAGTCTTCCACAGCCCATGCTCTCCTCCGCCGACTTCAACGACCCCTTTTCTTCTTCGTCGTCTGCACCTCAGAACCGGAAAAATAGCCACTACCGCGTATCACCCACCACTGTCATCTTGCCGAACAACTTCACTAATGGCCACCGGCCCATGTCATCGTCGGGAGGCAGCATGTCCAATGGCGGTGCCACAGACGCCTCGAAGTGGGTTGCGCCGCAGAGCTGGGTCGTGGTGAAGAAGGAGGGTGAGGACCATGTCGAGCCCACGGGCGACTCCGAGTCGGACGATGAGAGCGCACGGTCATCCTTGGTTCAGCCGAAGATGTCGACAGCCTCGTTCGGGACGATAGGAGGGGAGTGGTCCTTCGTCTCGCCGCCAGACAACACGTCGTCGCTTAGGAGTGTGCAGACTCGGGAAAGAGATCGGGACCGACGGTCTATCGGCAAACCGACGATGTACAACATTCGAATATACCGGTCGAACCGGTCGGCGCATCGTGTCACGTTGGAACAGTCGACGACGGTTGCTGAACTTAACAAGATGTTGTTCAAGGTCATATATCAGAATTCGGACAGGGGAGAGCAGCATAGGTTGTATCTTAATGAGGGTGGTCGAGGTATGGCCTGGTGGACGATGCTGGGGGTTCTCTGCTGACTTTCTTTTCTATAGAACGAATTCTTGGACCGACTGAACGACCTGCCAACATCGTCCGTAAAAGACTGCTCCTCAATGGGTTTGAACCCGAAGACGGCATCGAAAACCTGGGATACGTCGAACAGCCGTTCCTCTTCAAGTTCGCCTTCAAAAGCCAGCTACTTGGCCCCCCGGTACGTGATCATGATCTCTTCACGACATGATTGTTGTACTAAAAGATAATTAAGGAGGAGGATTTACACTTTGACACCTTCGACTTCATCGACCTCACGGGCCAAAGTCTTCGAACAATCCCCGTCATCTTACATCAGAACGCAGATTCGATCGTTTCTCTCAAGCTCTCCCAAAACCCCATGGTTGAGATCCCCCTGGACTTCATCCAGTCATGCTCCTCTCTTCGTGAACTGCGGTTATCCAACATGGCAATGCAGAAGGTTCCTCAAAGCGTCCGACATGCTACATCGTTACACCGGCTCGACCTTTCGTCCAACAGAATAGGCGATCTCGAAGACGCGTTCCTCGATCAGATCACCGGCCTGATGTCCCTCAAGCTGCAGAACAACAAACTTAACTCCCTACCCTGGCATTTTGGCCGCCTGCGTTGCATTAACTCCCTGAACATCTCGAACAACAAATTCTCTCAGTTTCCCCTGGTTGTCACCCAAATGCCCAACCTGCTAGACCTCGATATCTCTTTCAACACCATCACGGAGCTCCCCGAGGAGATTGGGCAGCTGAAAACGCTGAACCGCCTGTCTATCCTTGGGAATCAGATTACCCGCTTCCCGGATGAATGCTCGCAGCTCACCGCGCTTCGTGTCCTTGATTGCAGGCGCAATATGATTACTGACCTCACCATCGTACTTATGCTACCCAACATCGAAGCTATCGACGCTGACCACAACGCACTATCCGCACTCGACCTCTCCATCGGCCCTAAGCTCACGAGGGTTGACGTCTCGAATAACGACATCACGAAGCTATCCCTGACGCCAGGCCCTGTTGGCCGCTCCCCGTACTCTCTTACATTCCTAGACCTGTCCTACGCCAAACTATCTTCACTCGACGACATCGCCCTTGGCACCCTCGTATCTCTACGCACCTTGAAGCTTGACCACAACTCCTTCCTCCGCATCCCCGACACCCTTGGAGAACTTAGACTGCTAGAAACGCTTTCGGTCTCTGACAACAACCTTACCAGCCTTCCCGAATCCATCGGCCGCTTGCAGAAGCTCGATGTGCTCGACGCGCACCATAACGCCCTCACGGCCGTCCCCGAATCGCTGTGGAACTGCGCGAGCCTGACGTGCATCAACTTCACGTCCAATCATATCAAGGAGTGGCCGCACCCTCCCAACAACGAACTACCTGATGAGCCAGCTTCGACGAGTCCTGCAGGTCGCAAGGGCTCGACGGCGTCGACGTTCGTTGGCGTGCCGTCCCTCGTGCACTCGCTCGAAAAGCTGTATCTTGGGGAGAACAGGCTCGGGGACTACGATGTGCATCCGCTGATGCGGTTTAAGGAGTTGAGGGTTCTGAATCTGTCGTTTAACAACATCTCGGACTTGCCGCCGACGTTCTTCAAGAACTTGCTGCAATTGGAGGAGCTGTACCTCAGCGGGAACAGGCTGACGACAATACCCACGGAGGACCTGCAGCGAATGACGCGCCTTTCGACGCTGTTTTTGAATGGGAATAAGCTACATACGTTGCCGCAGGAGTTGGGCAAGGTGAAAGACCTTACGATCTTGGATGTGGGGAGTAACCAGTTGAGGTATAACATCAATAATTGGGAGTTTGATTGGAATTGGTATGTGTGCGAGTGCTCTGCGTGTGGCATGGGATTGATGGGTGTTTCCTTGCAGGAATTTCAACAAGAAACTCAAGTACCTTAACCTGTCGGGGAACAACCGGTTGCACATCAAGCCTGAACCGAGTCGCAACTCGGGGCATCGGATGAGCAGGGACCTGATCACTCTCGGGCGACAGACGTTGGCGGGCTTCAGAGGCCTCACCAACCTGCGCGTCCTCGGCCTCATCGACGTCACTTACACCAACACGAACGACGCGTACGCCGATATCCCTGACGAGAGCGACATCCGCCGTGTCCGAACCTCCAACTCGGAAGTTGGAACCATGTCGTACGGTATCGCGGATTCCCTCGGTACGAGCGACGCGCTTCACATTCTCGATCTGGTCCACGAATTCCCGACGCGTCCTGGAGAGCCCAAGAAAGCCATCTTTGCCATGTTTGGACGCTATCGACCGCCGAAGGGCCTGCATCCACATACGAGCCCAAACAGGGTGTCCAAGTTCCTCCGAGATGAATTCGTCAACGTTTTCACGACTTTGCTGCAGGTGGACCGGAAGCAGGAAGACCTTGTGGCCGACGCGATGCGACGGAGGAAGGAGTCTGTTCCTGATGCGCTGCGGAAGAGGGAAGAGAAGGAGACTGTACCGTACGCGCTGAGGCGCAAGCAGGGCGAGGGCGTGCCCGATGCACTCCGGAGGACATTCCTTGAGCTCAACAGGAAGCTGTACCTCGAGCTCAGCGCGTTCAAGCGCAAGAACTCGCAGGCCAGCTCGACCGCGGCGTCTAGGTCGTGGGGCGACGACCCTGCCCTGCAGCGGACAGGCGCCTCGGCAGTCGTGGTGTACTTTGTCGACAAGACGATGTACGCTGCGAACGTCGGCAACGCGATGGCGGTGGTATCCAGGTCGGGAATGGCGTACTGTCTTTCGAAGAAACACGATCCGTACGACCGCAACGAGATTCACCATATCCGATCGGCGGAGGGCTGGGTCTCTGGGGCAGGGCTCGTGAACGACGAGGTGGCGACGTCGAGGTCGTTTGGAAATTTCCTGCTGGTGCCCGTTGTTAACGCGAAGCCGCATATCACCACTTGGCAGCTCGGCAGCTCGGACGAGTTTGTGATCATTGCCAACCAGGGATTGTGGGACTTTATTCCGTTCCAGACTGCGGTGGACATTGTGGGAGACACGGCGGGGCAGGATCCGATGATTGCTGCACAGAAGTTGAGGGATTTCGCGATTAGTTATGGGGCGGATGGGAGCACGATGATTATGGTGGTGACGCTGTCGAAGCCGACGCAGGAGTATCGACCGAAGAGGGTCCCGGAGACGTATATCAAGGATGCGTCGAGGTTCAAGACGGAGATCCCGCCCCCCACTGGGCATCTGGCGCTCGTGTTCACGGATGTGAGGAACTCGACGCATCTGTGGGAGGTCAACCCGGGGATGCCGACGGCGATGCGGTTGCACAACCAGCTCATGCGGTGGTGTTTGCGGAACTATGGGGGGTACGAGGTCAAGACGGAAGGAGATGCGTTCATGGTCGCGTTCCCGACGGCGCTGTCGGCGGTGTGGTGGTGTTTGACTGTGCAGAAGAAACTCTTGGAGGAGTCGTGGCCATTGGAGATCTTGGAGTGCGAGGACGGGAAGAACGTTCTGGACGACAACGGCCTGATCATTGCCCGCGGTCTGTCTGTGCGGATGGGCATTCACTGCGGGTTCCCGTCGTGCGAGCCGGATCCTATCACGCATCGGATGGACTACTTCGGCCAAATGGTGAATCGCGCCGCACGGGTGAACAGTGTCGCGAATGGCGGGCAGATCATGATCACAGCGGACATCTTGCGCGAGATCAACGTGCGCTGCTTGGACTCGACGGAGGAATCGGAGTCGGAGTATAGCAAGATCCAGCCTCAAACAGCCGTCGACGGTATCAAGGAGATCGGGGTCGTCGTCGAGCACGTCGGGGAGGTGAAACTGAAGGGCATCGAATTGCCGGAGTTGTTGTCTGTGATATACCCCAAGGGGCTTGAAGGGAGGCATAAGTTGAAGGAGGGCCCGTCGAACGAGACGGGCTCAGCGTCGCGTGTGCAGCTTAGTGTGCCGCAGACGAAGGAGCTGGGCATGCTGTGTCTGCGGCTCGAGGCGCTTTCTGGTGGGCGGCTGTTCCGGTCACAGCCTGAGCGCAAAGGTAGTATCGCGTCGGCGGTGGGGGTGGGAGACGAGGCGGGCCAGGAGGGCGAGGAATGTCCTGCGGTGTTTACGGCAGATCCTGAGCTGTTGCTGCCGAAGATGTGCGAGGCGTCGTCTGACAAGGACTTGATGGTCGTGCTGGACAGTCTGTCCGGGCGCATTGAGAATGCTATCGAGTCGTTGGCAAGGAAGTTTTGCCCGCCGAGTGTGGATAAGGATGAGTTCATGGCGGCGCTTATGGAGGGCAAGGAGCTCGATGCGCGGACTTTGGAGTATATCTCGTCTGTGTTGCGCGGCATGCCATGATAGCTGTCCTGTGCTGCTGCTTCATTGATTCATTATCTATATATCTATTCACCCTTTCATTCATTCACGATTCATCATCCTTCTTCGCATTATTTCTAGTGATACCTTCATCGATGTACCATTGCTTTCGACCATGCTGTCCTTCTGCTCACCCCCCACAAGTAGATTTGTCTCTATTTCTATTTTGCTTTATCTTTCCCGCATTGAACAGTTGTAGGAGTAGGGTGTAACAATAGCTGTATTTATTCATTGATTGGGAACGCAATGAATTGTTTTCCAATATCGACGTGCTTGGCTTAGCCTCTGCCCGAGTGAGTGTATTGATATGTATGTGTCCGCGTTTACCTCTTATCCGCGTCCTCGAACAGAGGCTAGTAGAGAGTTGGGACCAGCTGGCGAATGAGGAGGAGGGGAAAATCCTCGGTCCTCATCAATGAACATTGCGCGGCCAGTCACCGGTCAAAGCCTCTAGGTAGAGCCCAATCCTAGTTTCTGAGTCGGGCAAATTGCAAGACGGAGCAAAAAGTAAGCCCTACTTGAACCCAAGTACCCCCGGCGAGACTCGAACTCGCAACCTCCAGATTAGAAGTCTGACGTCATAACCATTAGACAACGAGGGCTTATGACTGTGCTTACCCCAGGCGACCATAAGGCGCCGTTGCCGCCAAAATACTCCCTGTTTTCCTCGGGCGCTTCTTGGCAGCCGGCGCCTTTCCTCACTCCAATTCAGCAACAAGCCAATTGTTTCTGAGAGATGCCTTTGGGAAGGGGATTCGAAGTCAAAGTCATAACCTGTTATGACGTGATTCCCGGGTGCAATCGGACGAGCTCATACATGATGGCAGCCGAGAAGGCATTGCGATCGCGACAACTGGGCCCAAGCTCGACAGCACACGTACTTGTGTACCGTAACTTGTCCACGCCAATCCCAAGCCAAGCAAGTTTGATGGCGCTCGGTATCTCGGATCCTCGGAAACTCGCCTCGAGGGATGGGAGGGTGTCTACAAACGTAACAGCAAGTTGGCTCAAGGCAACGCGCAGAAGGTTGTAGGTCCCCGAGATATGAATACAGAATCGGAAGCGGTGGCCCTGGACAGTGGAGATGTGTATAGTACAGGTAGAAGGGAGGTGGTCTTGGCTTCTTGGGCGCTTGAAAGGCGATATTTTTGGGCTGACTGGAAAGCTCCGGGTTTTAAGGCGTTCGCATAATAGTGTGACGGGCCGCCACAGGCGATTGCCTCTGGTCAAACTGTGCGCTACCTCTGCCCAGTGCCTTGTGGGCGTAATCAGACGTCAAGTGAAGTGTCAACAGTGAGGAGGAGGATGAGAATATTCATGACCCGGTGACTTGGCTTGGCATGGAGCTAAACATGAATGCTGGCGAAAATTTGCTGGCCACCTGGATAGGCTTGCAGATTCCCTTCAGCCTTCGCTGTAGGACATAATTAGCACGTCCTAGGGAAATTCACCATGATGCATCGCAGAGATGAACAAAAATCAGGGGGTAAGTATGCTGCGGGCCCGGGGGTTGCTCATGAGTGTGGGAAGCCGAGAAGATAAGTTCAAAGTCCGCTTGGAGGCCTTGGGGACAGCGTTGTTGTTGCCCTTTAACGTCGTATAATTCCTGGAAAACCCACTACCTGTCGTCCTCATCGTCTGTGTCGATAATATTCGCTCTTTACCTTCCCGGACAGCCAGATGCTGTACTTGACGTCGGATGACTTCCCCGTCTGTGAGTATCTGTCGGCCTCTTCCAATGAGCAGCGTCACTAACAGCCAAAACCCAGTTGTGCCATTTGGGGTCATTGGGTATGTAAAGCAGCGTCGAAGGACTATGAAAGAGACTGACAACAACCAGCTTCTACCGCTATCTGTGGTACTGCATACGTTTAATCGCCTGGTGGACCTACCGCCCGGTTCCCCTACCCGAAAACCCGACATACATCGCTGCGGAAGATGTGACCATTATCGTGCCCACAATCGACGCCGGAGAAGAGTTCAAAGAGGCTGCCCACAGCTGGCTCGTTGGCAAGCCGAAGGAGATCCTCATTATCACGGAGGAGAAGATGCTGGGCCCCCTACAGGACCTCGCGAACCAGGTCGACCCAGAGCGTATCCGCGTGCTGACGGTCCCCTTCGCGAACAAGCGCTTGCAGATGAGCCACGGGATCAAGAATACGACAACGGACATCATCGTGTTTGCAGACGACGACGCCATCTGGCCCCCGACGCTGCTACCGTACACCCTTGCCTGCTTCGAGGACCAAAAGGTCGGCGGTGTGGGCACGAGCCAGCGCGTGCAACCCGTCGGCAACCGTATGACTGTCTGGGAGGTGCTCGCCGCTTTCCGCCTCACCATCCGCAACATTGAGATCTCGTCCTCGACCCACATCGACGGCGGCATCCCCTGCTTGTCTGGCCGCACAGCCGCGTACCGCACGGTTATCCTCAAGGACCCCGAGTTCTTGCACGGCTTTACGCATGACTACTGGCTCGGAAAATACCAGCTCAATTCGGGCGACGACAAGTTTTTGACGAGGTGGAT
This sequence comes from Ephemerocybe angulata, assembly GCA_013368325.1. NCBI lineage: Eukaryota > Fungi > Basidiomycota > Agaricomycetes > Agaricales > Psathyrellaceae > Ephemerocybe > Ephemerocybe angulata. The sequence continues at coordinate 263,768 of JAACJK010000064.1, forward strand.
GGTCAGCCATGGGTGGAACACGTATGTGCAGTGCTGCAAGGAGGCGGAGCTGCTGAGCACGATGAAGCCGAATTGGCGCTTCTTGAAGCAGGTGTTGCGGTGGACGAGAAATACGTGGCGCTCGGATCTCAGGAGCTTGTTCATGGAACGGCACGTCTGGACGTCGCATCCCTATGTTGCTTACACCATGGTGCGTGCGTTTTCCTCCTAGCTGAATGCTTATACTAACGAAGCGTTTAGGTGGACAAGCTGTTCAACCCGCTGACGCTGCTCGCTGGACCCGTCTTTGTCTCCGTGCTCATCTATAAGAGTACGCTCGCGACGGACAAGGGAGGCTATCACCTGCCGTGGTGGAACATCATCGCCTCCTACGTCGTCTGGCTCACGGCCACACGTACACTCAAGCTCATGCCGCACCTCTGGCAACGGCCCCAGGATGTCATCTTTGTACCCGCGTTTATTCTCTTTGGATACTATTTCGCCGTGATGAAGATGTACGCGCTCTTCACGCTGCACGAGGTGAGTTTGTTGTTGTTCTGCTCCCATGATGCTTGTGCTGATGAACGTTAGACTGGATGGGGCACGCGTGCGGGTATTGGCGATGCGTCGGCTGCCACCGCGGCGCTCGATAGGCAGAACGAGAAGGAGGCGACGAATCATAACCAGCATTTGCATCCCACGAACCCGTATGGGAACGGCGCACACAACACCTCGGACCTGTCGCTGGACGAGCCGCGGACGCCGAACACGTCGACGCCGATTTACACGCAGAGGTCGGAGCATGTGCGGGGGAACAGCATCACGACGCGCAGGAGGCCGGCGGAGGACGATACGGGGAGTTTGGAGCTGCAGGTCGGATATGCGAGATGAGGAGGGGAACATGGACGGACAGCTGAATGCGTAATGAACTCTTACGAGTATCTACTATTACTACTTTTTTGATATCCTATTAGAACGAGCTTACTTTCTTTTACTTAAGGATTCCTGGTGATCGAACTATTTCTTCCCGTCAATCATACTTGTTGGAACTTGGGGCGTGGTGCGTGTGGTGGCTCGGGGTGAGGCCGAGGGAAGATTTCTGAGATGGAAAGAAACGGTGTTGCTTGCCCGTTGGATAGTATCGAACTTTATACCTGTCGCAATTCCTCGCAGGCTTGGCTCGCCGAGAACCTGGGCGTGTCAGGTCAGTGGTGCGCATGTGCTCGTAGTCCAGCGGTGTATAGAGTGCGTATGGTCTGGGTGCTTGGTGACGTTGGTTGAGAGCTGCGCTGCCCTAACTTTGGCTACATGGAGGGAGAGTGTATGCGATATCGCGCTATTTTCTGCTTTCCATTGGCTGGGACGGTCAGCTTCGCCGGTACTCGAAGGTTGCCTGCGAATTTCGAAACGCGGACTGAAGTTTCCGGAATCGTTACTTCGGCCATGCAAGACCGTTCAGGGTCGACCAGCTGGTTGACTACTTAAGTTCCGAATGCCCGTTGTGAGTTCAGAGAAATTGAAATCCCCGACCCATGGCGGACGTTACCTCGTCAGCTACATATGTCTTGGGATTCGATTCAGACGGCCAAGAGAGTAACGAGCTGCTCTTCATCCTTTCTTCCACCCGTCCGTTCCACTGCTTGCATACTTATGTAGGCCACAGACGCAGCGGGTGTCAATGTCTGGCTAGGGCATCTAGCCACCGTTACAGTTCTGGCAGCATTGTTCATCCATTCAACTCACCCTCTTTCCCTTGCTGTGAGTTCTGGGACTCGCGTTTTCTTTCTTCGCACAACGGCCTAACCTCCCCGCTAGCCCTTGGGAGGAGGATATTTACACCGAGTCGTTTCCCAGAGGGTTCTCATGGATTTCTTTTATGGATCATGCTCTATCATGCTGCGCCGCAGTAAATGCGGGGGTCGCTCGGGGACTGGGGGAGGGCTTTGGCCCCTGTGACCCCATTACATGCCGAGATCATTAAATGATGATGGTGGTGATCCGAGGCGCGTCCAATATTTCCCAGAAATCGAATCAGCTTGGCTCAAGCTTGGCTGTTGCCACGAAGATACTAGTCTGGTCGATAGCTCGCGACGACGACCAAGGCGATAGTGCACGACGACCACGACGATTCTGCTGTACTTTGTGCGTCGGTATCTCCCCCTTAAGTGGTGACGGTACTGACTTGGACGACGATTTACAGGCTGCGTTTCATACGACCTGAATAATCACAGGGGTGAACGAGCCCATATAGTTGGGGTCTGATAAAGCATAGTGAGTTATAATATCTCTATTGTAAGGAGATAGCTGACAATGTGGTACTCCAGACGCTAACGAGCGCCCAAAATGTCGCATCCTCGACTGGACCGCGCAATCAACCAAATGCACCCTATCATGGGACGCCTGCGGACGAGAAGAGGCTTTTTCGTAGCAGTCACCTTCTCCATCGTCCTTATCTTCCTCTACACCACCGCCTCAGGGTCCGTTAGCCCGTCCGAATGGGTCCCAGACTCCCTGCGCTTCAGCAAAGGCGGCAGCGGAGCCGCCTCGTGCACCCCGCAGGAGTACGCCCAGGGCAAGTGGGTGTACCGGCCATACTGGACGCGCCCTGGGCCGCTCACCAAGACCGACCCCGTGAACTTCAAAGTCGACGAGAGCCTCCCGCACCCGAACATCAACATGACGGGGCCGGAGAGTGTGCTCAAGTACGCGCGATTCGAGGGGTGTGCGAGCAGCCGCGAGTTCCACTGGCATCTTGCGGGGGACAACGAGGGGCAGTTCGACCGGTTCCCGGGTCCGTTGGAGTGGGAGTGGGTGCCGGGCGGAAACTGTGGGAAGGAGGACGGGCTGCGGGAGTGGAATGTCGAGGACGTCCTGCGCGAGCTGGTCGAGGGCGGCGGGTGGTTGCTTGTGGGTGACTCGGTGACGGAGAACCAGTTCTACTCGATCTCGTGTCTGCTGTACCCGCACGTTATCGCGACGCCGGATTATACACTTTCGCAGTGGTGGGAGCGCGACTGGCCGCAGAATCTGTACCTCAACCCGGAGTCGCCGCTGCTCAAGGACGACGACACCGTGCTGCTCACGAAACACAAGGCCGCGGGGCAGGGGAGGCGAAAGATCACACCTCCGCCTGGGTTCAACATCACAAGCACCCCGCTCGTCACCTTCCGCCGCGTCGACCTGTTCTACTCCGAGGCCGAGCTCAAGGAGATGCATCGCGAACTGCACCCCGAATTCTATACGGAGGGCAAGGAGTTCGTGTTGTTCGGCGACGAGGTGAACTACACGCTCAGCCCGGACGTGTACCTCGACATCTTCTTCAAGCCGCTGCCGGAGGGCAACTACAAGACGCTCATCACGAGCAGTGCGGGGCATTGGACGACAAACAACTTCCACGGGTACCACCGCGAGAGCGAGGGTGCTGACGTAGCGACGAGCACGACGGGTCTGGCGGACTCCAAGAACCCCGTGATGGGGTACGACGGGTTGCTGCAGTTCTATGGAGAGGTCGTGGAGCGCTGGGCGAACAAGATCCAGGATGCGTTTGACGTGCATATGGGAAAGACGAAGGGCGCGGGGTACCCGCCTGGCAGGGAGAAGGAGCCTCAGGCTATTGTGAGGGCGTATCTGCCTGGACACGAGGATTGCCATAAGATTAGGCAGCCTGCGACGACCATTCCGAACTATACGTGGAACTGGTGGAACTGGGGAGAGATTTGGAAGTTCAACAGGATCTGGGAGGTGAGTATGATGTTAGACTCGACGTGCGCTCGATGCTGACTGGAGTTTTAGAACTTGCTGAAGCTGAACGAAAAGGCGGGGGCCAAGCCGTTCAAGAACGTCCACTTTTTAAGGATTGATCGGCCTGGACGGTTGAGACCTGACGCTGTACGTACCCTTCTATCTCCCCTTGTGCCATTCCTGACTTAACATCGCCCTTGATTTAGCATGCTACGGGAGACTGCCTCCACATCATGGCGGGCGCTGGCGTCATGGAAGGCTGGACCCATTACATCTGGCACTACGTGTCGCGCGAGGTGCAGAGGCTCACCGCCTAAGCTGGGCCGGGTTGATATGAATAGCTCGAGATTTATCTTGAGGATATACCCTAGAGGAGACGATGCTCTGGATGCGTTATCTCATGTGCTACGATATGGACGGGACACTACTACTAATATACACAGGGTTCTATTTTATTTTGGAGTACAAGACTTTGGGACAGGGTGGTGCCAGGGGTCCGGAGCCCTGGAAGGTGTGGTCGGAGCGGTCTATCCATAGAAAGCGATCCCTCTGCCTTCTTTTGCGATCCACGCAAGTCCACGCAACGCCCAATTTGGTGCAGATAACGTTACACGTGATCGTGGACAAGTGGCTTTGACAACTCACCTCTTGTTCCAAACTATGCTTGAACTTCAAACTTATGTCTGGGTCCCCACTATATCTGCACCCTTTGGAGATCAACAAAGCTCGAAAGTACGTTGTTTCGAACATTCTCATACCATTACCAAGGACCAGGTCCGAATCGTCCGATGAATGTAGTGCACCATGCCATACTGCACATGGTGGTGCAAGCAAGGTGCAAATGTGCCTGACCTCACAGTCAGTCCTACTTCAAAGTGCCAAGCAAGCCCTCATCCAACCCTCGTCGCAACTTTCTGTCATCTAACGCCGCCAAATCATTATGTCGTAGCCTGATGGCGTTTCTGCTGCGGGATTTGCGGTGAATCTAAACACCATCCGGCATCGCTGGCAACTGCTCGTAGTGACCACGTTGATCAATTGGAAGAAGGCCGACCACTGACCTCCACTGACCTTTTCATTACGAGTATCATAGCTCGCTTTGCAGAAACACTCAAAGGAACCGAAATTTCCTAAAATCTCTGGCTTGGCACCGACGAGTCGAATCAAAGGGACACATGGGGTTGGTAGAGAAACGGAAGATCATCACTAACGGGCGCTACGATTGTATTCTCGCATCGCTTCCCGCACTCAATCATGCGAATGGCTCCACTATACCCACTGAAACCACGTAACGCCAGCGTTGGCTGCTCGAATCTCCCACAGCCTACTTCCTTCCTCTGCCTTCCCCATGCTGGAGCAACGGAGATTCTCGAGGCGCAGGCTCATCCTCCTCACAACTGGCTTTGTGTCTCTGGGCTTGCTGTACCACCTTCTAGCCAAGAAGACGAACCTACTCGCTATCGCACCTGCGTATAGCCCTTTCTCCTCCCGGATATGCGGGTCGAAGGGCAGGATATGTCCCCAGGACGAATCTGACGCGCTGCAGCTGGCCTCTCTGGGCGACAACTCTGGCGCCGGTGGTCAACTTTCGTGTTCTCCGAGAGATTATGCCAATGGGACGTGGGTGTTTCAGCCGCCCGCGCCAGGTACCGTTCCGGAGCGGATGGGAAACGAGTGGGACGCGTTGGCTTTTGCAGGCTTCGAGGGATGCGCTAGTACTCGAGAAGTGCACTGGCACATGGCGTCGAACAACGAAGGACAGTGGGATAGGTTTCCGAACGCGACGAGGTGGAGATGGAAACCGGGGAAAGGGTGTAGAGGGCTTGAAGGGTGGGATAGGGAAAAGGTTGTGAGGGATTTGGTGGAGAGGGGAGGATGGTTAATTGTTGGTGGTGAGTACTTGTGCGCTAATAGCGCCCGATTCGGTTCTGACAGTCCCCTTTTTGACGCGATTTCCATTGTCGAAACAGATTCGGTCTCCGAGCAGCACTTCTTTTCGCTATCATGTCTGCTTTACCCGCACGTCATCGCAACGCCAAATTACTACGAGGTTGACTTGAGACGGGATGCCGTCCAAAACATGTACTTGAACCCCGAATCGTCCCTGGCAGCTCGTCTCTCCTTCCCCACGGGTTTTGAGATTGACAAGACACCCCTAGTAACCTTTCGACGCGTGGACATCCTGTACTCGCAGGAAGAGCTCGTGCAGATGCACCACGACTACTACCCCTCCTTCCCTTCATCGGAAAACCTTTTCAGCGACGAGAAAACCTGGTCACTTTCCCCAGAAGTCTATCTCGACACGTTCACGGCTCCTCTTCCACTTGCTAATTATGCTACGATGATCGTCAGCACGGGTGGGCACTGGACTACGAGTCTTTTCTCGGGCTACCGAAATCCGTTGAAGGAGGGCATGGGAGTCGACGGCGTCGTTTCCTTCTTTGATGATGTCGCAAAAAGATGGACTTTGCATGTCCAGCAACGGCTTTGGAGTGACCAGGCGGAGAATAGCTTCGTTGCTCCAGGGAGGTCCCCGTGGGTGGAAGGGGGTCGGCGAAAGAGGAGAGTCATCGTCCGGCCGTATCTGCCTGGGCATCCTGACTGTCACAAACGACGGGAGCCATCCCAGGAGGTTGAAGTTCTGGACCATGAGGTATACAACTGGAAACATATCTGGAAGTACAACCACATCTTCGAGGTTAGCCATTTCTGAGTGTTGTGCGGAATGGAATACTAAGCTTTCGTTTCATCAATCTACAGTCCATTCTGTCAAACCGCAGGGCGTACCCCGACATACATTACCTTCCTATCGATCGGCCAGGAAGATTGAGGCCAGATGCAGTAAGCATTCCAAGCATATCTGGGAAATGGGCTTGTTACTTACGTTGAAGTCTTCCTATAGCATGCAACTGGTGACTGTTTACATATCATGACGGGAGCGGGTGTTCTTGAAGGATGGTCGCACTACATCTCCCATTTTTTGGCAGAGCAAAAGGTGAGTCTTGGTGGAACATCTCAAGGTTAATGACTTCCTTCTGAAGCTAATGTATTCCAAAAGCAATAGAATTAGGGATAGCAGTGCGGCTCAGGTCTAGGGACAAGATTGACAGGTACAATGATATACTCAGTCCCATGACTTAGGACATCCACGGCGAGCATGTTATGTCGATATCTCGGATAGCATGTGGGGTGTATGACGGGGAGCGCCTCTGTCTTCATATGAGGGCTGGGCGGGAGTCGCTCGGAACTTCCGCAACGGGTGTGAAATCGCCTTGCTGGTGCGGGTGTCGCCTAGTATTGACCCGGATGCGACGAAGGACTTCACACTGTGGTAACGTAGCTTGATGCGTTTACCAGACCTAGTAGTCATTCACGTCGACTCCCCCATTCTAAGTATTACCATTTAAATTCCCCCTTGTCCCATGGCCATTCCTTGCTTTCCAATGTCGAGTTCATAACTATGTATTATATATATCCCTTCTTGCTTCTCCAGCATCCCCAAGAATTTTTTTAGAATGTAGAATGAGCTTTGAAATTGAACGTTGAACCAACGCTGAACAACCTTCGGTTTGAGTAACAAATATCGATTCGGATATTGTGTACTTGTGTACTTGCGCCCGGGATTATCCTGGGCTTACATTGATATCAAGTCCATCGCTGAATCGGTGTCAGCGGGGGTGCTCATAGGTTTAAAATGTTAATAAAACCTACAATTCGATCCTTGGGGTGCTTTCCTGGGAAAAAGGCATACGTAAATTCGTCCGCCGTTACAGAGGTACCACTTTGAGACTGGAAGAACTTGGTGAACACATCGCGACACCTGATATCGGACTCCGTTTCGACGCGGAATTTGAAGGCTTCCGGGTGTTCAGGGTTGCGATAATGTTCTTCGCTCTTCTGTGTTGTGTATCGAAGCAGAAACAGGACGTCGCTACACGTGCTTTCATAGCTTTCGTCTTCCCAATAAGCTGTGTAAGTCATTCCACGTGGGTCAGTTCGCGATATTGAGAGACTCTCGTATAGATAGGAGGAGGTACCTAATGCATCGGGTGACCTTTGCCTCAGTGATGAAGGAAGTTTCTGCCTCCATCGGTTATAGATTGCAAGAATGAACTTGTCGGGAAGTCCGACGTATTCCAATTCCCGCAGTGCTTTGAAGGATGGGATTTCATCCATCATGACCTTGAATTGAGCCATGGGAAGCTTATAGCCGACATAGATTACGGGTGGTCGAGTAGGTGGAGGGATCATGCTGAGGGTATCGATGACGGTTGGAGAAGTTGAAGTTGCAAATGAGTCCTGGTTCAAGTTTGGGTGGTCAAGCCGTGGAACAATGACTTTATATCTCTGTGGGAAAACATTGCTGTTCGCCGCTCGGCATTTTGAGTACTAGGCCAGAGTCGTGCCGGAGTCAAGTTATGTTGGGCCTTGACGCGTCAAGGCCCGACGATTGGAGGAGTGCCGTTCAGGAGATATATACCTAAAGTTGGTCTCTCTGGATACTGAGAGAGCTTTCCCTTCCTCCCCTTCCGTATCCCCAACTTGCAGTCTTGCCGCTCTTGCCGACGTTGCCGTTCAAGCATCGGGTGGCCCTCTATGCCACCGTAGTCAAGGGTCCACGTCGCTGATATAAACTTGGCATGCGTGGTTGGACTTCAAAGCTTCAACCGCCACCAAATACCACCACCGCTGCCCCTTCACCATGCCCAAACCAGCGAAAACTTATGTCGTCTATAGCGGTTACAAGCTTCCTTTGGATCCATTTAACCAAATGATGAACGAGATCCCCAAATACAAGGAAATTCGAGAGGCGGTGAATTTCCCCAACGGCAGATCGCTGATGATGTACGGGCAGTGGAAGCGAGCCAACCTTCCAAAAGTCATCCAGGATCGAGCGCCTATGGAGAGTGTAAATGGAAAAGAGAGAGAAAGATCGGAACCTTTATAAACCATACCCCTCTACCATCGTACTCGTCCATCTACCCTCGGAACGACGCCTGGGTAGGAGGCTGTCGTTTTCCATTGTCTACTAGCTCATACTGTATCCAAACTGTATCCTTCTTGCTTCCCGGAGCAATTTCGGAATTCCTATCTAGCCCCATTTGGGTACTCTTTGGCTGTATGCGTCCCGGCAGCTGATTGAATAGCTAAGCGCCAATGTCGATTTGGATAATGTGTACTGGGGCCCGAGATTATCTTGGACTGAAATCGTTATCAAGCCCGTCTAATATGGCTGAACATCGATATCAGCGCGGGGTTCATACATTTAAGGGATTATAGAGCTTACAACTCGATCCTTTGGGTGATCTCCTGCCGCAAAGGCATACGTGAAGTCAATAGGCGTCACAGAGGCAACGCCTTGAGACTTGAAGAACTTGGTGAATAAGTCGCGACACCTGACATCGGAGTCCTTTTCGAAACGGAATTTGAAGGCATCCGGGTGCTCAGGATTGCGGTACTGCTCTTCGCCCTTGTATGTTGTGTATCGCAATAGAAACATGATGTGGGTACACGGGCCTGAATGGGTTTCGTCGTCCTCCCAATAACCTGTGAGTGTCATGGCACAAAAGTTAGTTCATTGATATGGAGGAACTTTTGTATGGAAAGGAAGTACCTAATACCTGGGGCGCTCTTGCCCTCAATGTTGGAGGAAGTTTCCTCCTCCATCGTGTATAGACTGAAGGCAAAAAAACGTCCGGAAGTCCTTCGAATTCCGATTCCAGCACTGGTTTGTAGGTTGGGATTTCATCCATCATGGCCTTGAATTTAGCCATGGGAAGCTTATAGCCGACATAGATTACCGGCGGTCGGGTAGGTGGAGGGATCATAGTGAGGTGTCGTTCGAGATGATGATGTTGAGAAAGAGTTGCAATTGTCCTGGTCGAACAATGACTTTATACCTTCGTGGGAAAACATTGCTGTTCACCGTGTGTGCGTGCGAATCCTCGTGTACATAGCTGCAATGCTGCCGCGTCTTGCCGAGCAGTCATGTCCTCGAAGGTTTGGACTTGGGACTTGGCATTTGAAGTATATACTGGAAGTACTGCCTAGTACTGCCCTTCTCCTTTCCCAGTTGGTGGTCAGACTCACTTCGCAGTTCGGAACTTGGAGCCGCTTCATGCACATGTTGAATGTTCAACTTTTCCAGGGCCATCTTTGCCATTTCGTGTCGACTTCAACATCCTCAAGATCAGGGGTGCCAGTACTTAAGTACGCTGATTCTGCGAAACCAATTCTTTCAAATCTACAGTACGCTTATGACGAGGTGGTTATGAAGGATTGGCATTACTCGTGCATGCCTGACCACCCTTTTTATATCATTCCTCGCGATTGAGCACCAGCTACACAAGTGCTAGTGGCGAATTATCTTCCGGGTATCGAGTGGCAGACATTCCGGCAGTACTGTAAACCCACTAATTCGTTGTTTCCTTAGTGGTATAGTACCATATGTAATGCGTCCAGCCTTCTAGAACTCCCTGTCCCGTCATAATATGGAGACAATCCAAAGCTACGTGCTGCAATGAGAGGTCAATGGAGCCCATGAGCCCGTGACGGAACATGCTACTCACGCCATCGGGTCGTAGGTTTCCTGGCCTATCAATTCCAAGGAAATGGACATTTTTGTGAAGGCGAGCCTGGGGCGCTCCTTGTGGAAGGATTGTCTGAAATAACACTCGTGAGTTTTTTCTAAACCACAATGCTCCTAAGCGCTCCTCTCACCTCCCAGATTTTATTGAACCTCCCGATTTCTCGCCAATTCCACGAAGCTCTTGGTGGCCTTTCCTCCGCCCATGGGTCACGCGCGTTGTGACAGGCATCGTGCCCAGCGAGGTATGCCCTGACCAGGACCTGCCGTTGTCGTGTGGGGGAAGAAGACACTGAAGGAGGGTGGGTATCAAGGCGCCTCTGCACGGCATTTGCCCAATGCTCCATAGCCTCCCTGAAGAAGATCAATAACCCATCGTACCCCAGAATCGGCTCCAATTCTTCGAAGTCGCTAGGGAAGAGAAGGCGGGAATCATTCAGAGTAGACCCATCTGAACCATGCGCCCGATGGTAACCGTGGAAGAGATCCATAGTCCAATGGCCGGCACTACTGACGATCATCGTTTTGTAGTTTGCCGTTGCCACTGGTCCTAGGAAGATGTTGAGGTATACTTCTGGGGAGACTGTCCATACAGCTGTATCCCCGAATAGTTTGAACGAATTCGACGGCGAGTAAAACTCGGGGTGGAGTGCTTTGTGCATCGAAGCCAGATCGTTAACACTCCAGAGAAGGTCGACGCGTTTGAAGGATACTAGCGGGGTCGTCTTGATGTTAAATCCTTCTGGGAGCTGGAATCTCCCCGCAAAGGGTGACGACGGGTCGAGGTAGAGACTTTGGAGCCTGTCGCGTTCGTAGGAGGTCGATTTGCCAATGACGACGTGGGGATAAAGCAAACAGGAAATCGAGAAGAAATGATTTCCTGTTATTGAATCTGGATTGGTATCAATAACCGAAGCGTAGGCTCGAAGAAAGGGTACCCGACCTCCAATAAGTAGCCAGCCTCCCCCCTCTACCAGGTCTCTGAGGAAGCCCTCAAGATCCCAGTCTCTCAATCCAGACTTTCCAGTACACCTCCCGCCAGGGATCCACTCCCACTCCAGCGCTTTGGGAAACCTATCCCACTGCTCCTCGTTCGTCACCGCAAATTGGTTCCAGATATCCTCTCCGTCGCTCGCACAGCCTTCCATTCGAGCGAACTTTAGTATGTCTTCCTTGGAGGTCAGTTTCTCGGGGCCATGTGCTCCATGAAGAAGGTCTCTGTATATTTGCTCGCTCGTGTTCGTTCGGGTGAGGGGACTCGGCCGCGTCCAGTAGGGTCGACGTACCCATTGACCCTGTGCGTATTCCTCTGGAGAACATGTTCCCCATAGATCGACTTTGCCTGTTGTCTCGTTTAAGAGGGAAATGGGAGTCAACGGTCCAGTGCGATGACGAGCCCAGTCCGCTTGGGCCCTTCTGGCGTAGAGGTAGGTGAAGAAGAAGAGGAGGACAAGCGACGAGAAGAAGACCACGGTAGCCTTGAGAGACCCAAGAGAACGTGGGCGAGAAAGTGATATGTACCCGGCAGAGCGAAGCATGTTGGGCGAGGTGTGGTGCTAATACTCTTGGCAAGCCTAAGCCTTTGCCTATTATTATACCTTTCCTTGTCGGTCAGCCGCTCGGCCGTTCAAGTTGCGCTTATCGATACCAGATACTGAGTACGTACTGATGACTAGCCATTTGGGATTGCATGAAGGTTGGTTCATCCGAGCGGCCATACTGGGTGAAGCGTCGATTGTGAATTCTGAGGTCGGCGCGTTCGCCCGTGGGCGGCTAATTCCCACACGCGGGTTTCGGCTGGGCGCCTGTGCGCAGATCGCCCGCCTAGGCTCGGCAGTCGTGCAAAACACAGGTGCAGCTCGCGTTGGAGAGAAAGTTACTAGGATCGTTTATTATTGAAGGACCTCCTTTGTGATATAATGCCAGATATGATGCGACCAGCCTTCGAGGACGCCAGGCCCAGTCATGATATGGAGGCAATCCGTAGCCACATGCTGTACAAACAGATCGCACAACGGATGAGGTTAGGCAGACTGAACTCCACGAAGATCTGTAAAGAGCACTTACACCATCAGGTCTTAGCCTTCCAGGCCTGTCTATACCCAAGTAGTGTATGTTCGGATAAGATGTCGATTGTTGCGACAGAAGCGTCTGTTTATGTAAATTGACCATCAGCCGCTCGCTTCTCGCTCTGTCGAGTGTTGAACGTTGAACGTCGACTTAGAGACTACTAACCTCCCAGATTTCATTGTACTTCGGAATCTCTCCCCAATTGTACGAGAAAGACCTCTCCGCCTTTATCTCCACCCAAGGATCGCGCTCGTTGTGGCAGGCATCGTGGCCAGGTAAGTACGCCCTTACGAGGACCTGTTGCTGAGGCGTGCTAGTAGATTCCAGGCTGGTCTTGAGCCGGTCTTGTATTGCCAGTGCCCAGCGCGCCATAACCTCCTCGAAAAAGACAAGGAGCCCGTCATACCCAAGCATAGGTTCCAATTCGTCAGATACAGCGTCAATATCGAGGGACTCTGGAGAGGAATCCACAGGTAGGGTCGATTTGTCAGAGCCTTGAGCTCGATGATAACCTGCGAAGAGATTTGTGGTCCAATGTCCAGCCGTGCTGACTACCATCGTCTTGTAGTTCGCCGTTGGGAGTGATCCTAGGAAGGCATCGAGGTAGACGTCCGGAGAACTGGTCCATACAGGCTCCTTCCCAAAAAGCTCGAACGTGGTGTTTGCGATATAGAACTCGGGATGAAGCCCCTTGTGCATCGACGTGAGGTCGTCTACACTCCAGAGCAGGTCGACGCGTCTGAAGGATACGAGAGGAGTCGTCGTCATATTGAACCCATCCGGTAGTTGAAGATTACTTAGGAACGGAGACGACGGGTTGAGATACAGGTCCTGCGGTCGATCTCGCGCGTTAGAGGTGGCCTTGTTGATGACAACATGCGGGTAGAGAAGGCAGGAAAGGGAGAAGAAATGATTTCCTGTCACCGAATCTAGACTTCCTCCGTCAGCGTTATCCTTAACGAGAGAAAAGAACCTGACCTCCTATTAGCAGCCATCCGCCGCCCTCGACCAGCTCCCGAACAACTTCCTCGACCACCCATTCTCTCAGCCCCGACTCTTGAGTACACCTTCCACCCGGGACCCACTCCCAGTCAAATACCCTCGGAAATCTGTCCCATTGCTCCTCCTTGATTGCCGCAAACTGCCACCAGAAGTTGTCCCCACTCGCGCAGCCGTTCATGCGCGCGTATCTCAGGAGATCTTCTTTGGCGGACATCTTCTCTGGCGTGGCCGTAGTATTGCCCAAGACTTCAACCTGTCCATCGCTCGAGATTGGTTTGCTCAAGGGGCCAGGACGTGTTTTGTATGAACTTTGGACCCATTGACCTTGTGCGTATTCGTCTGGGGAGCATGTTCCTTCTGGCCTCGGTGTAGCCTCAGTGTCCAGATGGATCGAGAAAGGCAACTTGTCCAAAGTCCATTCGGCGACCAACGACTCTGTATCACCGGCATAGAAAGCGGTAGACAGCAGGAGGACGAGGACCAGAGCGAACAAGGCGATAGCAAGCTTGGGGCGAGGTCGTAGGCGGAGGAGGGCGACGGTCATGGTAGTATGGCAAGGCACAATTCGAGTGTAAGGTTGGCCTTCAATGCACTTCGTTCATGCAATCGCCATCCATCCATTTGTCCGTCGTCGCGTCCGTTCAACGTTCATCGACATCCCCCCGCCATGACTAATTTTTCAGGGACAAAAAAGAGTAAACTCTCTCTCAAACTTCGGAATTCGACAATTGATTCGCCATCAAACATATTCGGAACCAATCATGACTACTGAACGCTGTTACCCACGATGCTTATCTTGCTTCGATCCTCCACGAAGAAGCTCTTCTCAATTTTGAGATCCTGCGCTTGGGCGGCAATTTCAGCTGATTTTGCCAGAGGAAGCGCCGGTGTGTACTGACAGACGTGGTCTCCCAATCTCCTCCTAATCGATGCTGGATGTCGACAGGGAGCACTGGCACCGCGACAGTGATGACATTTGCATTTTAATAGGACCCTGGCCCCAGTGACCGGCGTTGCCCTCAATTCAGGCTTAATTTGGGAGAGAAGGGCGAGGGTTCTCAATCTCCGAAATTCAGGGAGGTTTCTCGTCTCTCTTCTATCGTGTTCCTTCCTTCCATCCCCTGGTTCCGGCACAGACCGATTCTGCTGCGTAGCGGAGTCTCCTCTCACCCACCGCCACCTGTTCGACCTCGAGGCGCGAGCTTGGGCAGAGCGAGATGGGCCTCGGTCGCAAGGCTCTGAGGACAGTGAAGAGCATGGGAAAACTGTCCTCGTTGAGTTCTTCAAGTGGGCTGAGCCAACTCGAATCGCCCGTTCCCCAGCTCTTGGTCTCCAATTACCCTCCAACTGACACACAGGTCTACCAGATCAACCAAGCCATCGCAGGAGCCGAAACCCTTCTCCTCTCCCTGGAGTACAACGGAGGTCGTGCGAAACAGTGCGAGGCATGCAAAGAGTTCATTCGCGCGCACAAACAAACCCTGTCGATCTGTCGTCGCATCCCTCCAGAGATTTGGCAAGAAGTCTTCCTTCAACTCATACCCTCGGATCCCCAAATCAACCTCCCCATACGCCACTGGATCGCGTCAACGCAAGTTTGTGGGACGTGGCGCGTCGCGGCCTTATCCCTCCCGGAAGTCTGGAGCTTCGTACCCCCCATCCGCCTTTCCAACAGCCGAACGGAAGAGCCGCGTTTCGTCGCGTCCCTGAACCAGTTCCTTTCTCGTTCAATCCCTGCTCCGCTTCGCATCCGCATCGACGCACCATTTCGTGAATACACTGCTCCCTGCAGTCACCCGGCCTTGGACGTGCTGGTCAAACACGTCGAGAGATGGGAATACCTCCAGATCGACACGGGGTATGAGACGTATCGCCGCTGCTTTACGTCTCTAGGCTTGGAAGGGAGGTTTGCTTCGCTAAGGTACCTACATATCGATGTCTGGCGATGCTACAACAGCGGCGAGCGGCTTCTCGCGTTCCAAAACACACCTAAACTCGAAGAGTTCTCGGTCCACGGGGTCCATCCATTCGCGATAGACCTTCCTTGGAATCAGCTCAAGGTGTATACGGAGAAGGTGGAGAACTTGGGTGGGCTGATGACCGTCCTTACCCGTGCAAAGAACTTGGAGAAACTCGAAGTGACGAGGGTGACGGCCTTCCTACCGGACGAGTTCGCGGAGCTGCCAATCCTCAAAACGCTTTACCTGCGATACGACAGCGTCATACCTCCCGACACCGTTCTTCTCTTCCTTGTCGCCCCCAAGCTGGAGGATCTCCAAATCATAGGCTGTGAAGGCGAGATCATTCAAAACCTAATGGTCCTTCTCTCCAGGGCTCCAGGCACGAAGGGACGTGGACCGTGGCCAGTTCCTGACTTCGCCAAGACAAGACATCGCACCCTACGTAGGCTGGCCTTTCGAACAAAGACGATGACCCCCGGGAACATTGCGAAATTACTCCGTCTACTACCATACCTCGAAGAACTCGATATCCCTCAACCTCCAGGCCAGGACGTCGAGCGTCTCGTCATCGATCCAAGTGGCCCGTCTCCTGCGCCTCTCGTTCCGAATCTCAAAAAACTGTATATCCATTCCGATGGCAATTGGGGAGACGAAGATATCTATAGGCGTCTCGCACAGTCAAGATGCGAACCACAGGCAGCACCCTCACAGTCGGAGAAAGGTGCAAACCCCAGTGTGGTACGCTTGGAATCGTTCCGGATCGTCTTCGAGAACCCAGCCCTGTGCTCCATCCAACAAGCGGCTCTAGGGGGATGGTTCGATCCGACGAGCAGCGACCCGACATACCAAGCACTAATTTCGGCGAAGACCACACTGACAAACGAGCTTCCCGAGCTTCTGGGAGAGTCGGTTCCGATGCGCTCTGCCGGTCGGGGTGTACGGGAAGCGCTGGGTGGTGGATCGGCCCAGGCGAAGCGTTTGAATAGCACGCTGGGAGAGCTCGAGGCGCTGGCTGTTCGGGACGTGCACCACATCTATGTGAGTCTTTATTCGGACGCTACACCGATATCTATTCGCTGAACTGCGGCGAAACCAGCGGTCTGAGCTGCATTTTATTCTCCGAAAGATGTCCAACTTCCCTGAGCACTATATTCCAGGAGACGACAAACACCGTCTCAGGGAACGTGCTGCTGGAGTCCTCAAAGAGTGGAAGGCGTTGTTTGAAGAGGACATAATGACGAACAAGTTCTGTTGGGTGCGCGTTGGAAGGCACTCCCTGGTATACATACCCTCCGACCACAGTAAGGAAATTTTTCATCACTACCCTAGAGCATAACTGATGCAGAGATTCGTATTACAGAAATACGACAGGAAAGCGATGCAATCGAAAAGATGGTATATGGTACGATGGAAGACGATATTCATAAGTTCAATCTTTTCTGGCATCGGTACATGTAGAATCGGTACACGTAGAAAAGTCTGTACCATAGATGAGAGCGCACTAAAGCAAACTTGTACAGATGATTCATTCTCCACGGGCACGGTCCTTCAGACACTCTGCACAGTCCGATAGCTCTGGCAGAACCAGTCCCTCATGCCAATGCGCAACAGGCCTCCCAAACGGGTCCTGCCATTGCGGGCTCTTCGCCGACCGCACCTCTACCTCCAGGCCCTCTTGCATTTCTTCCTTCAAGCTCGCCCTGACCGTCCGTAACAACCTCTCGTGCCCGTGTAGGAAGAGCCTCGCCTTCTTCAGCTGTGTGATCATTTCGATTGGCTTCCACCTATCCTTCACCATCCTTGTAAACCCGTCCGCTGTGAGGACGAGGAGGAGCGGTGCTCGTTGTGTGTTACCATAGCTTGTGGGGGTGCAGTCGATGGTGAACTCTTCGAGTTGTGGGACGAGGGCGTGTCCGTCCCAGTCGACCTGGAAATGGGCGAAGAGCTGGTCGTAGTTTGCTGAGATCCCTAGTGAGAGTTCGCGTAGGTTGGGTGTGGCAGTGAGCAGTTCAACGAGAAACCGGATGGGTGCTTCCCAGGTGAGGTGGTGCAGCGATAGAGAGGCGAGGAAAGATAAGGTGGGTTGGAGGCTCGATATCTTGAATGTTGGCAGGTTGGGTGGATGCTCGTACGCCCCTAGCCGGAGATGCTTTAGGGATGGGAAGATGTGTGTGGTTTCGAGTGATATTCCCGTCATAGTGGTGGATTTGCAGATCAGCGTGAGGTTGGCAAGAGATGAGAACGTCGTGATCGGTACGACGGGGTTGCCCCCACTATCGTCATTGTCAAAGATGTAAAACACCGCTTGCTCCAGACCCGTGAACTTCGGGAAGAACTCGGCCCACTGGTGGTAAGGGATCCAGGAAGTGATAGCAACGTGAGTCAGGTTTTTCCAAGGAATGAAGAATGTTTGTGTGAGTAGTGAGGAGGAAAGCAGGTGCCCGATGCGGAGGGTCAGACGCCGGAGGGATTTGAGCCGTTTTCGAGAGAATATCTCGACTCTTTCTCTGGGCATGCTCGCCACGTCGGAGTAGAGAACCAAAGACTCCACTGTAGCTAGTCGTTCTGACGTCCACCACTCGGACGGCTTTCCAAGGGCACATAGGAGCTCTCCTAAGTCGGCGGAGCCCAGCGAGAGGTTGGTGAGCTCAACGTTGTCACTGAATACAGCTGAGGCGGGGCTCATATTTCGACTGTTGTCGTCCGTCAATGTGGGTAGATCTGTAGGTAAGATAAGCTTCCCGGATTCGGCGTAGAACTCAAGGGAGAGAGGCAGTCCTGTGGCGCGGCTGTAGTGGCGCTTCACCAGTTGCTTAAACGCGATCATCCTGGGCGTTCTGAGTCGGGATTCATCGAAGGTTCGCATTGAGAAGGACGTCCACAGGCTCGGCATGTCGAGAGCAATGCTCCTCCATTGTCGACACACTTGTATCAACGTGTGAGGCGGTTGGTTGTGGTACGTTGAGGCGTGCTCGGAGCACACCTGGAGCGCATAGGGAATGCAGAGTGAGAAGACCATCTGAAGGATTTCGGGAGGAAGGCTTG
Organism: Ephemerocybe angulata; assembly: GCA_013368325.1. NCBI lineage: Eukaryota > Fungi > Basidiomycota > Agaricomycetes > Agaricales > Psathyrellaceae > Ephemerocybe > Ephemerocybe angulata. Next base: position 282,152 of record JAACJK010000064.1, read on the forward strand.
AGATAGAGACACCTAGGCGTTGCCTGCATCTAATGACGACCGCTTCACCCCTCGTGATCTCGGTCATGACCGCACGTTTCTGCTCCATGAGAGTGGATATTTGCAGGGAGAGATCATCAACCTCGGTGAGGTGTCGCTTGATGCCAAATTCCTGCTCGAAGATAGCCTTCTTGAGGTATGCAGACTCGATCTCGTCCAGTGGATGGTTGCTGGACAAGATATCCTTTAATTCTGTTGGGAGATGACTCCAATCCTGTGGGATGGGCTCAAGACTTCGTATTTCTTAGAATGTAAAGAGATCCTACGATTGGAGACATCCTGCTCTCGCAGGTGGGTAGAAATGGATGGGAGGGAGGTGGTGAGTGGCAAATCGGTGGGATGATGGTTAAGAACAAAGCTATAAATTCCGCAGACTCGGAAGCTTGCCAACTCGTGGGGATGAGGCTGTGCCGTACTTAGCGCTCCGAGTCGCCGCTGAGCGCTTTAGCACCAGTGGGCGCTACTCACCGTTCATGTGCGAGGATACGACGCGACCTGGAGAAACCATAAGTCCTTGAGTGACAAAAGGACAATTTGATCTCATTTAATTCACAAGTTTCGGAAAGTATCGGGACAAAATATAGTCTCTGTTGCTGACCTTATCTCAAATTGAGAGTGCCGCATCCCGAACTTCTCCTCAGGCCTTCTTGAGGTTGACGGCAATGCTATCGCTCACAGCGCGGCTATAGGGGCACGTCTAGCACGGCAGCGTAAGCCGAACTTCCAAATTCCTCAAAAGACTGCTTGCGTACCTGGTGTGCAGCTTGAAGGAGCTCGTCATCAACACCCTCGACGGTGAGATCAACCGCGAGGCCAAGGCCGGGACGGTCAGACGGGGGCCCAATGTGAACTTCTGCGTGGACGACGGCCTTCTCTCCCTGTTCCTCCTTACCAAGCTGGCGGGCTTGGAATTGAATGGCACCGAGGAAGCATCCTTCGATACGATTCGTAGGTAAGCTAGTATCCCTCTCTAGACCTCGATTACACGCACCGGCGTAGCCCAAGGCGAACAGCTGCTCCGGGTTCTGGCCTTTGCCAGTGCCCCCCATTTCCTTGGGCAGAGCCAGGTCGAACTTCAGACCCTCCGACTCGACATGGCCGTTCCGGCCAGCTCCAGTTGCAGTTGCCTTCGCAGTGTACTAATGCAGCATCATCAGCTAAAGCATGAGTTAAAGACGCGTCCGTCACTAAAGGACCTTATAATCCTTCAAAGTGGATACCCATCGGGTGCTGGCGGGAGCAACCTGCCTTCGCGAAGTGGAAGCAAGAGCTCGACGGGAAGTAGCTCGGAGGAGGGTATTCATGGCGATGATGGTGGTTCGAGTTCAACAATGATTGCAAATTCTATGACGCAGCTAAGATATGTAAGTAGTTAGACCAACGGAGGTACAGATTATAACCCAGCTCAACCGTTTCAAGGGATCAGAGCCTCCGTGGAAAATGCCATTGGAGTAGAAAATTAGCGGTATACAAAAGACCACCGGCTTGTAAGCTCTTGTAAGGGGCGCGGTGACGTGGTTGGGGAATTGTTGAGCAAAAATGTTCTCTCTGCCTGGGAGTCGAACCCAGCTTTCGCGCGTGACAGGCGCGTGTACTAACCGATACACTAGCAAAGACATGGGAGTGGTGCACTCAGTGGGCATTAATATTAATATGCCATCAGGAGGTGAGAGGACGTTCCAGGAGGACTTAGCCTTGCCAATGACCTAGATTTTCCTCGGAGTGGCCCCTCACGCGAAGGCAACGGGATATATTGGTGTACTAAGGGTGTCTATGGGGTATTCAGATAGATAAAAGCACCTCGCTATCTACTTAGATCCTCTTCCATTGCCCGGGAATCCCGGGATAAAGAATCTAATGGACTTGTGATGGACGCTTTGATATCGAGGGAGCCTGGGATTGATGACTTATCTACCACTGTGACGGATGCAATTCAGTCCTGCCTATCATATAGAGACTTGAGGGGGCCACCCATTCGACGTACATACTTTGGAACTCGCTTGGAGTGATTTCCCTCATAGGTCAGAAGCATGATCGCAATTCTTCCGGAGGGTCCAGTTCATATGGCTAAGGTCCGCGTGCTCCGTCAAAGTGAAACGGGTATTGGCTGGATATGTCGGCACCTCATGGCAGGAAGCGGACTCATAAGGTCCCTTGAATGTTTCTCGAAAACAAGCGCTTATCTAAGCGCCCGCCCTGCACACACTTATATTGATCCGCTAGCTAGACTAGGAGTGCCTTCAGCCGTATATAAGTAATTCATGCTGCGTTATAGAGTTTCGCTGTCATGTAGTAAGAAGCGAAAGGTATGTATGATATCACAATTTCGATGCCTACGGTGTCGAAACGGAATGCCACTCGGGAAGCGCTGCCAAGGAGAAGGAAGTGGCCCTATTTCTGCTTGGCCCTTGATAAAACACTTACTGAGGTTCTTTGGGAGATTTTCAGGGTCAAACCTGGGGCCTGAGTGCCGCTTCCATCACTGTGAAAACCACTGCCTGTCCGAGAGTCGAACCCAGCGCATTTCGAGCCGCGCCGGCGGTATGTATCTCATTGACATAATGTCAAACCTGATCCCATCACCACAATTTTTGGCGCGCGCACGGACCAGGCCCAAAACCTATATAATCTTGCGCGCCTCCTTCCTGGTTTCCTTAGAACATACTCGAACAGGATCTGTTTACAGAAACTGACCGAGTCTCGCATTTTTACAAATGCCACATCTTCAAATCCACTCGATGACTTTACGCGCTAGCTCGTTCTACTGAGAACATGGCCTTCTTTGGAAGGTTTCGAGGACGTTTGGTGTCTCTCCCGTGCGCTCATTTGGGCTGCGCGATGGGAAACACCAGCGAGCTTAGCGCCTGTCTGATGGGTTCCCTCTCTCCTTTACTTTTGTCTACGTAGTGTATCGCCGTATTTTTTTGCTATGAACCGTTCTTCAACAAATAACCTCTCGTGTGCACTCGACAAATGGAACCATGGTATCAACGAGCAAGTGCTCCCCCAGTGGCAAGAGTCCAAGGTCCATCGCCTTCGCGTAACTCTAGACAGGACACCATCAATAGACGGGCAAGCATAGGGAGATTGAAGGACCTACCGCTATCCGCAGGAATGTAGACAATATGCATCCCTGTGCTGAGCACCCATCGCCTGCTCACTGCGTTCTCCTGCATCAGCAAAGGGCGCCACTTGTCCCTAACCGCCTGCAATCTTTCGGGGATCTTGTAGCTGGGCGCGCACGGTATCCGCCCTGCAGCAGAATCGATGACACATTGGTCGAGCAGGCCAGGGATATTGTATTTCTGGAGCTCAGCATCAGTACGACATCATCTTCTGGTTCTGGCGCACAGCAAATTTGGTAGGTACCTGAAGAATGAGCAGGTCTGAGTTCTGGATTCGATGCCCCTCCAGCTCCTTCGTAAGTTCGAGAAGCTCCCGGCCCCTGGTGCGATACGATGGCTTCATGCGGTCTATGATTCCTGGCTTCTGGGGCTTATAGCATGAAAGTGCAGTGACTTGACTCAGCAGCTCGCTCCAGTTCTTGATTATCTCCTCCACAGGCGAAGTTGGTAGAGGGATGGACCCGGAAGGCAAGTTGCCTTCTAGAAGATGGAAGACTGTTCTGTATGTGTTTTTATCCGAGACCCGCAGGATAATTGCGGGCTTCGTAAACCACTCTTCGACTCCCGCGTACCCTATACCGGGATCGACCCTCGACCTTGCCATTTCGTTTAAAGCCAAACAGTCCAAGTTCAGCACCTGACCCCCGCCCGTATCGTCGTCTAGACCAGGAATTTCCATCTTTATTATGCGCAACCTGGGAGCCAAAACGGAACCACTGTTTGCAGGGTCAGTGGTGAGGTATTTAAGAGTGTCGGAAGGTATGGGACCACACTGGAGTTCCTCGAGTTCATCGCATAAAAGCAACAGATGTGTAAGAGTGCCCGGTGCAATGTCGTCCCAGACCTTGCCAGAGCCATCCGCAACCAACCTCTTCAGCGAGCAGCCAGAACGGCGGACAAAAGCAAGGACACTCATGGCGGAAAGGTGGCTGCCAGCAGGGACTGCGTTGTAGTTGATTGCAAGGTCGGTGAGGTTGGGGAGGGTGAGTTCGTATGAGAACCAATCGGCAACTCCATCTGAGCGAAAGCCAAAATTGAGATGGAGCACTGTGATGGTAAAAGTCGAGAATCGGGACAAGATCCTCTTTCTAGAACCCCTGTCTCCGGTGCGAAGGTGGCACTTAATATCTCTAGTGCCTGGAACGTCCTTCATGCAGACATAGGATACCCCACTGATCCATGTGCTCTCGTAGAAAGTGCTGAGTTGCGACCATGGCAAATCGATCGTAGGTATCTCCTGCCCAGTAGTCGCCGACTCGAGGAATACGTGTCGAAGAGACGGGCAAGCCCTGAAGCAGTTCACCGGGCCGAGTACCCTTCCTTCCTTATGGTTGATGCCGTAAAGTTTCAAGTGCAGTGAATGGAGGAGCGGAAGGCGGTTTTCAAGCTGGGGGCCTGCAAACTTGAGCTGGAAGCATGGCACGAAGAGGCGGACGTTTGCCCAACGGTGAGAGTTGGGCACAAGCAAGCGAAAGAAAATGAAGCTGTATTCGATAGCCGGGGTTGCAGGACAAAAGATGAACGTTAGAGGGTGGTTCCCAGAGCGTTGGAGGTACAGGCTGAAGGCCTCTGTCAATGCGGATTCAGAGTTCAGGTTCAGGAGAATGGCGAAGTCGAAGTCTTCCTCGGTGATATCTGGGAGCACGCTCCATATACGGGGCGATAGAAGGACCACCTCGCGCCAACGGTGGCAGGTGCGCAGGATATCGGAAATCGACCGGTGTCGATCGGGAGCGCTTTGAACGGTATGGTGAAGTATCGTCTCCAGGACTTCATCTGGGAGACCCCGTGGCCCATACAGAAGGTTGATATGCAGGCGGATGAACTCAGCGCAGGCCTTACGACGGTTGTCTACTGCTGCTTTCTTCTTTACGGTGCCACCGCCTGGGTCCAGTACGCCAGGGAGTCTCTGACCCTCCTCCCGAACACTGGCAATGTGTTCTAAGATGGCCTCTCTTTCCACTTCCGATGGGGGTTCGTTGCATCGGAGAAGACGAGGGAAGGGTGTAGCGATGCCTTCGTCCTTGGCCGCAGACGTGAGGCGGAGTGAAGCGAACATGCCACCTACAGCGCCACGAAGCCTCGTTAGGATAGACAATAGGAATATCAAAGCACTCACCGATTCGAGAAGAGAGCACCACTCTAGGACGTGATAGTTCGGTGAAAAAAGGGTAGTCAGGATTCAGGAAAGCAGAGATCGATCAGGGCAATCAAAAAGGAGCTCTCTGCCTGGGAGTCGAACCCAGCTTTCGCGCGTGACAGGCGCGTGTACTAACCGATATACTAGCAAAGACATGGTATGGTAGTGGTTTTAGGTATCTACATCGACACATGCCACGCATTAGTCCTGCATTGAACCGTCCCTGCCTTCACATCCACCCGATGAGGAGAACTGGGAACTTAACGGAAAGTACAAGGCAATTCATACAGATATAAGAACAAACAGAACTATCGACAACGAAAATGGGAGCTACACGAGGATTAGATTAGAAGCCACTCGACGTCACCCTCATCTGCTCCAGCTTCTTCAAAACCTCCCCAACAGTCCTATCCAACTCCCCCGCAATAGCACTCTGCTTCTGCGCACTCAACCTCGCATACGTCTCGCACAGATCCCCATCCACAACCGCCTTAATCGGGACATAATACCCCCTCCATGCCAGCTGATCCCGCCCCACCAAGCTCGGCTGCTCCGAGCGCATGTGCTGCTCAAGGGTCGAAATAAAGTCCACATCCTCCTTGGACACGAAGGGCATCAGGATGCCAATCGTCCCGTGCAACCCGGTGTAAAGGAGCACCTCCCTCCCACCGGCGACCAAAGAGACCTTGTGGATCGACGTGATGAGGTCCCCGACGTGGAAGTGGCACAGCATGTTCGTCTTGTGCGGCGCGCCCATGAGGATGCTCTTCTCGTGCAGAATACCCGCGCCCGTGGGGTCGTCGTCGACCTGGTCCGAGATCTTGTCGTCCAGGCGATTCACGAAGATGTTGCCGAACCGGTCTCCGGCAGCGACGGTGTTGTAGTCCACCATCGTCGACGCGGTGACCCAGCGCGGCTGCGTGTCGTCGGCGAAGGTAAGCAGGCGGTTCTCCGGTGCCTTGTAGACAACATATTGGATGGATTCCTGCATGTCGCCGACGATGATACGTGAGCCTTGCGTTTCAAGGGTAACGATAGCTGAGGTGAATGCCTACGAAGGATAAGTTGTCGTCTAACGCGAGAAGTATACAACATACCTTGTTTTCGACCTTCCTCAGCAGCTTTTTCTTTCCGATATCGTACAGCCGCAAAGACTTGCCAACACCAGCAATCAACTTGCCTTGGAATGCAAGCAAGGCTAGTGGCACATCGTCCAGCTCCGTCTACGCCACACATCAGGATACGTTGCACGAATGACACGAATGCTTCTCGTACCTTATGCATCAACTCCAAGCCCTTTCCATCATCGACAAACTTGTATGTCCTCAGGTACCCTTGTGTGCATGTCCTCGGACTTACTGTGGTGTCTGCAGCTGTGCCAACCACCAAATGCAGCTCGTTGTTCCGTGCGGAAAACGGCACAACCGCGATTGAGAACACTCCCTCGTTCCCATCCATGGGCACGACGGCGATCGTCTTGCCCTCAATGGGGTCAATCACCCGGACATTGGCTGCCCATGTACCAGCAGGAGCCTTTGGTCGTCCGAAGATATCAGGTGGAAGGTTGATGACCTCTTCATCGATACGTTTGCCAGCTTGTTTCTGCAAACAAAAAGGTCGTATCAGAGGTGTTTATAAGAAGAACACACAAGACGGGGCGTACCAGCTCCTTCAACTTATTCTGGGCAGCATCCTGACCCAGTGTCCGATGGTCGCCTTCAATCAGGTAGAAGTAGTTGTTCTCCGGGTGTGTCACGAATTTACGAGGGGTATAGGACAGTGGGATGACGTCCTCCTTCAGCTTTGTGCCTAATTTAGGGATCACGAAGATGCTATATAGGGTTAAAATCAACATTTCGAACCAACTGCAGCTGAACCAAACGCACCGAAGAAGGTTCCCTGCAATACCGATTAAACCTTCAGGGCTGAGCTCGGCCGAGAAACTCCAGGCGTAGTCAAGGTTGTCATAGATGAGGGGGGTAAAGTGCATAAGGTTCTGATGTGTGTAATTGATCCATGATCTCGACGACAACGCAAGAATGGCAGGGCTCTTCTGGACCTGAACTCGAACCAGCTTGATCGGGCGAGTACCCAAGAACCTACAGAGGATTGATTATCAGAGGCTGCGTCGCAAGATTTTTGACATGCTACGTACCGCGTCCGCGTATCCGTCAACTGCCCATTCATCGGATCCAACACTGTTCGCAGAAGAACGCCATTCTGCAAGCCGATGTTCACGAACATGGTGGGGTGCGACTTGTTGATGCTGGCATCTAGCATGTCCGCGATGCAGATGGATGAGGGTGGGGCGGTCAAGGCTTGCAGACTGAGAGTCTCCAGGGTGCTCTCCGGGTCGAGAGAGATGATTCGGACGGTCTGGTCTTCACATCCAACAGCCTGGTCTTGTTTCAGTATAAATAATATTCGAATGGCCACTAAAACTCACGAGGTATGGTGTCCTCTGTCTTCCTTCGGGAACCTCTCCGATACTCAATGCAAGTACCGTACTCCCCATAGCCTTGCGATCCTGATACTCGTTCAATTGGCCGTCCAGATCCAACTCGAAGTACACCAGCTCCGCGCTGCTCAATGCGACGACCACCTGGCGCTTGTTCGTTGTCGCTGTCACGATTGTCTTGCCTTCTGGGACCCTCCACTCGTTGACTCTTCTATCCGAAAGCACGTGTCGGATACCGTGCGGATGCACCTGGAGGAGAGCGTCGGCGCCAATTTGCTGCACAGCGATGGTGGGCGAGGATGATAGGAAGCCAGTGTCTTGAACTTCCTCAATCGTTTCGCCAATAGAGAGAACAAGGGTTCCGTTGACGAAGGACAGGATGATATACGAATCGTAGGGATCTAACTATAAGTTAGCACGGAATTGAATTGGAGAGATGGATGAGGTGTTCGCGTACCAGACTCAGTGCGTTTTGTAGTCCACACAGCATTAGGGATACCAGGGAGCTCTGAGCTAACACTCTCTTCAACCTCCAGACCATGCCTGAGCGTCCTAAGCGTACTACGCGCTCCTCGTCCACAAGCGGCGAAAATCTGGGGAGTGTCCGAGTTGGGAAGGATGTTGAGGACCTTCGAGTCGATAATGGGGTCCAAAGACTCCATTTCATCTGCGAGCGCCAAGTTTTCGAGGGGGCGGGGTTTGAAGTATTCGCGGGGGAGAGGGGAGCTTGGGTCACGCATGCCGTCGCCAGGATAGTTTGTTGAAGAAAACTCCGGTTCGTCGTCATCATCACCGAGCTTCAAGAATTGGTACAAGTAGTGGTTGCCGAACTCGCTCGCGACGAAGAGGAAACCGGATTTGAGGATGCAAAGGCTGGACGCGACGGGTACAGTATCAAAGTATTTGATCTTCAGAGCGGTCACGTCCTGTTCCTGATGCTCAATCGTCACTTTGAAGAGATCACCGTCCTCGCTTTGCAGAAGGAAGAAGAAGGCCCCCTACAGATACAACGCGTCAGCAAAAGCGCTTCGTCACAGGGAGTCAGAAACGAACCTTCATCTTGTGCATAACAGCGGTCGTGATAATGACTCCTCGGTTGGGATCTTCCAGAGGGTGTTTGCGGCGGGGGATGGGGACACGGTGTTGGGGAGAGTTCATGTGCCGGTAGATGATGTGGTCTTCGCAGCAGACGAGGACGCCCGAAGGGCCGTCGTATCGGTCCGACGAGGCAAGTTGTCCTCCTGGTACCTGAACGAGGAGGTTGGCTCGGGGGTCTGTCGGCTCGCTCCATTTGCGGACAACGTGGTTGAGACCGAGGTCAAGTTCGTAGTACGTCAACATCTGCAGAACGCGTCAGATTCCGCAAAAGCTCCAACTCGGGGATTACGCACCTTTTCAGTTCTGTTGAACGCCTCTCCAGTTGGGTCCTGATCCGACTCCGAGTAGTCGACCTCCAATGCAGCGTACATGGGGTTCTCGAAGCCGACATCAACCCCGACGATATGGTGAATAATGGCATTCGACTTGTGGGCTTCGAGCGGTGACGATATGGTGAGGTTCGCAGCGGCGTCGCGGTTCAGGATATACACCAGCTTCGACTTTTCCATCGACGCAATCATCATACTCCTTCCCTTCGGGTCCGTCGCCAGGTACTGGCCTGGCACAATCCTTCTTGCTCCAGACTTGCCAAAGGTTTCTTGATGAAGCTTGACAAAGCTGCTCGTCTTGGGGTCATAGTCCAGGATCACCACCCGTCCTGAATCCGACCCTACAATGGCGTAATCTAAGAAGGAAATCGACGTGAATATTATAGCGATACGTACAGGGTTCTACGCTCACCCTTGGATCCTCCAGTCAGACGAAACGCTGCGAGCGACCGCACCGAGCCAAACACGTCCGTCGCGATCACCGTCGACACCTTCCCGCTCTGGGGGTCGGGCCTGAGCAGCTCAATGCGCGTTCCATGGGAGACGATGATTTCCTGCTGACGTGCACCAGAGAAATTCCCAACGATGGCCTGGAGGATGGCAGTAGGCGGTTGCAGCGTCAAATTGTACAGATGCATGGTGAATGTGAACAAACGTCACTGGGCCTTGAGCAGTCGCAAATACTGACTCTTTGAGACCTTTTCGGATCGAATGAAGGGAAATGAGACTGAAGGTTTGTGAGCGTTCGCCAGTGGACGATGCTGAGCGCGCCAACTATGAATCGTACAAATTCCGCGTCGAGTCTTGAGGACAATAGCTTTCATTTCAAACAGGCTACAACAAAGAGGAGAAACGTGAATGAACTTCAATGAAGTTATGAACCTTCAATTCAATAATACAACGGGTAGTAATGTACAGTCTAGCAAAGAGACGTTTTGGTCGTGAAGCTTTGAGGTCGTATCTCATCAGAGAGAGAGAGCGAGAAAAAATCGTCTAGATCGTGTAGCTAGAGAACAAGTTAGCATTCTTTCCCACCTCGAGGACCTTCAACTCACCGGAACAAGGGGCTTTCATTACCTAGTTTCTTAAATTCGTTAGCCCTGCTCTCATCAATCCCTTCTGCTTTACACCGGGCGACGTTAATGGCATTGTGCCTCTTGTAGTCCCTCATCGCAGTAAGGCAGAGGATGATCACACAGGTCAGGCACCCGATAATTACACCATGGCCAAGGAAGAAGCGAGGCGGCTTGATGTAAATAAACGACGAGCAGATGCTAAGGATGCTGTCAGAAAGGATCTTCTAATATACCGCTGCGAGAAACTCACCCTCCAAGGTTCCCCATGCCAATAACCATGGCAAGGGCGACTCCTCTCCGCATGTCACCTCCCGCATTCGACCCAGCCCATGCGAGGGTGACGGGAACACAGGGGTACACGCCCGTTGCAGCCAGTATAGCGCCCACATACGAGCCTCCGAGAGACTTTTGGGATATCAGAATGATATAGCCTATCATCGATATCGTCGCTCCTGCAATAACGAAGGGTCCACGGAGGTTCTTCCTGTCAGAGAGGATTCCAACTACCCACGAAAGTCAGAAGACACTAGTGAACCCAGTAGAAACAACTTACAGACGAGGGTAAGAATGCATCCACAAACAAATGGAGGCACAGTGAGAAGCTGAGAAATGGCTGCCGTGAAGCCCATCTCGTTGACGATCGTTGGGGTGAAGAGCGAGATCGCATAAACCGGAATGAGTAGACACATGTAGATGCCGACCTGGAGGTACGTCTTCCTGTCGGTCATGGCCTGCCAGACGTATGCCATCGAGAACTCGGTCGCGAGGCCATGTCGGTCTTCCGCAAGCATGTCGACGACGATCTTACGGTCAGCATCGGTTAGGAACGTAGCCGTCCCTGGGTACTGGACGAAGCAGAGCAGGTATTAGTCTTTTGGGGTCATGTAGTATCAGGATCTTGCACTCACGTCGTGCATGAAGAAGTAAGACAGGGAGGCAAAAACGACGGTTGCCATCCCTTCAAGGCAGAACTGAAAAGGCCGATGAGTACGAAAGTTTGAAGAGTTTCGAAGGCCACTCACAATCCACTGCCAGCCGTAAAGGCCCCCAATCCCCTCCATATTTTCAATTCCGTAGGCCAGAAGCCCACCAAATGCACCAGCGATGGTGGCGGCAGAGAAGAAAATAGCGAGCCTCTGTGCCGCATCTTGCTTACGGTACCACAGGGAGAGATAGAAAGTGATTCCAGGGAACAGGCCAGCTTCCGTCAGTCCAAGGAAGACACGGGCGACGATGAGCCCCTGGAACGTTTTGCACAGGCACATGAGGGTCATTACGAGACCCCATGCGACCATGATTGAGGGTATCCATCGGGAGGGGCGAAATAACTTGAGGCAGATATTGGAAGGGACTTCAGCGAGAGCGTAGGGTATGAAGAAGACGGCGGCAATCTAAGCGCATGACGGTCTCCGTTAGTCACTCATAAACAGAGAGGGATGTTAAAGGATACTGACCGTGTTGTATTTCAGCCCGTCAAGATGCAGATCATGGGCCATTCCAGCGATCTTCGCATTGCCGATGTTTGCTCGATCCCTATCACAGTGCACACATACACATGGTCAGTTTTACTCCAGAGATACATAGAGATAAGCTATAGACTCACAAGAAGGAAAGTAAATATAGCACTGACACGAACGGCAAGATGTGCAGGTCCATCTTTCTGAGTACCTTCTTCCGTTCTATTTCTAGAGCACGAAGAGGCGCGGACATTGCTTCCTCGTCCTGGTGCACGACGTCATGATGGTACGCGTCCGAGGAAAGTTTCTTGCTCTTCTGCACGTTGGGCTGTTTTTTCTCCTTCAACGACTCCTTTTCTTGAGGAAAGAAGTCTGAGTTTGGAGTCGCAGTCATAGCTGAGAAAGTAGGGGAGTCGATAAGATTGTGACGATGTTCTGAGGATTTGAGTTATGTGTTGGTATTTCAGGACCGCATACATGCCGTGCTTCTTATACTCCTTTAATCTCTCGGCGTCATGAGGCGATCCCATCCTAGGGCATTCGCAAAAAGAAGGCCTTGTCGCAAGTCCTCGAAGCCACCAGCGAAATTCGCCGACGAGAGACATGGGCCACTCCAGACCAACAGGCGCTGTGAGGCCTGGTGTCGTTCCATTGGCGAAGCAGCTTGCCAAGCCCACTAAATCGGTGATACGAGGGGAACGGGAGGATTACTGCAGCGAAGAGTATGAGAAAGTAAATGGGATTCGAACGTTTGTGGTCAGAGAATGGTCTGGGAGGTAACAGGGAGCTGTGCAGGTGGTGGCTGAAGGCAAGAGGTGCCGCGACGCGGCCTGGGCCGTGCAGGATCCAGAGCGCGCTAACCAATCACATTTCAAATCGCGCATGGCACTTGTATGGGTTACGATCAAGAAAGGCAATGTGAGTGCAAACGGCTCGAGCCTCGAACATTGCTCGAACAGGCATGCCCAATGGGCGACCGAGAAAGGCTACATGGCCAACGGAGGGACACATCCAGACCTCGAGTGGCGGGAATTGTCCAGATGGAAAGTTTGGGGTGGAGGTAGGAAGGAAGATGCAGTTGAAAGTCGTGATCATAAAAGTAAACTAAAAGTACAACAATATTCGTCAGGTCATGACCCCGAGGACCCGCAATCCAATCCTTCTATTCTTCAGTCGTGCAAATCAGACAGTAAAGCTGAGGGGAAAAGTCGCGTTAACACAGCCTGATGGGTAGCATAACAAGCGAGGTCGGTGACACACCGGAACAATGGACTCTTATTCCCAGCGTCTTTGTAGGCCTCGTGGTCCTTCTCATCGAGTCCTTTAGCTATGCAGATCTCCTCGTTCTTTTTGTTGAGTCGGTTGTAGTCCCACATCGCGAAGGCGCTTAACGACATACTATCCAGGACGACAGTCAACACAGATCACCCATGAAGAAGGGACTTTCGGGACGAAGGGACGTACGACATTGCGAGGAGGGCAATGATAGTGCCATGTCCTTCATAGAATCGGGGTCCATTGATATATATGAAGGAAGAGCAGACGCCTCCGAGGTTACCAATCCCGATAACCATTGCAATAGTCACACCTGCATAATGAATGCCTTGAGCAACTCCCGAGAATATGACGATGGAACACTACTTACCTTTGCAGATATCCCCACCCGCGATCGACCCTGCCCATGCGAGATCTACCGCAATAGTGGGATACACTCCGACGGCAGCGAGAATAGCGCCAAGGTAGGAGACACCCGGTCTCGATTGGGATATGAGGATGATGTAGCCGATCATGGACACCAAGCATCCGCCGATTACGAAGGGACCACGTAGATTGAACTTATCCGAGTACATACCCACGAGGATGGTGCAAATGCATCCAGCGACGAAGGGCGGAACGGTCAACAGCTGGGCGTTGGCAGCAGAGTAGTGCAGAGCTTTGACAATCGTAGGTGTGAAGAGCGCGATGGCATAGACGGGAACCAAAAGCCCTGGAGAAAGAGATTCAGCGACAAGGATACAGATTTGGTATTTAAAGGAACGCCTACCAATATAGATCCCAACCTGAACCCATGTTTTGTAGTCAAACATCGCCTGCCAGACATATTTGTATTCAAAGTGGGTTGATTGGCCTTGCTTGTCTTCCTTGAGCATTTGCACGACAATCGTGCGCTCTTCTGCTGTCAGGAACTTGGCGGTCTCGGGGTACTAGTGACATCAAACGTGTTATTACTTTGGTCGTCTCGTATCTGCGGACATCAAAGGCGAAACTCACGTCATGCATGTAAAAGTACGAGGCGAAAGCGACGAGCACCGTGACAATGCCTTCCAAGCAGAACTGGATAAAAATATCAGTCATCGAATCTGTCTCGCCAAATTTAGAGCAGAAAGAATACTGACAATCCATTGCCAGCCATGGAGACCCGCAATCCCTTCCATATGCTCGATCCCATATGCCAACAGGCCTCCAAAAGCCCCTATCAAGACATGAAACGATAAGCGCCCAAAGGTCGATTTCGGCCGAGAATAACCCGCGCTTCTTACCTGCGATTGTAGCGGCGGAGAAGAAGATGGCTATGCGCTTAGCCACGTCTTGTCGGCGATACCAAAGCGAAAGGTAAAAAGTAATCTGCAAGAGGTAAAAATCTCTTCCCAATATGAGGGGTGCCGGGACGTACTCCAGGGAACAATCCTGCTTCGGTCAGACCCAAAAAGACACGGGCGCTAAAAAATCACAGGAAGCCATTGGTCAGCACGGGCAGCACGAGGCAATCTCAGCTCTATAGGGCAGAGTACACACATGATCAGGCTCTCATAGGTCTTGCAGAGGCACATCAACGTCATGACCACGCCTGCAATATAGTGGGTACTGAATAAGCATCTTACTATGAGTCGCGGGGTGGGATGCCTGACTTACCCCACGCAATCATGATCGTCGGAACTTCAAGAAGTGTAAAGTCAGTCGCGATCGAGGCAATACATAGGGATAACGTACTCCATCTTGAGGGTCGGAAGAGTTTCAGGCAGACGTTCCTGGAGAGGGGTCGTTAGCTCTCAGATATCGGAAGGACCTCGAAGAACTTACGAAGGAACCTCAGCTAGAGCGTATGGAATCTATATACGCTTTAATAAGGTGGACCCTATCAGTGCACTCAAATGGACGATACTCACGAAGAAGACTGCTGCGACCTGTAGGCGTATTGGTAAGAAGAATGATCCAACTTCCCATCCGAGGAGATCTACGCACAACATTGTACTTGAGTCCGTCAAGATGCGCGTCAACCGCCATCCCTGCGATCCTTGCGTTCCCTTCAAGGGCGAAATCGGGTGTCAGCAATGCACCCTCCGAGGCACAGCCGTGGCAGGGTCAGCCGTACCGATATTGGCGCGGTCCCTACATCAAACGAAAGCTGTCAGGAGCGCAGTGGAGTAGAGATATGACGAAGGGTGCTCACAAGAATGAAAGAAGGTAAAGCATCGAGATAAACGGCAAAAGGTGCCAGTCCATCTTCCTCAGTACCCTCTGCCTCGCTGCTTCGTCGACTTGCACGCTTTCCTCATCGCTATTTGGAGGGATAGAGAGGTGGTCGACGCTGCCATTCTTCTCCTTCAAGTCCGCTGACATCTTCGCGATATTGCCGGGGGTAGAGGACAGGTCGGTCGAGAGGGAGGAGAAGGAAGAGAGGGGAGGATGGAACTCCCCATCGGAGCCGAAAGTGACCTTTTATATCAGCGTTCAGAGAGGAGCGTCCACGAAAGCGGGGAGTCGCAACGAATGCGAGCGCATGGTACCAGCTGGTACCTCCGGGTGACTCGTGTGGGGTATTCGGAGGTGCTTCCAAAATAGGTGCGATATCTAGCTTGAGTTGGGTGCCTAGGGTGCCGTCGGCCGAAGAATGTGGGCCGGAGCTGCGAACAACCATCACTTTATAGCCACTGCAGCCGCAATGTTTTCCGTGTTCTGAATGCCACCCTTACTTTGATGAACCCTCCCTCCTACGTACCCACCAGCGAGAGCCAATGAGCTACTCGGTAACATCAAAAATAACGTCAGAATCTGTAGGTGGGAGAGCGACCCCATATGTAGCATCACCTACCGCCAACAGCCCACTTTAACACTTCGAAGTCTTTTGGGCATGCTACCCCCCCTATCCCTCCTCCAACAGTCCAAATTTTGAAAAATAGATAAATAATGAAACGTTAATGCGGAGAAAGGTATTTCCAGAACCTTAAGCCCACCAGAAGCAGCTCAGAGACTCACGTATCATCGTACCTCGATGTGCCACAGGATGAAGTAGCGAGTTGGGACTCGAAAGGCTACAAGTTTCGAGACCAAAAAGAAAATAGCATTCATGAAGTCGTGGCCATCCTGTGTGTTCTATGTGACTATTGTCCTCGCCGAATCAGACAGTGAAACTAAGTGAGGGGTGGTAGTCAGCTCTAGAACTCGAGGTATTGAAGTATTGAGCCAGTTGACTTACCGGAATAATGGACTTTTGTTTCCAGCATCCTTGTAGACCTCGTGGTCCTTCTCGTCGAGCCCGTCTCGGGCGCAGATAGCCTCGTTCCTTTTGTTCAGTCGATTGTAGTCCCACATCGCGAAGGCACTAAGTGACATCCTATTGGACAAGATCAGACCATGCGATGCGACGTCCCTTTGAGAAAAAGCAACATACGACATCGCGAGGAGGCCGATAATGGTCCCATGTCCTTCAAAGAATCGAGGGCCGTTGATGTAGATGAAGGATGAGCACACGCCTCCAAGGTTTCCGATACCAATGACCAGCGCAATTGTAACACCTATCGAACCCTCCTTGAGTGCCGCACTTAGCGAGATCACGAAGCAACCGACCTTTACAAATGTCACCACCTGCCATCGAGCCTGCCCATGCGAGGTTTACCGCAATGGTGGGATACACTCCAACAGCAGCCAGGATGGCACCGAAATAGGACACTCCAGGTCTCGATTGTGAGATGAGAATAATGTACCCGGTCATCGATACCAAGCAACCTCCAATAATGAAAGGTCCGCGCAGGTTAAGCTTGTCTGAATAGATACCCACGAGTATAGTGCAGATGCAGCCAGCAACGAAGGGTGGGACCGTCAACAACTGAGCATTGGCTGCAGAATAATGCAGCGCTTTCACAATTGTCGGGGTGAAAAGTGCAATGGCATAGACCGGAACCAACACGCCTTGAGGGTAAAACGAATTGAGCTATCAAACTTCTGGTTTTTATCGCTATACCACCTACCGATATAGATTCCAACTTGAACCCATGTCTTGTAGTCCAACATTGCTTGCCATACATACTTGTATTCGAAGTGCGTCGATTGGCCTTGCTTATCCAACTTGAGCATCTGCACGACGATGATACGCTCTTCCTCTGTCAAGAATTTGGCGGTTTCGGGGTACTATCAAGATCATGGCATGTTTAGCAATCTAGAGAGGTGGAATTTGAACAAGAGCATAGTCTAACTCACGTCATGCATGTAAAAGTACGCGGCGAAAGCGACGACCACTGTAACGATTCCTTCCAAACAGAACTGGATCAAATCTCAGTTAGCCATCTAGCGTCGTCTCGGAGCCTGATGCCAACGAGATACTAACAATCCATTGCCAGCCATGGAGGCCTCCAATGCCTTCCATATGCTCAATCCCGTACGCAAGTAAACCTCCGAACGCCCCTATTTGATGCAACAATAAGCGCCCATTTTTGGCCGAAACTTATCCTACTATGGGCGCTTACTGACCTGCAACTGTAGCTGCTGAGAAGAAAATGGCGATGCGCCTGGCCACATCTTGACGGCGATACCATAGCGAAAGGTAGAAGGTTATCTGTGAAGATAGTCAGAAGCTATCCAGTACACCGCGGGTTAGACATACTCCTGGGAATAATCCTGCTTCAGCAAGGCCCAAGAAGACACGAGCGCTACGCACATGATGTCGCCCGTCAGCACCAACGTGGAGTAACAGAAGAGTGGCAACTCGCGCAGGCTAAAGATAAGGGTTCTACGCACATAATCAGGCTTTCGTAGGTCTTGCAGAGACACATTAGTGTCATAACCAAACCTGCAATATCATCGGGTGTTGGATGAGCATTGCTCAGGAGGGCATGGAGGGAAGGCAGTGGAGTCTGGGCTCACCCCACGCTATCATAATCGTTGGGACTAGATCCAGGGTGAGTCAATACAGTCACACCGAATTCACAAGCATCAAGACAACCTACTCCATCTAGAGGGTCGGAATAGCTTCAAACACACATTTCTTTTGCCCAATTAGCAGGAGGTCATCATTCATGCAACGGGGAACGGGCTCAACCGACTTACGATGGAACCTCGGCCAGCGCGTATGGAATCTATTAGCGGCGCCATACCATTCCGGTTAAGAGATGTGCTCCTGACGAGACCCACATAAATGGTACCCACGAAGAAGACTGCAGCGACCTGTGAGGATATCGGTGAGAAGCACGCCCAAAATTCCCGTCTTACGAGATACACGCACAACATTGTACTTGAGTCCGTCCAAATGCGCGTCGACCGCCATTCCTGCGATTCTGGCGTTACCTTGGATGAGGTGTCAGCCGTGCACATTCCAACCGTCTGGCCCACTCGAGCTATACCAATATTTGCGCGATCCCTGGGCTCGAAAAGCGGTGAGGCCAATGTTGCGCACGGATTACTGGGGGAAGACTCACAAGAATGACAAAAGGTAAAGCATCGAGATGAACGGCAGGAGGTGCCAGTCCATTTTCCTCAACACCCTCTGCTTGGCAGCCTCGTCAACTTGCGCTCCTTCCACATAGCTAGCAGGCCGAGACAGAGAGATCTGGTCTGCGCTACCGCTCTTCTCCTTGAGGTCCCCAGACATCTTCTTCACGGCTAGGGTGGTGGCGGGTGAAAGCTGAGTGAGAGATAGGGGAAGGGAATTGAAGCTACTCACGCGAAGCTGATGGCAATCTTTATATCCTTCATTGTCGAGTAGACGAATGGAGAAGACATGGCACGAGTCCCAGATCGGTACCATCCCACGTTGACTTGAATCACGGAAAGTTTGCAGCCGCGCACCACATAAAAAGGCCTAGTGGGGGCCCCGCGGGGTATTACAAGCGATAACAGACGACGGACGAAGTAGAAGCACCAAGTCTTATGGAGCGTGTTGGTGGCTGTTGGACCTTGGTGGTGCATGTGCAATTGTTCGTTCCTAAATGTGTGCATTGAAGTATAAGCATACAGTAGTGTCCATTGAGAAGTCACTGTGGCCGTGATCCGCTGAGTTGGTGGCGGGAACCTGTAGGAATTTGAGCTTTCAAGAGCGGTGTGTGTCCAGATATAAAGGAGCCATGCGAGGCGTCCCAGACCCAGGTCCTTTACCTGAACAGTGGGTGAAACTGCGGGAGAGATAGCAACGGGTGTTGACGTTGAGAACGTGGATGTCGTTGACGATGTATGCATAACAGACCCACCGGAACAATGGGCATTTACTTCCCGCATCCTTGAAGATTTCGTTGCTCTTCTCATCGAGTCCTTCTTTTGCGCATATTGCCTCACTATCTTTTTTGAGCCGATTGAAGTCCCACATTGCGAACGCGCTCAATATCATGCTGCACGATTCAGAGAAGGTCAAATCGGCATTCAAGGATGCACATCGACCGCCATACCCGCAATCCTTGCGTTACCTCGCAGAATCGTCAGCGAACTGAGCTCGCCTCGGAGTGCAGGTAGCCTAGTCATACCGATGTCCGCGCGATCCCTAATGACTTATTGCTGTCAAGAACACGGAACACTCGGAAGAATAGGACACTCACAGGAAAGACAAAAGGTAAAATAGCGGTATGAATGGCAAAAGATGCCAGTCCATCTTCCTCAACACACGCTGCCTGGCACCTTCATCGACTTGCAGTCCCTTTTCATAGTTAGTAGACCGAGATCTGGTCTGCGTTTTTGCTTCTCTCCTTCAAACCTTCGGACATCGTCCAAGATTCAGCTGAATAAAGGCTGCGGTGAGAGTTGGGGCCTTGGAGTCAAAGGTTACAGCACCTGATGGTGCCCTTTATAGCATTTGACAATGAGCCTTCAACAACGGAAAGCGATCTGGCAAGTGCCTAGAAGCGCACCCCACACTCGCTCGTTTGGAGGTCTCCGTAGCCAGTGCATTCTTGTCTCCATGTGCCATGTGCCTTCCCCGAGCCCCGTGGGAAGTGTCGAGGAGCGGTGACTACGGATGGTCACAAGAGTTCTCGACGCATGGATAGTCTATGTTGGTGGTATATGTACAGATGTTCATCCCTAAAAGTATGCGTTGAAGCCATTAATGTGCCAATAGAATTAAACGAAGAAATGGAGGCTTAAGAAAGTGCCCTGCCTGTTCCTGATCCGCTGGCAGGATCGGCAAACTCAATAATCGTCTGCAGCAGCAAAGTTTGACTTCTTCTTTGCCCCTCTCCCTCGCTTCGATGAGCCACCTCCCCTACTTCCCTTCCCGCCTCCCCGTTTCGAACCGCCACCTCGCCCGGAGCTCTTGTACGATGACGAGGAATAGCTTCGGCTTCCGCCACCGTCTCCCCCGGGGCAATCTACCAAGTTTGAAGGAGGTTGAGAGGCTGAAAAGATGAACGGGAGCAAATGAACCCACTATTCGACCAGTGGCCACTCTTTCCGCACTTGAAGCAGTCGCCCTTCGAACCAGAGTCCCCTTTCGAGTAGCTATTTGTCCTCGATGTAGATCCTCCGTTTGGACAAGCTTTGAAGGGAGGGCCTGTTAGTCTCAAGAAGGCACAGATATATCTCCCGGGCGAACATACCTGTCGCAAGGTGACCGGGCTCTTGGCATTTGAAGCAGGTGAACGAAGATGCGCCTCCTCCTCCTCCTCCCCCACCTCCAAAGCTGCGTGGGCGCTTACTCATTCCGCTGTCACCGCTTGGACAATCTATACAACATGAGTACGAATCCCACGGTGCCCAGGGATAAGATACTTGCCACTTGACCAATGCCCTGTTTGGTGACACTAGGAGACACGTCAGAATCCGAGCACACAATGAGAACAGACCCGTCACCGCGCACCTTGAAACACTCGTCAGCCACCCCTGCACCTCCCGTCGATCCTGTCCTCCCTCCCATGCCTCCTCCAAATCCAGAACCGCCCTGTGGTCGAGGCGGCTCGTCCGCCCACTCAAAGAAGTCACACCTACCAGCAGCACCCTGCTGCTTCCCACATACCCAGAAACGCCTCCCCTTGTTCGGGCCTTCTTTCGTAGACGTCCTCGTTACACCGGGCTCCTTGCACAAGCACAGTCTCTCTTCTTCCTCGGCGTTCATAGAGGTGGAATAGGCTCGTTTCAAAGGGACCGTACTCGGCCCACCTGCCGACCCTTGTGCAGGGAAGCTTGTCGTCCGAGCACCTACACCACCTGTGGAGGGTGGTGTATCCGCCCACTCAAAGAAGTCACACTTGTCTGGCGCATCCTGCCTTTTCGCACAAGCCCAGAACTTTCTTCCCTTGTTGGCATTTTCTTTCTGGACCGTCCGCTGCACCCCAGGTTCCTTGCACTTGCACAGCCTAGGTTCCTCGTCTGTATCATATGTGTTGGAATACGTTCGCGCCGGCATAGTGCTCGGGCCGGCCTGGGGTGGTACTGGAGCTTGAAATTCGTCCACAAATTGAAAGAATAGGCAGGCGCTGTCGTCGTCCTTGGAGCAGCCCCACCGCAGCCTTCCGATCGACGCGCCAGCCGTGGTTCGCCTCTGGACTGCCGGAACTCCGCATGAGCAACAAACAACGTCCGACTGACCGAGCGCAGCAGCGATCGCCGCCGCACGCGATGTCGATGCAGGCTTGGGACGGGACACAGGAGCTGCTGGAGGCGGAGGCGGGGGAGGTTGTCGCCGTGGCGGTGGGGGTGGTGCTGGGCAAGGGAATGAACACGATGAGAACTGTAGGAGTAAGGCTTCGACGTACCGTCATCAAAATCGTCAACAACCATCGGCGCGTTGTTCTGACCATTGCGACTGTTAGGAGGCCGAGGAGGAGCACGGCCAGGGGGACCTCCCCCAGGTGCACCGCCGTTTCCACCGCCGCCTCCATTTCCCCCGCCACCTCTTCCACCTCCACCACCATCACCACCTCCTCCACCCTGAGGTCCTCCGCCTCCGCCCCTTGGGGCTCCATTGTTGCCTCTCCCACCAGCCGCACCACCATTTCCTCCAACGTATCTGGACACGGTCTAATATACGTTATTTTAGTTTCCGCGCAGGATCCTTGTCCAATCCAATACGTACCCTCGCCACTTTTTCGAATTCTCGTTGAGTAATCGCGAACATCTCCTTATACTGTTGGAGACTCGCCCGAAGCATCTCTGCTTTATCCATTCCACCTTCGCATACGTTGACCATTCGACGTTCGGTCTGCAGCGCCACCATGAGTATTGTCTCCGTGATCCCAGAGGGAGAATGCATGATGTTCAAGGGGCACGTACCTCACGACGAAGAGTCGGCTTGCTAACACTTTTAGGCAGCCCCAGTTCTGCGTAACCTTCAATCAAGCCAATGCCCAGTGTAGAGGGGACGAGGTACTTGATGGATCCCTCCATTCGTTCGATAACATACTCCCTGTGAATAATAGTATCAATATGGGTTGCGATGGTCGCATCCGTTCCTTCAAGGGGTATCAGCAGTCGAATTTCGTTTTGAGAATTGGCACGCTGGGGGCTCACCAATGCCGTTCTTGTCCATCAGTGTGACAAGATCCGCTTCTGTCAAGTACTTCGGGGCCGATGTCTCGCCCTCTTTCAACATACAACTCGTTGGATCGAACTCCTCGCCTCGTTGAAAGGCTGGTAGGGACTTGGAGGTCCACTTGTCGTAAGGGTAGACCTCAAGGTAATTCTTCTCGGTGACCACGAGCCCTAGGTTTCGTTAAGTTTTCGAGGTTCGAACGCTGGCATTATTCGTGCGTACCGAATGTCGAGAAGAATTCTCCGCCGCAGTTGACTTCAACTGTGGTCTCCAAACCTTTCGCATCTTGAGAGCAGCATGCCAAATAACGCCTGGTGATGTACTCGTACACCTTCTTTTCGTCTGCGCTGCCGAAGTTGCTTGTATGGGCGGTTGGGTGGATGGGAGGATGGGCTTTATCATTGTTCTTTCCCTTTCTCGGGGGGCTATAACCGCCGTTCTGTAACCTTGAAAGTCCGGTCAGCATAGAAACGACAACGATTGAGGTGAAACATACCTTTGAGCAAAGGCACCCCACGTAGGATCAGCGGCCTGTTTAGCGACCAGGGACATGCAGTCGAATTGGGGATCAAACTGATCCGTTTCTGTACGAGGATACGATACGAAGCCTTGCTGGTACAGCTTTTCTGCCAACTGAGTTTGGGTCAATGTTAGCTGCAGCGAGTTTCGTTGTCATCGTGCACTGACCTCGAGCACCCGCTTCGGGGTCATTCGCAACAACCGTGACCCTGCCTTTTGCAGTTCGACCGTAGTCAGCGGGAGAGGCTTCCTATATCGACAATGGTCAGAAGCACTGGAGGCTTTCGGATGCGGAAGTAGCCTCACCATTTCTTTGTCTCCTTCGTCTTGACATCCAACACGCGTGCTCTAGGGTTTTCCAATACCCGGGTGTACAAGGAAATGGCAATGAGTCGATTGAAGATATGGCCTCTCTTCCACTTGAACTCGGCAGATTCGGTCTCCCCGTTCTCCAGCACTCGCGTGAGCTCAAGGTGGATGAACCAGAAGGCTTCGGGGCGGAAGTCCTTGACTTTCATGTATCTTTCGACGACGAATCCGAGGGTGGGGAATTGGCAAGGGCCGTATGAGACTATACTCTTCTCGGGTAGGGTAACTCGGTTCTGGAGAGTAAGGGTTTGAAGACGAGTAAACGCAGCGCCGACTTTGAGATCGAGGATGATTCGTGCATCGACGGAATCTGCTTGACGCCGGTCGAGTTCGACAGGGTGCTGGGCAGCGCGGTGTATCTGCCTGGGGGTGGCAGACGATAGGTTTGGATGACAGTGCAGGCTAGAGGTGAAGGGACGTACTGGGCAATGATAGCACTGAATCGTGCTCGCTTCACAATGATATTTGGCTTGACCCGTCGACAGACATTCACAATCTCCATGCCTATGTGCTCGCCCTCCCTATCGCAATCCGTCCAAATCATAACTGTGTCCACCCTCCTGGCTAGGTTGAGTAGGTTCTGTTCTACTGTCTTCTTGTCTGCGGGGATGTAAACCGTGGGTTCTGCATCGAAAAGGGCGCCGGGGTTGCAGGAGTTCCATCCTCGGTACTGGGCAGGGAAGTCGAGGCCCGTTAGATGGCCGGATACACATGTAACTATGAAATGGGCCCGGGTTTGGGGGTAGTCAAACTCATAATTCTTGATATATTTATTGGCAGTGTTGGTCTAATTAAGCCTCTTCGTGAGTTTCGTCCAATGCAACGATAGAAAGCCGCTTACGCCCTGTATTGCATTGTTTCCCGACAGAATTTTCGCAATAGACTTGGAGATAGATGGCTTTTCCGCGACACAGAGAACATTCATATCCTGCCAAACGACGAGAAGGTGGTGGTCGACACGAAACGTCGAAAGAGCTGGACGCGCCGCGCCTAACGCGATCACGTGTAGCCATCTGGCTCTCCCACGCTCACTAACCCCGGGAATTTTTCGATTTCAATTGCACCTGGATTTAATAATTGATTTAATTGCCTTCCACCACCATGACCATCGACGACGGGACTTCTGTAACGACAAAACTGCTCACTCTCCTCAACGTCTCTGCCACGAGACTGGGAAAGAGGAAGATCGAGGCAGATGACTTTGTGCCTGCCGAAAAGCTGAACAAGCGCAAGTCGATATCGTTTTCAGAAACGGTTGATGTGAAGACCTTGGACACTGATGTCGACGACGCTGGAAATGCGGAGGGGGCGACTGGTGAAGTTGAGGACGATGCTATGGACGTTGTAGAGGATGTCGAGCCTGAAGGTGAGTAGCGAATGCCCAATGCGTCGGTTGATACTCATAGCATCGGCCACAGTCGCCTCGGACCCATACGAGCTTCACTTTGGCCCAGATAGCAAGGTCTTGACGGAACCAGGCCGCACAGCTGTAGAACAAAACGCATGGTCTACGACGCAAGAAACATTGGGACGCCTGGGCCCAGCTACAATCTCTTCCCCGAACATCCCAGTACCCCCATCAACCAAAACCTTGGCGCCTATCGACGTCTTGGATCGTGTGAAGGCACCATTCCAAGCACACCAAGCGAAATGCACAGGGAGTGAGTTCTCCTCTCGCCAATACATATGCTACCGTCCATTAACTTACCGAAGGCCAGGTTGAAACCCAGAACAACCTTCTCTCCCTTCTCTCTTCCCGCAAGGATGTCTATCTCCCTTCGGCATCTGTGGACTCGAGAAAATCGACCAGACAAGTTATCGCTCTGCATGCCCTCAATCACATTTCGAAGTACGTCAACTTTTGATGAAGCACAACATATCCTGACCCATTTGCAGGAAGCGGAAGAGAGTGCTGAAGAACAACGAGCGCCTTGCGAAAGCAAGCTCCGATTCACCGCCTGAAGATGTTCAGGACCAAGGCTTCACCCGCCCTTCCGTCCTCGTCCTTCTCCCCTTCCGAAACTCTGCCCTCGACTGGTTCCATGCCATCACCTCCCATACGCCCTCTCCCTCCTACCAAATAGAAAACCAGGCCCGCTTCCTCTCCGAATACGACCTCCCCGCTGGAGCGGTCGACAAATTGACTTCTGCAGAGCCTGGAACATACCCCTTGGACCATGTTGAGACCTTCAAAGGAAACGTGGACGACAACTTCAGGATCGGTGTCAAGATGACAAGGAAGAGCGTTCGGATGTTTACCGAGTTTTACGGCTGCGACTTGATCCTCGCAAGTCCTCTTGGGCTCCGAAGGTCAATAGAAAAAGAAAAGTAAGGACGACCACCCTTCTTCGTCCACGGTCTACTGACATGATGTATAGAAATGCCGACTACTTGAGTTCCATCGAAGTCCTTATCGTTGACCAAATGGATGCTCTCATGATGCAGAACTGGGACCATGTCAAGTTCGTCATGTCACACTTGAACAAGCTCCCCAAGGAGTCGCACGACACCGATTTCTCGCGAATCAAGCCATGGTACCTCGATGGCCTGTGCGTATACCCCTCGCCTCGTTTTTGGGTTGTGTACTCATATTTTCGCCCTCTAGTTCCCAGTACCTCCGCCAGTCCATCCTTCTATCGTCATTCGAGACCCCCGAGATGCGTTCCCTGTTCAACGGTTCGCTGAAGAACGTCGCCGGGAAAGTAAAGATCGACAAGCGATGGTCCCCAATCGCCATCCCCGACGGCGTCAAACCAAACTTCGTGCACTTCGACTGCAGCAACCCGCAAGGCGAAGCTGAGAAGCGCTTCCACCACTTCACGACCCAGACCCTCCCCTCCATCCTCAAGTCGGCGGTTCAAAGCACGAGTACAGTCATCTTTGTCCCGTCGTCGTACGACTTCATCCGTGTGCACAACCATTTCCGCAAGCAGACTGGGATCACGTTCACCGTTCTGTCTGAGTATTCGTCGAACCAGGATATCTCGCGTGCGCGTCTTGCGTTCTTCAAGGGCGAGAAATCGTTCCTGCTTGTCAGCGAGCGTTTCCACTTCTACAAACGGTACGTTTGCATAGGCATTTAGTACTATGTATCACTGGGCTGACGACGCTGGTTTTCTAGCTATAAAATCCGAGGCATCCGCAACCTCGTGTTCTACGGTCCTCCAGACCACCCTCAGTACTTCACCGAGTACCTCTCGTACCCCTTCTTGGACGACGATGTGGATTCCTCGGACGTTACCTGCCGGGTGTTGTATTCGAAGTACGACTGGTTTAGACTGGAGAGAGTCACGGGGACAGAGTCGGCAGTCGAGTTAGTGAAGGGTGTTTGATGGTTTGGTGGCTTCGTCTTCCCTGTTAGGTAGTAGATCATTCGGGCCTTGGTGTATAGACTCATGTCATGACTCGAATTGGGGTGTCCTTTCCTGAAGCATGCAGATTGTGGAAAGTTCAAAAGGGAGCAGTGTTTTTTGAGTTTCCGGTGAAGCACATCCTGCGGGCTTAAGTAACCCGAATACTGAAAGTATTCAACGGTTTCATGGCGTAGTTGGTTATCGCATCTGTCTAACACACAGAAGGTCGCCAGTTCGAACCTGGCTGAAATCATTTTTTTGGACTTTGAAACAAACGACTGTACTCTGCAGACTATAGAGTCCCTCACCCTACCTTCCCAACCTTTTTAGTGGTGGACCGCATATCCAGGTCCTCTAGAATTATCTCGGCGTTACAATTATAGGTCTGCAGGGCAGCGCGCCTAATCTGTCGCTCCTGGAACGCCGACACCCTTGAATTCATCAAAGCCCATTCCGAGCACCGATTGGGGTTCCAAATTCCCTCTGGAGAGCACAGGCGCTCTTCTAGTGCAGGAGTTGGAGGGGAACGTGAAACCCAATCCTAACTTATTGTCCGCACAGTGGGCTATACCGCAATACTTGCGCAGTTTGCGCATCCACCTGACTCGTCTTGTCCGAGTCTTCGCTGGGACGCTCCCCAAATACTGACGTCGGATGCCTCTATTTTACCCACGCTGCGCGGTTCAAGCTCTTTGGGGCCTGGGCGCCTAAAGTTCCCACCCCCTGCTTAGCATCCACAGTCATCTTTCTACTTTGTTCAGACGAGATGTCACCTTCAGCCAAAGGTGTGTGGTATATATTACCGTGTATATAAAGCTCAATTTCAGCTCCTTCGATAGGTTTTGTGCAGAAGTTAGTTTCATTCCGCAGTCGAGAGAGAGATCGGAACGAGCAACCCAGCGCAGACGGCACAATCGAGCAGGCCTTGTCTCCTGAAATGCCCGGAGGTGTATTTGCTCCCGTACCACGACTTCTGCGGTGCAATGACCCCCCTACGGAGGCGGAGAGTGCAAGCATCCTCAGCCACATCACGGCTATCCAGGCTGAGCTATCGCGCCAGCGTGATGCGCAGCCACCACACGACATTACTCAGAGAGGTTGGCACGTAGAGTCCTTGCGGCTTCATCGTAGTCTCCTCTACGGTGTCCGAAACATCCCCGAAGAAATTATGGAAACCATTTTCGACCAGGCACTCCAAGTCCCTGGCCCCAACCGGCGGCACATAATACTCAACCGCATTATGCGGGTCAGTCAACGCTGGCGTGCCATAGCGTTGGAGTTCTCTCCATTGTGGTCCAAGCTTCCTGATGTATTGTGGGACCGTGACAGCCCATTCACCGACGGTTCTGTTGGTATCGATCGGATTTGTGAAGTGAAGGAAGCTGTGATACTTTACCTGGAACGATCGAGGAACCACCCCATTAACTTTCTCCTTCGCATCAACCACGGTACACACGAAGATACCAGAGTGCTTGAGGAGGCTGAGAGGCTTTTCGAAACTCTCATACTCCACGTGGATCGGTGGGCGACTGTGGATCTGTCCATCTCCTTCAAGCTGCTCAGAATCCATTCCAGGAGCATCATTGGAAACCTTCCCCAACTTCATTCCCTCAATCTAAAGGTCACAAATTGGGAGCAATGTACCGTAAGGGCAATCGATTGCTTTACATCCTGTCCATCCCTCCAGCATTTCTCCCTCGCCACCAGGAACTGGTATAGCCACGACGAGCTTGTCTCCGAGATGCAATGGGCGCAGCTGAAGACCTTCGAGGACCGCCGCGAGACATCCTTAGCGTCACGGACATTCGCCAAGCGCAGCGAGTCAGCCACAACCGGAATATCCTGCGATATCAAATTGGGGGATCGCGAGTACATGGAAAAGCAACTATCGCAGTTCTCAGCCTCCGATATTACCGAACTCAACGTCAACTGCTCTGGGTCAGATATGGCCATGGTGAATAACGCCATCCAGTACTTTGCAGAAAGTCTTACTCTGCCCAAACTTGTCGGCTTGAAGCTCGACGTCACTGAAGCGTGGTCACCCAACTTTTCGCTGAATCATGTCCTATCCTTCATCCGACGATCCGGGTGCTCACTCAAGAGGCTACACCTCATATACGAGTTGCTCGATATCGGAGCAGCCCCACCAGGTGCCCTATCGCAGATACTGGCGTTATCCGACGAGCTGGAAGACCTGCGCTGCAGCCTTATACCCCCAAACACACTCAAATCCATGACATTGGACGCTACCAGTCCTGCGAATATACTGGTCCCGAAATTGCGCGTTCTTAGGATACGCACCCCACCTTACGTCCTCAGTACCTGGTCCTCAAAGCTTGACCCGGCTTTGTTGAATGACCTGGCGAGGTCAAGAATCGACACCCAGAGAGCAGATTCAAAGCTGGAGCTCACGATCTCCTTCGAAGATCAGATCACCTGCAGCAAGGTCTTCTGCTCCCTCGAAAGCGAACGCTGGGGTCATTCCACCACCACGGAGAGCTCATCTCAGATGGCGAAGATGAAGGCATGGAGGACAGGGCTTCGCTATCTCGGAGGCAACTTCGGGAACCGGTTGAGCTCGACATACTACAAAGAGGGCTGGAAACTAAACGAGATCGTCAAGGAAATGGAAGCCTACTCTATCACCGGGTTCGAGCAGTTGTTGCTATTGCAGGTGAGCGAATCATTTCAAGTAGACTTTTAGCAGCGGGAACCTCCATTCTGATGCAATCTATGCCAGAAATACGACATTCCAGAATTACTCGACCGCACGTCATACGTGCCGGCTGAGCGTATACCGTGTGCGTCTATGTACAAGCTAAGCGAGCGGCTTTCTGCTATGAAGGAAAAATTCTGGCATCCCTTCCTTCATGAAATTGATGATGGCCGAAGATGGGTGACAAAAAACAATGGGTTCTGCTTGGCCTATGTGTAATGAATTTAATGTACAACTTTTGCTCGCGGCTTGAGGCGATGAGGGAGGAATTGTGGTACCCTTCTTCGAGAAGTCCCGAGCTTTGGGCGCCTATTTTACCAGAGTTTGTCGTGTTGTCTTGACTTCCACTATTTTCTTTTTTCAGTACAACTCTCAGCTGCTGAACCTTTGCCAAAGCATTGCTGTTTTGTGAGGCCATTATTTCCTTCACAAAAGCGCAACTCAAGGGCTTTGAAAAGGACATTTGATCTGGCGATCATTTTTCGCATCTGCCCATCAAAGGAGGCCCCCAACAAATCCCTTGCAACCCAACCACCACCATCGCAATGGACCAACCGCGCCTCACTTACCTTCTCAACAATCGCACCGCTCTCGACCCACTCGAAATAGAGTCTATACGACACGAAGTCCATGTCCGAACTCAGGCTATCGAACGACTTCAACTGGAGCTCCAAAACCTCGAGTCTGAGCGCGCGGCATGGCAATCCTTGCTCTCCCCTCTACGTCGGAACTCCATACCACCCGAGATTCTAGGGGAGATCTTTGGCTACGTCGTAGACAGCATAAAGCCCCGGAGGTCCCAGGTGAACCTGCTCTGCCGCGTCTGCAAAGTGTGGCGTGACGTGGCCCTCGGGATTCCTTCCCTTTGGGCTCAGCTCGACGACATAGAAGTCCAAAACAAGCTAGACGTCGCCAAATTTCATACGTGGCTATCTCGTGCAGGGAATGCGGGGAAGGTGCTCAGCATCGAGGGGCAATACTGGCACCCGGACCATGTGTGTCCATTTGCAGCTTCCGCCGTGCAAGAATTGCTTTCCAAGGGACCATGCTTCAATTCTCTCTCCCTCAAATGCAAGTCTCTGGAATGCTTTACAAAGCTGCTCAGATCAACTCCCAATCACGGAGCGCCACCTTTCGCCGCCTCGTTTAATTCCTTGCAATCCATTTCACTGGGCTTTGCTCACTGGCCCTCCTCCCCAGATGCATGGCAACTCCTCGATCACCTACCTCCCGTTACCTCTCTCGCGTTGGACCTTCCTGAACCTGACTACGAACACAGCGATAACCCGGAGTCGCCGCTCCCGCAAAGTATATTCACCGCCAATCTAACGAAACTATGCATCAAGAGCACCTGGCCAGTTGCGTGGATCCTGGATATTGCGGAAGTCTGCATCAACCTCGAAAGCCTAGTTCTGGAATACGGGACGGGCACCACCGACGAGGATGTGCAAATACCCTCAGGCGAAATCCTCCTCCCTAAACTCCGTTCCCTCGAGCTGCGGGAAATGAGTGTATACCAAGAGTCCACCCACATTTTGCGCTACCTAGAGGTTCCATCCCTCAAAGAGTTGCAAATTGTCTATTACGGATACGATCAAGCACTCCTCGAAGAGCTCAGCCATCCAGAA
Source organism: Ephemerocybe angulata (assembly GCA_013368325.1). Lineage (NCBI taxonomy): Eukaryota > Fungi > Basidiomycota > Agaricomycetes > Agaricales > Psathyrellaceae > Ephemerocybe > Ephemerocybe angulata. The sequence goes on from JAACJK010000064.1 coordinate 313,188, forward strand.
ATGGAGGATTTTTGTGCAGACATGCTTTCCCTGGTGTCCGGTTCGAATGCTGTCACCGAGCTTCATTACCTCCGCCTCGAGAACCTCCCCATTGCTGCTGCCAGCTTGTACGACATCCTATCCGCATTCCCTTCGCTCCGCCATCTGGTCCTGGATAATGTCCAATCTGATTCAAGCCTTTTTCGGTATCGCGACATAGGAGACGAGCCCCCTCTGTTTTTAGACCTTGAAGTCCTTGAAATGCTCTACGCTCCCCCATCTTTCGATCCGAAGGACATATGCAGCTTCTTCAATAAAAAGAAGCGGTCATTAAAGCAGCTCGTCATGACCATCGCGTTACATCCTTCCCCAGGCGAGAAATATCACGGTAGAATATTATCCAGAGGTGGCACGGACATTTCCATCTCGTATATACGGCCCTGGTATCATGTGTAAAGTACGTCTAGAATATCGCTTGCTCCGGACCGAGGTGTTTTTGCGAGAGTCTGTAAAAATTTAGCTGGTGTAGCATGTGCCCCTCATGATTCATCCCGAAAACGAGCTCGTCGCGGCGGCCGCATAAGTTTTTACTCGCGAGGGGGCGGAGAAATGCTCGAGGAGAAGACGTCCCAGCAGGGAGACACGATTCAGATGCTATCGACCGCCTGATGTCCCTCAGAAAGAACTTGAAGGCTTCCGATGAACTCTAGACCCCAGCCAGCGTCGATCTATAACGTCTAATCAATGCAGTATGGATAGGATACGGGGGTCCGCTCTATGGAGGGTAGAGCGAGGCAAATTTCGCTCGGTGGCTTGGCTGTAATGGTAGGGCCCTTACTAACGCCTTTTCGACGGCGTCTAGCCCTGTGAGCAGAGAAGCTTCGGATTCCTGAGGAAGGCACCCCGGCGATCTATCTCCAGAGTCGACGTCCAGGGCGAGGTGCAGGTCTAGCAAAGCGATAGGGCTTCTATGGAGGGTAGGCAGGTACATGAGGCTTTCGCTCGGTCGGTAGGACACTCGGTCGAGCGCTCGATCGGTGGGACCTCGGTATGTATGGCACAGTGAAGGGTACAGCCGTGACTGAATGGGAGCATAAGTAAACAGGTAAGTAAAACCACGACAGTCGACGAGGACGATGGTGGTGGTGGTATATGTAGATAAGAAATGCTATGTAGTAGGTATGCATGCATGGATATGTTGGTATGTTGGTATATATGGTGCGATGAAGATATCAGCTACAGGGAAACTCTACGAGACGGTGGATGGGTACAGGACATCTAAGTGGGTTGTCTATGAATTTTCGTGTGGGTCGTGAGAGCAGAGCGGGAGGAAGCGAGGCGATGATGCCATGATGGATATCCAGGGACGGAGGGAATGATTCTTCGCATCTGCCCGTCAAAGGAGGCCCCAGCATCCTTGCAACCGAACCACCAACATTGCAATGGACCAACCGCGCCTCACTCACCTTCTCAACAATCGCACCGCCCTGGACCCGCTTGAAATCAAGTCTATCCGACACGAAGTCCAGGTCCGAACTCAGGCCATAGAACGGCTTCAGCTCGAGCTCCAAAAGCTCGAGTCTGAGCGTGCGGCATGGCAGTCGTTACTCTCCCCTCTACGTCGGAACTCCATACCACCCGAGGTCCTCGGGGAAATCTTTGGCTACGTTGTTCTGGCAACAGAGAGCACAAAGCCCCGGAGGTCCCAAGTGAATGTGCTCTGCCGCGTCTGCAAAGCGTGGCGTGACGTGGCCCTCGGGATTCCTTCCCTTTGGGTTCAGCTCGACGATATAGTAGTCCAAAACCACCTCGACGTTGCTAAAGTTCGTTCATGGCTATCTCGCGCACGGAATGCAGCGAAGATGCTCGGCATCGTGGGGCACCACCGATACCCGAAGGTCCCGAACCCAGTGTGTCCATTTGCGTCTTCCGCCGTGCAAGAATTCCTTTCCAGCGGACCAGGCTTGAATTCGCTCTCCCTCAAGTGCAAGTCTCTGCACTGCTTCTCAGAGCTGCTCAACCCCACTCCCAGCCACGGAGGGGCACCCATCTCCCGCTCGTTTGATTCTTTACGTTCCATTTCACTGGGCTTTGCTCAGTGGCCCACCTCCCCAGATGCATGGCAGCTCCTCGATCACCTTCCTCTTGTTACCTCTCTCTCGTTGGACCTACCTGAACCCGACAACGAAGAAGACAGAGATAACCCGGAGTCACCGCTCCCGCATAGCATATTCACCGCCAATCTAACGAAACTACGCATCAGGAGCACCTGGCCCATTGAGTGGCTCCTGGAGATCCTGGATGTATGCACCAACCTCGAAGGCCTAGTCCTGGAATACGGGCTGGGTTACTACGTCGACGAGGACATGCAAACACCCCTTGAAAACGAAGTTTTCCTCCCTAAGCTCCGTTCGCTCGAGCTGCGGGAAATGAGCGTGTACCAACAAACCACCACCCGCGTTTTGCGCTACCTAGTCGTTCCATCCCTCAAGGCATTGGAAATTGTCTACGACGGTGACCAAGAACCCCTCGACGAGCTCAGCCTGCCAAAAAGGAAGGAGTTTTGTGAAGATATGCTTTCGCTGGTGGTATCCGACCTTCAGTATTTCCGCCTCGAGAACCTCCCCATTGCTCCTGCCAGCCTGTACGACATTCTATCCGCATTCCCTTCACTCCGCCATCTGGTCCTCGATGGTGTGGAATCCGACTCAGGTCTTTTTCGGTATAGGGACTTCGAAGACGAGCCACCTCTCTTTTCAGAGCTTGAAGTCCTCGAGATGCTCAACGTTCCCCCATCTTTCGATCCCAACGACGTATGCAGCCTCTTCAACGAGCGGAATCGGGTATTGAAGCAGCTCCGCATGACCATCGTGGTAGATCCTTCTCCAGGCAAGAAATGGCATGCGAAAAGGTTATCTGAAAAGGGCACGGACATTTCTATCTCGTATATACCACGCTAGTATTGTGTGTAAAGTACACTTAGAATATCGCTTGCTCCCTTGCACCTTTTTTGATTATTCGATTGTTCCCACAGGATGAGTAGAGCCTGAGCGCCTATTTGCCATTTCAAAGCGGCATAACCTCCTACCTCAGCCTGTCCACCTTAATGCATATTTTGCATATATATGTGGCACCGGGACAGGGAAGGGCACGTTTCAAGTTATCATTGTGATTTAATCCTCTTTTGTTACAAGCTGCCAGGCATCGAGACTGTCGAACTTTCATTACCATAAGCCAAGGAGGTTCCCCCATGCCGAGCTACCCATCTCCGGCCGTCGTCGGTTTCGTTGACAAACGGGCCCCAGAATTTCTCCTTGACGGCCCGAAGTCTCTTGGGTAGCTTGTATAACACCGCGCATGGTATGCGTGCGTGCTCGACATACGTGGCGCAGTCCAGGAGGTCCAGGATATTGTATTCCTATGATGTTGTGAGCGAGGATTGAAGATTGATTGAAGATTCAGAAATCGTGAGTCTTATAGTACTTACCTCCAGCAATAAGATCTGCTCGAACCCGATGATATCGTACGCCTCCATCTCTTTGACGATCTCGTTCAACGTCCAGCCCTGCTTATAATATGCCGCACTCAAAAGACTTCCGAAATCCTCAGCGAGCGAGCGGAGCGCATCCTTCCATCCATCCAGCATTGACGCGGTTTGAAGGGTCACGGGCAGGCCGGCGCTGGATTCAGAACGCGCTCGTTCGAGGGCACAGAAGACCTTGCAGCAGATCATTCGGTCTGAGAAGAAGATAGAGATACTAAGCGATAGCTTCGGCCCCGCTGTGGTGATGTCGGTTCGGGATTTTGCGAGGTCGTTTAGTAATGCGGGGTGGAGGTTTGAAAACCAGTTGCTGAAGGTGTTGGGCGGTGCGCGGATGCGAAGGGTGTGTAGGTTCGGTACGAGTGGCGTTGATATGTTTATATTAGAAGCGGGGTCTGCGAAAGTCATGGCTTTCAGTGTGCTTGGTGGTATGAGGCCGGTGTACCGCAGCTCTTCGAGCTTGTCGCATAAAGCGAGGATCTGCGAGAGGGTTGTCGGTGGCGTCTGCCCGCTCGTATTAAAAGAAGTATCCCTGATATCTAGCTCTTTGAGGGGGCATCCTGATCGTCGGAGGAAGGAAAGGACGTGCGTAAGGGAGAAATGGGGGGTCCAGACACGCCCGAAGCCGAGTTTGAGGCTGGTGAGGTTGGGAAGGGTGAGCTCGTCTGCGAAGTAGAGGCACTCTGCTTGGCCAGGTTCTGTGAGTGCTGAGGGAGTGCAGCCGATGGCGAGTTCGGTGATGCTGGTGGCGGGGAAGTGCGACTCTAGGTGTTTTCGCATTTGGTCGGGGTGTGCCCAGGTGATTTCACAGCGGATGGTGTCAGTGGTTTCAGCGTGTTTGGCGAATGTTCGAGTCTCCCAGGGGTTTTTGCGAGTGTCTGTGAAGGTTTTTAGGTGTGCCCAGGGCATCTCGGAGATGAGCTCGTCGCGCCCCCATGGGTTGTTACTCGCGAGGGAGAAATGCTGGAGGGATGGACAACTCGAAGAATCGAAGCAGTCGACGCTTTTCACCACACCCCTCTCCCGATTAGTCACCTTCAGGGAAAGGAACTTTAGTTGAGGGAGCCGCCCTTTAAAGCTGTCGGAGTGGATCCTTAGCAGCCTAAAGGGTATGGCCAGATCCACGTTCGCCCACCGGTGGCTATGGGACACGAGGACTTGGAAGAGGCGCTCGGACTCTTCCTGTACGAGGGGGTCTGCGTTGAAGTGGTTGACGTCGATGTGGAGTATAAAGGTGATGGGGTGGACTCTCGAGCGCTCGAGGTAGAGCAGCACGGCGTCCCTCTTTCGGTCACGCCAGCCTGAGAGCCTTGCTGTATGAGGAGGAGGACTGGATGCTGCGGGAGTGTCCCATGATACGTCGGGGAGGGTGGACCATAGTGGGGGGAAGTGCAGTGCTAGGTCACGCCATTGGTGGCAAACTTGCATTATGCATTGGTTGAGGGAGAGGTGGCGGTCGGTACTGAGGGCAAGCGTGTGGTCAAAGATGGTTTCTAACAGTTCGTCTGGGAGGCTCCTCATGCCGGCGTGTAGAGCCCTACAATTGGACAGCGGCGACTCTTGGTGGTCGGGACTATAGTATTGTGGACGTTGACTGGTATTGAGTTGGCCTGGTATGACAGAGTACTCTGTTTTGCGCTCTTGCGCTACTAGAGCGTCCGCTCTGCTGTGCAACGAGACAAACCTTTGAACAAAACCTAGGATTGAAAGTACTTGTATCGTGTTAAACTGCACATAGAGACTATATTTCCCGTACCTACGGCTATGGATAGCATTTTCGATACACTTCGCCCGTGAAGTAATGGCGGTTGTGGAGGTCAGGACGAAGCTGTAAATAGGCGCTCACACCCAAGCCCGGAGTTGGCTCGAACTCATAAAGTGACGTCATGCCGAGCGCCGGTACAACTCAAAAGATAGGGGCATCATCGCCAGCCACTCGCATATCGGAAGAGGAGGAGGAGAAGAACGACACGGAGGAGGCAGAGGAGAAGACGTCCCAGGACTAGGAGGAAGACACGAGGCGATCGACCGCCTGACGTCCCCGGAAAGAACTCGAAGGCTTCCGATGAACTCTAGACCCCAGCCGGCGATGAGTCTCCGGCGATGTATAACGTCTAATCAATGCGGTATGGATAGGATACGGGCCACTGTTCGCTCGTGAGTTCTACTTTGCAAACCCCTGACCCACATCGACCCATGCCTATATCAAGGTCCGTCAATTCTCCCTCCCAAGAGAGGGACAAGAAGGATCGATGCAGGGAGAGGGGCGATGAAGAGAGGAGGAGGCGCACCCGCAGCAAAGACCGAGGTAGTGAACGTATGAGCGAGCGAAGCTACCGCGACAGGGACCGCTCTCGCGACCGTAACCGTGACCGTGAAAGGTCGGACAGGGACAGACCCGACAGGGATCGTCGACGTGACCGAGACGCCGACCGCCATCGCGGCAGCAACAGCAACAGGGACCGTGAACGCGAACGCGAACGCGACAGGGAACGAGACGATAGGGATAGGGACCGCAGACGCAAGAGGCCGGACGATGACGAGGTCCCCGACAAGAGTCATGATGACCGAAGCAAGCGCAAGCGGTCTGACGATGGCGAAGAGGCTCCTCCTCCCCCTACAGGTGCACCCCCTGCACCCCCCAGAGGCAGCGCGCCAACTAGGGGCAGTCCAGGGCAAGGTCTAATCAACGCGATAGGGCTTCGAATTCTCGGGTACGGAGGGACACGAGGCTTTCGCTCGGTCGGTAGGACACTCGGTCGAGCGCTCGATCGGTGGGAACTCGGTATGTATGGCACAGTGGAGGATACAGCCGTGACTGAATGGGAGCATAAGTCGACAAGTAAGTAAAACTACGATGGTGGTGGTATATGTAGATAAGAAATGCTATGTATGAAGTAGGTATATGCATGGATACGGCGTTTGCCAGTGGTATATATGGTATATGTTGCGGGTAAGACTCGACATTAGTAGCTACAGGGTCAAACTCTACGAGACGATGGATGGGATGCATGGAACAGGATGCATGGGTGCGGATATGGTTGAGCGAGCGAGCCCACGATCTAAGTGTGGGTTATCTATGAATTTTCGTGTAGGCCGTGATGAATGAAGCAGGGCAGAGCGGGAAGCAAACGGAGCAATTGATATCCAAGGAACGATGAAGCAAGGGAGAAAGGAAACACGGGCACGGAACACGTAGCGCAAACGAAACGCAAAAGAACACGGAAAAAAGAAGGGGGGAGGGAAGAAAGCAAAAGGACGACAGAAGATGAAAAAAGGAGCGTGGGGTAGATAGAGATAAGAAAACCCTCGTTTTGGCACCGAACGAGGCGTGTCATCGTCTCGCAGCAGGCACGAGGACGGCAAGCAAAAACAGGGATCCGAAATAGGGTGGGCAAGGACGGTTGGAACGAGGCTGCGGGAAGCATCCATGGAAGAGAAGGGTCGAAAGGAAAGAAGGAGGGAAGAGAGGGAGGTAGGAAGTAGGAACCAGTGCGATTTCTCGTGGTCGCATATACGACTTCAGGTCGGCGTAGCATCCTCGACATCCGGCGAGTCATCCCTCAAAAACCTCCACCTCACCCTCTCCCCGACCTCGCCCATCCTCCCCGCCGCCATCTGGCTATACCCCCTCGCATCAATCCCATGATGCACCAGCTGCACCCTCACCGCCCCCAGCGCCGCAAACTTCGGGTTCCGCAGCACAGCTCCCAGCCGCGCCCACCGCTCATAATTAAACCGCCCCACGGGCGGAGGGGGAAAGACACGCGCGTTGGTGTTGCGCGGGTGGGTGATGTAGAGGCTGAGGCTGAGGGACGACAGGGCGTTGTGCGGGGAGAGGGTGTCGAGGGTGGCGCAGATCCAGGGGAGGGAGCTGTAGTAGAGCTCGGTGTAGAAGACGCCGAAGCTGAGGCTGAGGCTGCGGAGGCCTGTGCACGTACTCAGCCCGATGCTGCTGTCTTGCGGCGTGTAACCTAATACAAGTTAATATTAGATTGGGAAGAAAGGGGAGGACGCACTGATGTTGACCTCGAGGTGTTCGAGCGATGGGCCGATGAGGGAGGTGAGGAGGGAGACGGAGGCGTCGTCGCGCGATTCGACGACGTGCAGGGACGTGAGCTGTTCGAGATCGAAGATGGATTCAGGGCGGCTGAGCCACTCGATGAACTTGACGTCCTTCGAGAACGTGTTCGTCACCGTGAGCTTATCCAGCGCCAGTCTGCGGCTGGGAACTGCGGGCACGTCGTGCACGCCCCAGATGCCGTCGCTGATGTCGAGCAGGGAGATGGATGTGAGGCTGGTGGAGGCGTCCGCGAAGATGGTGTTGAACTCGGGGTGGTTGACGTCGAGCACCCAGCCGTCGATGAGCAGCGTCGTCATGCTCGGCCTATGCAAAAGCGTGCGGATACTATTCTTAAGGTGGTTGCTCAATCTACTCCACTTGATCCTGTAATCACTAAACCGCGCCCCATACAACCTCAAACTCTCCGGGCGCGGCAGGAGCTCGAGCACGTCCGCCATGAGGTTCGCAGCGCGGCGGCGGTCAAGGGCCCAGCTGTCGAGGTCCGGAAAGTGCACGGTCACGGCCCGCACGGCGGCGCGGATGGTCGGCGAGGACAGCATGAACTGCTGGAACGCGATGCTCTTGCCCATGTCCGCCGTGCTGAGCACGATCTCGTGGAACAGCCGCGGCTGCGCGAGGGCCCGCCATTCGCTGCATACGAGCGTGCAGGCGCGGAGGGCCGCGGCGTCGTCGTCCGCGAGGGAGGCGAAGACGGTTAGGAGCAGCTCGGCGGGGAGTGCGGAGATGCTGAGCGGTGGCCGAGGGGGAGGAGAGACGGCGAGCAGCTGCAGCAGGTCGAGCCACGTCTGGTGGAGGCGGAACATCGGCGCTGGGAGACGTGTGTGTGTTTGGGTGTGTTTGCGCCATCGTCCAACCACAGACTGGAGCCTCGACGCTGCCTACGGACCCGACACACTCGCCCACCTGGCGAACTGACGTCTGCCGCTGAGCCTGAGATAGGTGAGTCGTCGTCACGATTGGCAGCCACGGCACAATGCTCACCTTCTGCATAGACTGCAAAAGCACGTCTGGCGTAGGCCGGTGGCAGTGAGCGAATGCTCCCACGCTTCTCCCTTTCCCCCTCATCTCGACGCGTTCGTCTCCCTAAGTCCCTTCCAACCCTCGTCTCGACGCTGGCTTTTCCCACAGAGGACGCCTTCCAGGCCAACATGGAGGGGTCTTGCACGATCCAGGACCGCGATGGCCGTCTCTCGCTCCGTACCCAAGGCCACCTCTCTGCGCGAACGTTGCGCGAATCAAGCGCGTCTGCAAGATCTGGCTCACTGAGATCGAGCACCCAAGAGCCACCCGGGAGACGAGACGGCGGTTGCGACTGACCCTGTGCACGAATCGGTAAGCCTGTGCGCAATCCTGACTACATTTATCACTAACCTTTTTATTGGTGGCCTCAAAAGCCTTCAAGGCGTCGGCCGTGTACTGCGACGGCAAACTACGACAACCCGCACAAGGCATACAATGCATTCCATCCCTGGGAGATGGTCTCTGCACGAATTGGTCAGTCTGCACCCAAAGTCTCGATACACAGCATCACTAACCGATACTCAGCACGACGCACAATCATTCGCACACGAAAATGCCGTCGCATTTCGTCGCCCCATCGTTCGACCCGCAGACTCGAGAGACCCGAGGCCAGAACCCCATACCGGCCTGAACAATGCAACGAGGTCAGTCACCGATGCTACAAATCGGAACAAGAAACTCACCATCTCAATCTAGCGTCAAGTCCAAACGAGGTCCGATCCCTACGAAACTCCTATCGCCGAATGCCTCACAGCTTCGCCTCACCACCACTCGCACCGCTGGCGGCCATTCAACGTGCGCCGGATGTGCGGGAGGCAGCTTTCTTCGCCGGAGATGAGGAAAAGCCGGTGCAGCGTGGGCGAGCACTCAAGCCGCGGCTCTGTGTGCCAAAATCGGTCAGTCTGCGCGCGAATATTGAGTAGACTCTTTACTGACCTTGCTATTGTTGGCCTCTACAGTCCCAGAATACACTTCAAATCGGAACCGTCCATCGTATTTAGTCGCTGGGAGATGAGGGGTGGTCGTTGGGTGGTCGGTGCGCCGCGAACGAGCATTCAGGACCGGTCTTGTGCGCTAATCGGTCAGTCTCCGGACAAAGTTTCGATAAATAGCAATACTAACCGAGCGTCAGTGCTGGTCAGTGCACGACGGCGAAGCTTCCAAGTCCAAAACCCCGCACGACGAAACACCATCATATGCCGCCGCCCCATCGTCCAACTCTCGAACTCGAGGCCATGTCGCTGTGTGAACAGCACCTCTGCAATCGGCCCACGTCGTCAAGGGGAACGCCGACCGCCGTGTACTGGAAACGGTGAGTCGTCGTCGCGATTATGGTCTGCAAATGCGACACTTACCTTTCGAAGAACTGCATAGACTCCCGGGGTATCGCATACCCCATCTCGATTTCCCACCTGTATTCCGACGCGAGCATAGAACGAGGTCAGTCACCGAAGATGATACAATCGAAATAAGGCACTCACCATTCCAATTCAACAGTCAAGCCAAACGATATCGAAGCCCAACGAAACGCTTGCAGCCGCCGAATATCTCGCAGCCCAATCAACCCACCACCACTCGCGCCGGTCCAAACGGACATGGATTGGCCAGCCGGCCATTCGACGGGGCCCCGCTTCCCAGTGCGGTGCGCAGGATGCGGGCAGAGGGTCGGGGACGAAGGCAGGCTTCGTATGTTCGCGTCCTACTTTTCTACGTTAGTCATAGCAAAGTAGGGTAGTAAGTAATGTAACATACGTACGAGTCGGAATGAAAGCTTTTTTCTCATGTACGTTTCTATGCCTTTGGGATTCTGGTGAGTTTGTGCTCGATTCGCAGGACTTTGTACTCACCACGATGCTTTTGTAGGGCTGATACGAATTAGAGCGCGGCTATGGTGAGCGACGGGGAACTCTCCACCCAACAGAGCCTCGACATCGGACCCTCACAGCCCGTCGTGAAAACTGCCTGCCTGTGATACGAACAAAAGGTAAGTCTAACCACACTACGAAACCCGCTGAATGTGCTTACCATTAATCAGGATCCATGTCAATGCTCGCGCACGTCCCAGACGAGGGCCGTGGTGATGCATGGAGCTCGGTCACATCGCGGTCGTGTCGACGGAGCAAAGCGCTGCAACAAAACGGTCAGTACTGCATCTTCAAACATTAGATAAAACTCACTGACGATAGGGCCGTATTGGCCTGGGGATACCCACTACGACGACTTCACGACTGGATGTCGACACCATTCGCCGCGCCGTCGCCGCCGGACCTTGCTATGTACACCTAGGATAAAAGTAAGGTCAGTCCGAGACTTCACGAAAGGTATCAGATATATACTTACCGTTTGAAAAGAAATTCCAATTCCTTTGAATCTCGATGCACCAATCGACGATCTACGTGCACTGGGTGAATGTATTGCTGGTGTACGAGCTGAGACGGGGACGTGAACGTGAACGAGGTCAGTCTTAATTCATATCTCGGCACGACAACGTACTCACCACTTGCCAGCCAAGGGTTGGCGACCATCGGTTCGTTCCAGCGAGAGGTGGGCGTCCTGTCAATGTCTAGCCCAAGTCTAGTCAGTCATGGTTGAATAGTGTAGCTGATAATGTATCATACCTTCAATTGAATACATTTGGTTTTTTCCTATGCCCCGGGCTGCTGGCAATAGCTGTCTGGGATGTCGGTGAGTGTGTGCTCAACGTCGAGGATGCTGTACTCACCATGGTGGACGACTCCAGAGTTGAAGCAGGCTGAATTCAAAAGGTCAATACAGCTCTGAGTCCCAGACGGATTACGAGTACTCACTGTGTCGACGCTTGACGATTGGGAGGCCTGTGGCTGCCTGGGATGTCGGTGACTGTGCGCTCGACGCCGGTGGGCCACCGTGGCGGATAACTTCAAGCCGGAGCAGGCTGAATACAAAAGGTCAGTAGAATTATCAATCTCAGGCGGATGTGAGTACTCACCGCGTCGTATCAATACTCAACGAACTTCAGACTATGTCTAACAATCAAAGGTCAGTAGCTGCGATTAGACCAACGGACGAAAGTGGACTCACCCTGTGTATCAGAAAAGCCCTCAGATCCTAGAGAAATGACATGAGCGAGCAGAATATTATGAAGGGATACGAAATGCACCTACCTGGTCGACGTGGTGGTGGGACGGAGCAAGCCAGCTGGGAATAACGTGGCGGGTAGCGAATCAACAAAGGTGTCAGTAGTCGAGCATGATGCGGCGGAACATGAATACTCACCAAAATTGCAGGGACGGCGACGGCGAGCAAGGTCAAAGGCAAATGAGCAATGAAGGAATACAACGAAAGCTAGACTCGAAGCCGAGATGAAATAAGATGAAGTGAGTGAAGTAAAATGGAAGAGGGGAAAGTGAGGAAGGGAGCGAACTGATGCCAAACCCAGTGCGCACCTCCAGCCTTTATACGTTTTCCCCTCCGACTACTCCCAGCACACACGTACGTACCATCGGACCCACCCGGACCCAAGACCCATCTCCATGTCACCCAAGACAGCCCATCCCACACCAGAGATCGCGAATCGACCGCAATTGCATTCAACAACGGCAGAGTGGAAGCATATGCCCGCCCTTTGCCCCCATTCAAGCAAGCGCCGTGAAGATTTCATTGGCGAGTTCCTGGGCCGACCGTGTCGGGTGTCTGATGGTGACAGCATAGGCGAGCCGAGATATGGAGCGTGCAGGGAAACAGGCCTGGATTGTTATGCAACTCGGATGGACGGGGCGAGGAGGAGGGCCGGTGTTGCGATGCCTGTTGGGTGAATGGCTTGAGTCGGGGAGGGGGGCGAGTGGGGCGAGTGGTGGAGAGAGAAAGTGACTCAGTGTGTGCGCATAAATGAGAGGTGTGTGTAGAATAGCTGTGGGGCGAATTTGCACTATCTTCTAGAGCAGCTTCTGTGTCATTTCGGATGCGCTCACGGCACCTCAGCATGGTATCACAAGGCGAGTAGGACGATTGACAACCTCAGCGTTACCTTGGCCCCTAATCACAACCGAGTCACCCTCCCGAATAGGTAAATATGTACGCAACCATTGAAACATCGCCCAATCGATTCGTTCTTCGTTCGCATCCTCCCACTGCATCCCCGGACCAACCCATTCAAATTTTGCCAAGGATCTATTTTAGGCATCACACAACGTATGATACATCACTCGTAACTGGCTCCCAGCCTTTGATTGACAGGGAAACATACGGAAACGCGTTATTTCAACGAATGGGTTGGGGAGGAGAAGGTGCCGAGATCTCGGTGCTTGTGAAACATCGGAGCGCCCTGGGGCCGACAGAGCGTACTCAACATTAACGGAGGGTATCCCTGGAATAGTGAGTGCACAGATTTACCTAGTAGTTGCAGTGGATGTGCGGATACCGCGTTATCTGTGCAAAGCGCTAAATTAAGCGCCCGCGCTTCCCTCGTCATCGAACCTCTTTCACCCGTTCTTCCGCACCAAATCGAGTTTTCTAAGTTACGTAATCAGTCTAAGTACGCTATCTACTACTACTTCAACCTCTAGTATGGATCTTTCTGTCCACCAATTGACTGCACAGCGCAAGAGTGCGATTTCAGCGAATTTCGCATCTCCGCCGGCCGGTCTTCGTTCTCGTTTGTGGTCATTGATGTTAGTAGGTGTGATTTCTCGGGTGCACTAGATGTGGTACGTACTTGAGTTAGCGTGTAACTACTTTGACTTGTTAGAAAGCGAGTAGAACTGAGAATGAGGTCTGGGCAATGGGAGAATATGATGGTACGTTGCGAGTTGAATCGGTTTGGTTGCCCTGGATCGAATGGAAGCCTGGAGACAAGTGTGAGCCTTCTGAGTACCCCAGCAGCCTTAGACTACGCTTTTCTTGTCGTGTCACTCATCTACAGCCTACAGGTGCGAAACGACGTCTCTACATGATCCTGCATTTTGGGTCTCGACGACCACGTAAGACAAAAAATAATTCATCATTCAGTGCTCGAGATCGAAGATCTCGAGAACGGCAGTCGGCGCGCTCGTTCTTATGCAGATATATCATCTTTTATTCAAGCTACTTACTACAACCCGTCCCTCTCCGTAGCTGAGCACGGGGGAATCATGTCCAAGGACATGTAGAGGGAGGAATCGGTGACGAGGCGGCAGCCGCGGCTTTGGGACCCATCGATGAGGTAGGGGTACTCTACGTATGTCATTGTACTGATTGGACTATAAACTAAAATACCGCTACGGTTTTAACCTTCGGCGGCACCATCGACGGTCTGGCGTGTGGCGATTGTTGACGGCAGCGTCAGACGAGATCTTGATGGTGGTGGGCGCGGTCGCGTGGGCATTCGTCTGCGTGCGTCCGATACCTCCTCGGGTGGGCCATAGGATGCGTAGTAATCTAACAAGCGAGTTAATAATTGTAGGATGACAAAGGCTAATGCGACTTACGATATGGCAATGTAACGACATAACGAGTTCCCGCGAGCGACATGTTGGGATTCTGAGAGCCTAAGCGCGCACATCAGCACAGGGATCGGCGTCTTGGGAATTCATGTAGTCACCTTACGGACTCGCGAGGTCGCGTCGGCGTCGCCGAAAGGGGCATCTGGTGGGGCCCGGGGGTGTCAGGCAGGGCGGCAGGTATGGAGCGATGGGCTGTTGTTGTTGTTGTTGTTGTTGTTGTTGTTGTTGCTGCTGCTGTCGAAATTCCCGTGAGGTGAACGTCGTTCTTGTGGGTGGAGGATCAGTATGTGCGCATGGCGAAGATATTGTGGAAGTGGACTTACTGAAAAGTATTATGGCCCCCGATGGCAAAGTAACGACGTATCGGTTTCCGGCGAGCGCGTGTTGCACTTAAAGATGGTAGGGTAAGGATAGGACGAGGCTAAGGGCCATGGAAAACACGCACCCGTCCGACTGAATAACGACGTATCGAGCTCCCGCGAGCAGCCTGTCGGAAGGTAACCATCAGCGATCGGAGCTCGAAGACGTGGAGTTTGGGGACTGACCTCAGCGAAAATCTCCATCGGGCCTCTATGTTGTTGAGTGTTGTCGTTGCTGCTGCTGCCGTTGTGGCCACTCCTGTTGTTGTTGCTGCTGCCGCTGTATGAGAGCCGCCCGTTTGTCTGGACTCTGGACAGGCACTGCTGATGGTGTGAACGAGGGCGGGGCATAAGATGAACGTCGTCCTGGTGAACGGATGAGTGTGCGGGTGTGGCGAAGGTCATACCAGAATTATGACAAGGCAAAGTAACTATGTATCGATTTCCGGCGAGCGGCTGTGACATTGTGAGGTCAGAAATGAAGCTGAGGGCCAAGGGGAGCGCGTACCAGTTCGGTTCGAGGTATTGACTTCACGCGAGCCCGACGCTAATACGCAGGCAGCAAGTAAGTCGAGTGGCACAAGCATAGCTTAACGAACTCACTGAACGACCAAATCACAATATATTTATTTGTTTCCGGCGAGCGATCTGTGGTGGAGTGCGCGACGTGAGCACCAAGAAAAACAAGATGGTGAGTTCAAGTTAGACGACGTACCAGACGATGACGGCGGAAAAACGGGGATTCTGCGAGGAGTGTTCCACGTACTATTTGGTTAGCCACGTAGAGTCCGGAGAATGTTATCGAGATACAGAATTGAGACGCACCATGAATAGCGACGGAGAAGCGTGGTATTCTGGAAAGAGGGGAAGGGAGAAGGGAAGCTCGGAAGGGAAGAGATTGAGGCGGGTGAACAAACAGGCAGCATGGGGGCAAATTGGGAATGAATCTCAGAAGGTCGTTTGAGTAACAATAATATACGTATGCCCGACGGCGAGTCGGAGCTTGACGCAGGAGACTAATACTACTCGGGACCGGATGAATCATTTTGGAATCATTTTCGATGCCACTGGGTCCAGGCTGCCAAGACATGGGCCGCGGCGACTCGCCGCTGCAAGACGACCAAGCACAAAGCGGGCTCGCACTGTGTACCGTGCGTTGAGTAGAGCGATGAGGAAATCTAGGTAAGGACAGTCAGTATAAGTGCAAGGCAGAGCAAGGACGAAGGGGCGCAACGGAACCTGTGCCTCTGGTGGGCCCACACCGGAGGTATCATCCTCAGGGTCGAACGCGTAATTTCGGACCTGCGGATGGGTGGTTAGGAGTAGACGAGAGTCCCCAGAATACTCTAGAGTGCTGAATCTGTGCCAAGTACCAGTTGGCGCAGATACCACACTCTAGAGGACACTGGGCAGAGAGAATGACTTAGCATCTAAGGGAGAGAAGGGAAGTCAAACTGGTTAGCCGAGGAGAGTAGGTAAGTCAATTTAGTTAGCCGAGGAGAAGGTGTTTCATTGGGACAGCCGGCATGGGCGCGGCGAGCACGGGACTGGGTTTGTTGAATTGCATTCAACAAAGGTGGCAGTCACGGGGGTAGTGAAGGGGAGTATATAAGTGCTGGTGTCTTCCGTCACCCTCACCATGTCCCCCTTATGCCTTGCTGTCCCGTCATGCCGCTCTCTCTGCTCGCTGTCCGTCGTGACTCGTGTTCCTCATTTGTCCAGTGCTCGTCTCCCTGCTCGTTGTCCGTCGTGTTCCTCGTTTGCCGTACCTACGTAGTGTAGCCATCCTGTAGTAGATAGATTTGCTCAATACTATGGCAGACCTCTGAATACCGAAGTTACGCACCTGCACGCGACGTTTGGAAGTGGAACTTGCGACTTTTTTCAACTTTTTTGCCTCCATAAGGCAATTCCATGCCTGCAAAAGGAAATTCAGGGCTGTCAGTGGCTTTGATATCCCAGAGAGGACGACAGGAGGAATGGTACGCACGAGGAGGACGTGAGGCGATCGGTACATGAGGCTTTCGCTCGGTAGAGCACGGTGAACGGGTATTCAGTACAATAACAAGTAAGTAAAACTACGATGACGATGGTGGTATATGTATGTAGTAGGTATGCATGCATGGATGTTGGTATATGGTGCTATGAAGATATCAGACGGACATTGGTGGCTACAGGGAAACTCTACGAGACATGGGTACAGGACATCTAAGTGGGTTGTCTATGAATTTTCGTGTGGGTCGTGAGATGGATATCCAGGGACGAATCGAAGCGGGGTATGGAGCGGGAGCGAAATGCGAAGGAAAGAAAGCAGCATGGGGTAGATAAGAACCTTCACCTCGCAGCAGGCACGAGGACGGCAAGCGGTCACGTCGGCGTAGCATCCTCGACATCCGGCGAGTCATCCCTCAAAAACCTCCACCTCACCCTCTCCCCGACCTCGCCCATCCGCCCCGCCGCCATCTGGCTATACCCCCTCGCATCAATCCCATGATGCACCAGCTGCACCCTCACGTCCCCCAGCCCCGCAAACTTTGGGCCCCGCAGCACAGCTCCCAGCCGCGCCCACCGATCGTAATTAAACCTGCCGACGGGCGGAGGGGGAAAGACACGCGCGTTGGTGTTGCGCGGGTGGGTGATGTAGAGGCTGAGGCTGAGGGACGACAGGGCGTTGTGCGGGGAGAGGGTGTCGAGGGTGGCGCAAATCCAGGGGAGGGAGCTGTAGTAGAGCTCGGTGTAGAAGACGCCGAAGCTGAGGCTGAGGCTGCGGAGGCCTGTGCATGTACTCAGCCCGATGCTGGAGTCTTGCGGCGTGTAACCTATGTATTATTAGATTAGAGAAACAAAGAAAAAAGGGGGCTCACTGATGTTGACCTCGAGGTGTTCGAGCGATGGGCCGATGAGGGAGGTGAGGAGGGAGACGGAGGCGTCGTCGCGCGATTCGACGACGTGCAGGGCCGTGAGCTGTGCGAGATCGAAGATGGATTCGGGGCGGCTCAGCCACTCGATGAACTTGACGTCCTTCGAGAACGTGTTCGTGACCGTGAGCTTATCCAGGGCCAAACGGCGTGTGGGGATTGCACTCGGCACGTCGTGCACGCCCCAGATGCCGTCGCTGATGTCGAGGAGAGAGATGGACGTGAGGTTGCGAGATGCATCGGCGAAGATGGTGTTGAACTCGGGGTGGTTGACGTCGAGCACCCAGCCGTCGATGAGCAGCGTCGTCATGCTCGGCCTATGCAAAAGCGTACGTATACTGTTCTTAAGGTGGTTACTGAGTCTACTCCACTTGATCCTATAGTCGCTAAACCGCGCCCCATACAACCTCAAACTCTCCGGGCGCGGGAGCAGCTCGAGCACGTCCGCCATGAGGTTCGCAGCGCGGCGGCGGTCAGGGGCCCAGCTGTCGAGGTCCGGAAAGTGCACGGTCACGGCCCGCACGGCGGCGCGGATGGTCGGCGAGGCCAGCATGAACTGCTGGAACGCGATGCTCTTGCGCATGTCCTCCGTGCTGAGCACGATCTCGTGGAACAGCCGCGGCTGTGCGAGGGCCCGCCATTCGCTGCAGACGAGCGTGCAGGCGCGGAGGGCCGCGGCGTCGTCGTCCGCGAGGGAGGCGAAGACGGCGAGGAGGAGCTCGGCGGGGAGTGCGGCGATGCTGAGCGGTGGCCGTGGGGGAGGAGAGGCGGTGAGCAGCTGCAGCAGGTCGAGCCACGTCTGGCGGAGGCGGAACATCGGGCCTGGTTGAGGCAGAGTGACTGAATCTGACTTTATAGCTGACCCGGATCACGTGGCCGGCATCGCCCTTAAAGCGAGGGTCTTGACTCTCTCTTAGTCTTACCAACACCTTCTCCTCATCGATCGCGACCATGTCTTCCGACCACGAGTACTCCGACGACGACTATTACGACGAGGACATGTTCGACGGCACCCAGGACGACGACGAGCGTGAGTGACACACCCACTAGACTGCACACTGACTGACCCCTCCCAGTGTCCGACGACGACATGGACATCGCCGACGACTTCAAGAGCGCGGCCAAGGGCAAGCTCAAGGCGTACGAGGTCGAGTACGAGTCGCTCGCGCAGGCCGACGTCGAGAAGGCCATCCAGGACGACGCAGAGCACATCTGTGGCATCCTCGGCGTAGACGCAAGTACCGCCACCCCACCCCACCTCCAATTACTAACACCCACACAGATGAGCACCGCGCAGCTGCTCCTGCGCCACGCAAAGTGGAACAAAGAGCGCCTCATCGAGAAGTACATGGACAACCCGTCAAAGGTGCTCGTCGACGCCGGCGTCGCCCTCCCAGACTCGCAGGCGCCCAGCGCCCCTCCGCCCATCCGCACCGCCCCCACGCCCAGCGGCCCCACACCCGGCCGCCGCCCGACCCGCAGCTCCTCCAAACTCCTCTCATCCCTGTCATCGTCCTCCCGATCGACCAAATCGGGCGGCCCGCCGTCGCCCACGCTGCCGAAGCCGCTCAAGGCGAGCAAGAGCATCGACCACTTCACCTGCCCGATCTGCTTCGACGATGACCCGGGGCTGCGCACGCTCTCGCTGGACTGCGAGCACACGTACTGCAGCGGGTGCTGGACGGCGTACGTCGTCTCGAAAGTGAACGACGACGGGGAGCACGCCGTCAAGTGCATGGCGGAGGGCTGCGGGCTCGTCGCCCCCGACGCCTTCGTGCACAGCGTGCTCGTGCCGGAGGAGGAGCGGGTGTGGGCGCGCTTCCAGGAGCTGCTGCTGCGCTACTTTGTGTCGTGCAACCGCGATCTCAAGTTCTGCCCGTACCCGTCGTGCACCAACACCGTGTCGTGCCCCTCCGCGTCCTCCAAGCTCAGCCTTACCAGCGTGGTGCCCATCGTGTCCTGCGGCGCCCGCGGCATCGGTGGCCAGGAAGACCTCACCCAGAGCCAGGGGTCGCTGGGCAAGCTGGGGCTGGGGGGCAAGGAGCATCGGTTCTGCTTTGGGTGCCCGATAGAGAGCGACCATCGGCCTGTGATATGTGCGGTGGCGAAGATGTGGCTGAAGAAGTGCCGGGATGATAGTGAGACAAGAGTAATACGAATAGGTGAGTGCATGTTTCCTTCTCGTTTGGTGCTCAAAAAACGGACCAGCAGCGTTTTTTCATAGGTGTCTCTTCCCACGGCATCCTCCATTATCGGCCCCGGCGAGCAGAGCGACGCCATAGCGCCACCCTACTCGCCGAGACCGTGGAGGCTATCTACTGACTACGGTACATGTATGCGACGTGGGGGCAAGAAGGACGACGGTGAACGACGTGGGGGCGACAAGCGGACGACATGGGGGCAAGAAGAGGGACAGCATAACGGAACGGCTGGTGGGTTCACGGTATCCTCCTCTGCCTTTATACCTTGCGTGATGTGACAGTAACACAGCCGCCAAGGTCTGGGCATGCACGGCAACCGAGTATCCCTGTCAGCCTGAAACTTGGGGTTTCGTTACGGTTCGTCCTCCTCTTGTTTTGCCTCTGTCTCCCTCCCATATTCCTATAGTCCCCAGCCACTGCAACTGGTACTTGCAGTGGTAGAGGCTTATAGGCATCTGGGATGGAGTCCTTCTTGCTCACTCTCTCCAGGTTGCTTCCTCCAGTATTCGGCTGCCTGTATTTGCACCGAAGTTACGTTCTTCCGCTGAGGACCTGTATTCACACCGAGGAGTCTAGATTGATGAGTAGTGCTCTCCATCTCTAACCCTCCTTCCTCTCGAGCACTCCTAACATTCCTTACCTAGATACCGATCTACTTTTGACGACTGGGTGAGGTATGGTTCATGTTCTTGTCTCCCTCCACTGTAGTATAGTCTGGTTTTATGTAGAGTCTAGACTAGCACGGAATCGATCACTTGGAACCCTTCTCCCGAATCCGTACACAGCATGCCCCTGAATTCAGAATTGACTCCGCTCAGATCTGTCACGACTTGGTCACAACCCGCTCGGCTTTCGTTCCCTGTGTCCGAGTCTAGAATCGTTTCACACTGGGAATCTATTTTCCCTTGTCTTCTTTCTCCCCACTTCGTCATATGCTCTCCCCTCCATCCTTCCACAGCCAGTGCATGTCTAACCGTGGTGAGTATGCCGGTGGCTCTCCCCCATGCACTACCATTGACCCTTCAAACGGGCACAGACTCCTTTCCTCGCGCAAGACGCTCAACGCCGTCTATGGTCGACTAGCCGCATTACACGCCGTGTTTGCTCACCGGAAGACGATATGTTGTGACTTCGTCATTCAGTTTTCTGCTTCTGCATCTATCATCGCCTTCCCTGAGCCCTCTCGTCGTACGTGTGTCCTTCCAGCTGCTATTTTCATTCTCACATGGTTCCAGACACTGGCACGGCTCGGCGAAGGAATTTGATTCAAGTTGGCCTACAAGGTAAGTCGCTACCTGACTGTCTATCCCCCGATTCCCTCATCAATGACATAGACTTCGCGCGGTCTTCCTATTCGACGCTAGCCTGATACACTCGCAAAACTCGAGCTGCTCGGTGCAGGACGTCACCTTTCCCTCTCAATGCACTCGACACCACCGATGTTACAGAATATTCAGACGCAGCTCACCGGGAACATTTCTGTTGCGACTTCGCCGTGAGAGGTACGTCAACGCGCCTTGCATCCCAGCGCCATGATGTTGACAAACACTAGGCCTCCTAGGCCGTCGTTTGCGAGTTCGAAGGATTTGAATTTGACGTGCGTGCCCACCTTTGCAGCCCCTCCCGAATTACTTACCCACCTGAGTCGCCATAGCGTCACCCAAGTCTCGACGGCGCCAATGGCGCCGCAATCTACAGCCCGCCCCCTGCTCGCGGGATCCATTTCTGTTGCGACTTCATCGAAGCCGCCAACTTTCTCGATCGAACCGCCGCCAGTCGCTTCGCTTCGCTCGCGCCTGTCGTCGGCACTCAGACGTCGCGACGCCGACGCGCATTGCACCCAGGCGCCATGATCTTGCGAGTTCGAAGTGATTAAATTCACGGTGCGTGCCTAGTTTCGCAGCCCCGCATAGGTCGCTTACCCACCTTCGCCACAGCATCACCCAGCTTCGACGGCGTGGTGCCACGATCTCCAGCCAGTCGCTCGCGGGATCCATTTCTGTTGCGACTTCATCAAAACTGCAATCCTTTCGGACGGACCGCCGCCAGTCGCTTCGCTTCGCTCGCGCCTGCCGTTACCACAACACCTGGGCCAAGAACATCATCAGTGAGTTTCGTGCCTTCTCGCATCTGTCCGTATTTCCTTCTAATATCGGGGCCGAGAACAGGTGCAGGACAAATGAATCTCGTAAGTGAGTGGCACTGTTCCCATTGCAGATCATCACGATTCTGACATCTTACACCACTTATTAGCCTTGCTCGCGGGAAATCGATACGTCTATACTTTGTCATACACGCTCCCGCCTTTCGCAGGGGAGATGTGTTGCTTCTCCGCGCCGGTATGTCGATTCCACTTATGATGGTATTTTCACGGGTGATGTGTTGTTCGCAGGGACTCGATCCATGTATACTTTCTTAATCGCGCACCGGAAGTACGTCCCTTTCCTTTCCGTCCCTTCCCCGGCCAACCACTCACTCCACCATATCCCACAGTCTCTCCCCCGCGGGCATTTGCATAGTCGACGGATGACGGCTAAGTATTCGGCGGCACGCTTACCGCCAGCTCCGCTGATGGACGCGTGCCTTGTTTCAACGTATCCATGTCGTGTACCATTCCGTTTGTAGTACGCATACGTACATCCGTAGACTACGTACTAGAATTGGGTGAGGTAAGGTAGGATCCCCCCGAGGCCGGTACTCGGCGCGTAAGCGAGAAGTCCATTTTTACATCGCCGGGCGCATTGCTATTGATTCCCCGCCCTCAGGGGCTCGGGGAATCGTACTCTACAGAGTTCTGAGTGCCTTAAGAGCTCAATATAATGTTTTTTATGCTATACGACCCACTACGGAGGACCCCACGCGAGGTAGATAAGCCAGAGACTGCGATCGCGCTCCTAAGCGCCGGGCGCTTAAAATGAATCTACGACGATTCCATGTCGTTCCTACCAGCTGCGCACCACTTAGACCACCCTAAACATATATTTAGGTAGGTATATGAGCGTTCATGACTACTCTGGCATTCACACAGCCAGTCTACACGCCGGTGGCAGCACAGATGGCCCGAGATAACACGAAACATCCCGATCCTGCATTCGCACCAAAGTGCCAATTCCAACGTGCCCAGAGCATCTAAAATGTAATTATCTCGTAAAGTGATGCAATGGATGTATTGGTAGTTGGAATCGGAGAACTTAAACCGAGATCTGCTTCCAGTTGGCGCCGAGAG
The DNA here is from genome assembly GCA_013368325.1 of Ephemerocybe angulata. Classification (NCBI taxonomy): domain Eukaryota; kingdom Fungi; phylum Basidiomycota; class Agaricomycetes; order Agaricales; family Psathyrellaceae; genus Ephemerocybe; species Ephemerocybe angulata. Next base: position 335,975 of record JAACJK010000064.1, read on the forward strand.
CATTGGCTGCGAGAACAGTCGATTCCCGGTGATGCGCGCATGGAGTATTCTACTTTTATCTGTGCAACTGTGGGGATTTGGCTAAATAGGAGCAATAAGTGCTTTTAGGAGTCTTACTGAGGCATATTGTGGCCGAGATGACGCAGAGCGAAGGGACGCCAGGGCCGCAATGCGAAATTTGCGAGATAAGCGCCCAAACGCGATACGAGCGATAGCACTGGTCCCTGGCAGCATATCAGCTCACTGTATAGCCCAAGCATAGACCATTAGTACTCCCAGTATATATTGGCCATTCACATTGACCCCAGAGTCTGTACCATCCACCAAGGAGAGAATTGTGAAGTCCTTTCCCCCGGATCCATCGCACGCAGAAAACGGCACTTACAGCAGCTTTGAGATACTTGGATAGATTTCTCATGTCAAGTGTTAGCCGAAGAAGGTTACCCAAGTGAGCTGTCAACTACGTACCGGGTATCCAAGTGAAATTTTCGATTTGAATGAGTTTGAGCATGGAAGGAGGCACGGAGACGATACAACCGAATTGCACATCGTAGAATGAATCTGGTGTGCAAAAACTGGCTGGAATCTCTGTGATATACGTAAAAAATGCAAGGCTTGGTATTTGCTTGCGCTCAAACTCTTTCGGCGAGTGTGAGCGTCCGGTATGAGGAGAAAGCGTGCAAAATACAACAAACACGCAGCCACATCCATAGCACATTGTATACACTAGAACTATATATAGAACACACGTTTATAGACCTAATAAGTAGGTATAGTACCCTTGTAGTCTTCCACTCGACACCCGCCTTTCACACCACTGAAATTGACTGAATTTTCGATACGTACAGCAAACGCAACCAACCCCATCCTCCTCGCCCCATTCACCCCAATCTACCCCTTCAAACAACCGCTCCCACAGCTAGCCTTGTCTTGGCATGGCATCAATCACCCCATCAGACAGCTGTTACGGTGCTAGACCCGTTGCTGGGGAAAATTTGGGCAAGGAGCGAATCGGCGCAGAGGGACGCGCACGTAAACCAAGCGTACCAAGTATTCCGCCGTTGCAATCTGGCGGAGAGACGTGCGGATTTCGGCAGAGTCTGGGTGGTCTGTTCGGGTGCTTGAAGGTCGTGCCGTGAAGGACCTGGGCCCGAGGTCCGCTGGGTGGGTCTGGAAATGTATATAAGATGGAGGATGCTGGGCTGGCTTTCTTCATCAGTCCCATCGACTTTCCTCCCTTCGCCTCTCTTTTCATTCTCCCTCTTTACTCTCATACAAATCTCTTGATTCTGTATCCATATCTCCCTCGTCGCTATCACCCCGCGTCCCGTCGCTGCTCACGACGAGCTCGAGGTAAGTCCACCATTTGGTCTGAGTTCATTGCGTAGGCTGATGCCACTCTCGGGTTACTTAAGAGTTCATTTGCCTCCGGCCTCCTCTTGTTCACCTGCCACGTCCACCCTTATGTGCTTCCCTCGCGCTCTGGCCTTTGTTTGCCTTCGAAATGGTAAAGTCAATCGTCACTTCTCTTATTAGCTCGACGTCATGCTTACTAGTCGCGACATTCAGTGAGTATGCTTCGCTGGCTCTAGCCTGCTAGGTCACCTACTGGCAAGAGCACACTCGTTCTAGCCTGACACATTGCGTTGAAGCCACGGGGTGAGTAGAATCGATTTTATTATTCACCTGCTACATACTGACTACGAATTCTGCAGTTACGCACCAAAGCCGCAAAACGTCTGTGACCGCAGTCGAGCATAAGGTCAGTTAAACGACTCCTTTAGAGAATCGACGGCCACTGACCTCCTGTATTCAGCATCATCCACTGCCGTCTCGGGGTCAGCGAGATCTGAAGCAAAGGTAAGCAAGTTAATAATCGTTCACCGAGAATCGTAATAAACTCACACATGTATACAAGCCAACCCTTGCGACCGGCGCCGACTCTTGGACTGACCGAGTCTGGCCAACCCATGGTAGTGCGCATTCGCCTCCGCCGTCCGCCGTAGTCATTGGTCAGAGCCATTGACCATGGCCGTGTTCCACTACGAATGTTTGCAGATAGAAAGGTGAGCTTATTGAGATGCGCGTCAAGCGTGACTGACCTTTCGATTCCGCCCAGTCGCCATGGTGCCCAGCTTAATCCGTCGTCGTCGTCGGCCGTCTTCGCCCTACAAATAGGTTTAAAGGTGAGCTCTTGTAAAGATAGACGTCGAGCTTTACTGACCTTTCGATGCCTTGCAGTCACTAGACTCAACTCCGCCATCGCCGCCTGACAGCCGTGTCCTGCCCATCCGTCAGCCGTCGTCCTCGTAGTGAAGGGTCTCTGGTGTCCAGCCTATTCCGTGGTGATCGTCGGTCGTCCCCTGAGTCGGTTGTGTTACTTCATGGAGAAGCACGTCTACCGATGCGAAGGTGAGCTTGTAAGTTTCTTCTAGAGGCGGATTTCGAGCTTGTCTAACATTTGCATGCTAGACTCGTCGCTGTCGTCTGGAGGAACAATCGGGGCGGATAGCCTTGGCCCATTTCGTCGTCGTCGTCGTTGTGAAGGGTTGGGCCCTATCCTTGATCCATGGAGTTGGCGGTTAATGAAAGGATACCCGCTCGCCGGTAAGCCTTGTTACATGGTTCATAGATGTTGACTGACCTTGGCTACGATCGCAGCCGTAGCATCTTGTCCCTCTCGTCCTCGCCGCCGCCGCCGCCCTCGCTCTCTGCGCGTTGCGTGGTCGTTCGTAGTTTGGAAAGCCTTGCAATGCGTCTACAGGTAAGTCTAACAGTCGTGCCGTCTTCGATTTATTGACTCACTGCACAAACAAACTCCCATCAGGTTCTAGGACTGTCTGTGCTGCTGAATCATCGAATGCCAGCCTTGGCCTTCTCGTGCAGGTGTAGCCGTGTGTAGCCGTTGTCGGCGCCCCCGCCGTCGTACGCGCCTCGTGTTGCAGAATCGTCCTCCATCACGTCGTAATGCTATCTAGCTATCGGAATTGAGGACGTGCTGTGCGGCCTAATGGTACTGTAAGTCCCCTGATCTTGTTGCGAGGTCGATGGAGCTCGACTGACTTCTACTCCAAACACAGCCGCCGTCCATCGATTTGCCAGTCTTGGTGCTCTCGTGCAGGTGTAGTCGTTACCGGCGCCGACACCGTTGTATGCGCCTCTCGTGGTCACTAGCAGGTAAGTTTGAAACTCGCGAAATCTTTAATTTTTGACTTACAGACTGCAGAACCGACCTCCCATCACGTCGTAATACCCTCTGGCTGTCGGTCTGTTGACGTTATGTACTTCCCAATGGTAGAACGCCAGCCATGGCCTTCTCGCGCAGGTGTAGCCGTTGCCGCCATCTTTGTGTGGGCCTCGCGTGCTCGCTAACAGGTAAGTCTGAAAGTCGCGCAATCTTTAATTTTCGACTGACAAACACTCTTGAAGTAGGCCACATAGTGCGTCGTAATTCCCTGGCCTCTACGGTCGTCAGCTCGTCATCGATCCCACATCTGTATCATGGTAAGTCTATTTGAACGCGATACTTGCGAAGCTAGCGACTTACAATCCGGTTTAGCGAAGCCTCGCACGGTGGAGGTGCTGTGGTGTCTCGTCGTGCAAGCGTCGATCCGGCGTCTGTACCAAAGTAAGTCTAATTGAACTCGATACTCGCGAATCCGGAAGCTTACAGGTCATTCTAGCATCGGGGAAACTCGCCTGACAGGTTCGATTTTCTCGTGCTGGTGTAGCCGTTTCCGCCGGTGAAGTTGTCTGCGCCTCGCGTGGTCGCGTCTGCTTGAAGTCGCCGGGTCATCGCGTCCTGCCTCCACGGCGGTCAGTTGACGTGCTCGGTCAGTTGACGTGCTCGGTTCTCTTGTCACGTCAGAGCAGCGACTAGTGTGCCAGGTAAGCCACAAAACCCTGTTGGAACTCGAAATTCTAGAGGAACTCACCTTCTCGCAGATGTCCCATCTTGTGCTCTCCACCAGCCATCCTGTCGAGCCGTGAGAGGCTGTTGTCGTCGCGAGGTGATGAAGGCATTCGCAGCCCCCAGGGTGCTTGTTCCGACGTTCTGGCGCACCGGGGCCATCGTCGTCGTCTGGTGGGTTGGACTCGGCGTGTAGAGGGACAAGGCAGGGCTGTGTACGAGATGATGGGCTGCTGAGGGAAGATCAGGCACCGTGTGTAGATTATGCGTACTTAGCCTACATATGCAGAGTCTCGATGGGATTGCACGGGCTGCGGGAGGGCGGCTGAGCATCGTGAGTCGTGAAAGGGAGCGCGTCGTCAAGAGGGTGAGCGAAAGGAAGCGCGACCACTGACGTCAGTCGAAGCGTGTCGCGCCAGGACTGTTTGGCGGCCAAACAGTCCATTGGCCTCCTGCGCCGCCTTCCGTGTCTGCGCACACATCCCTTGCGATGGTCGTTGCGTGCCTCCGCCTCGAATAGGCGCCGGGTGTGGGAGGGCTCGTGCGAATGGCCTTCCCGTCCGAGCGGCAAACGAGTCAAGTGCCTTGATAGCTGGCCCGGATCACGTGGGCCGCATCGCCCTTAAAGCGAGGGTCTTGACTCTCTCTTAGTCTTACCAACACCTTCTCCTCATCGATCGCGACCATGTCTTCCGACCACGAGTACTCCGACGACGACTATTACGACGAGGACATGTTCGACGGCACCCAGGACGACGACGAGCGTGAGTGACACACCCACTAGCCTGCACACTGACTGACCCCTCGCAGTGTCCGACGACGACATGGACATCGCCGACGACTTCAAGAGCGCGGCCAAGGGCAAGCTCAAGGCGTACGAGGTCGAGTACGAGTCGCTCGCGCAGGCGGACGTCGAGAAGGCCATCCAGGACGACGCAGAGCACATCTGTGGCATCCTCGGCGTAGACGCAAGTACCGCCACCCCCCACAGCTCGCAATTACTAACACCCACACAGATGAGCACCGCGCAGCTGCTCCTGCGCCACGCAAAGTGGAACAAAGAGCGCCTCATCGAGAAGTACATGGACAACCCGTCAAAGGTGCTCGTCGACGCCGGCGTCGCCCTCCCAGACTCGCAGGCGCCCAGCGCCCCTCCGCCCATCCGCACCGCCCCCACGCCCAGCGGCCCCACACCCGGCCGCCGCCCGACCCGCAGCTCCTCCAAACTCCTCTCATCCCTGTCATCGTCCTCCCGATCGACCAAATCGGGCGGCCCGCCGTCGCCCACGCTGCCGAAGCCGCTCAAGGCGAGCAAGAGCATCGACCACTTCACCTGCCCGATCTGCTTCGACGATGACCCGGGGCTGCGCACGCTCTCGCTGGACTGCGAGCACACGTACTGCAGCGGGTGCTGGACGGCGTACGTCGTCTCGAAAGTGAACGACGACGGGGAGCACGCCGTCAAGTGCATGGCGGAGGGCTGCGGGCTCGTCGCCCCCGACGCCTTCGTGCACAGCGTGCTCGTGCCGGAGGAGGAGCGGGTGTGGGCGCGCTTCCAGGAGCTGCTGCTGCGCTACTTTGTGTCGTGCAACCGCGATCTCAAGTTCTGCCCGTACCCGTCGTGCACCAACACCGTGTCGTGCCCCTCCGCGTCCTCCAAGCTCAGCCTTACCAGCGTGGTGCCCATCGTGTCCTGCGGCGCCCGCGGCATCGGTGGCCAGGAAGACCTCACCCAGAGCCAGGGGTCGCTGGGCAAGCTGGGGCTGGGGGGCAAGGAGCATCGGTTCTGCTTTGGGTGCCCGATAGAGAGCGACCATCGGCCTGTGATATGTGCGGTGGCGAAGATGTGGCTGAAGAAGTGCCGGGATGATAGTGAGACAAGAGTAATACGAATAGGTGAGTGCATGTTTCCTTCTCGTTTGGTGCTCAAAAAACGGACCAGCAGCGTTTTTTCATAGGTGTCTCTTCCCACGGCATCCTCCATTATCGGCCCCGGCGAGCAGAGCGACGCCATAGCGCCACCCTACTCGCCGAGACCGTGGAGGCTATCTACTGACTACGGTACATGTATGCGACGTGGGGGCAAGAAGGACGACGGTGAACGACGTGGGGGCGACAAGCGGACGACATGGGGGCAAGAAGAGGGACAGCATAACGGAACGGCTGGTGGGTTCACGGTATCCTCCTCTGCCTTTATACCTTGCGTGATGTGACAGTAACACAGCCGCCAAGGTCTGGGCATGCACGGCAACCGAGTATCCCTGTCAGCCTGAAACTTGGGGTTTCGTTACGGTTCGTCCTCCTCTTGTTTTGCCTCTGTCTCCCTCCCATATTCCTATAGTCCCCAGCCACTGCAACTGGTACTTGCAGTGGTAGAGGCTTATAGGCATCTGGGATGGAGTCCTTCTTGCTCACTCTCTCCAGGTTGCTTCCTCCAGTATTCGGCTGCCTGTATTTGCACCGAAGTTACGTTCTTCCGCTGAGGACCTGTATTCACACCGAGGAGTCTAGATTGATGAGTAGTGCTCTCCATCTCTAACCCTCCTTCCTCTCGAGCACTCCTAACATTCCTTACCTAGATACCGATCTACTTTTGACGACTGGGTGAGGTATGGTTCATGTTCTTGTCTCCCTCCACTGTAGTATAGTCTGGTTTTATGTAGAGTCTAGACTAGCACGGAATCGATCACTTGGAACCCTTCTCCCGAATCCGTACACAGCATGCCCCTGAATTCAGAATTGACTCCGCTCAGATCTGTCACGACTTGGTCACAACCCGCTCGGCTTTCGTTCCCTGTGTCCGAGTCTAGAATCGTTTCACACTGGGAATCTATTTTCCCTTGTCTTCTTTCTCCCCACTTCGTCATATGCTCTCCCCTCCATCCTTCCACAGCCAGTGCATGTCTAACCGTGGTGAGTATGCCGGTGGCTCTCCCCCATGCACTACCATTGACCCTTCAAACGGGCACAGACTCCTTTCCTCGCGCAAGACGCTCAACGCCGTCTATGGTCGACTAGCCGCATTACACGCCGTGTTTGCTCACCGGAAGACGATATGTTGTGACTTCGTCATTCAGTTTTCTGCTTCTGCATCTATCATCGCCTTCCCTGAGCCCTCTCGTCGTACGTGTGTCCTTCCAGCTGCTATTTTCATTCTCACATGGTTCCAGACACTGGCACGGCTCGGCGAAGGAATTTGATTCAAGTTGGCCTACAAGGTAAGTCGCTACCTGACTGTCTATCCCCCGATTCCCTCATCAATGACATAGACTTCGCGCGGTCTTCCTATTCGACGCTAGCCTGATACACTCGCAAAACTCGAGCTGCTCGGTGCAGGACGTCACCTTTCCCTCTCAATGCACTCGACACCACCGATGTTACAGAATATTCAGACGCAGCTCACCGGGAACATTTCTGTTGCGACTTCGCCGTGAGAGGTACGTCAACGCGCCTTGCATCCCAGCGCCATGATGTTGACAAACACTAGGCCTCCTAGGCCGTCGTTTGCGAGTTCGAAGGATTTGAATTTGACGTGCGTGCCCACCTTTGCAGCCCCTCCCGAATTACTTACCCACCTGAGTCGCCATAGCGTCACCCAAGTCTCGACGGCGCCAATGGCGCCGCAATCTACAGCCCGCCCCCTGCTCGCGGGATCCATTTCTGTTGCGACTTCATCGAAGCCGCCAACTTTCTCGATCGAACCGCCGCCAGTCGCTTCGCTTCGCTCGCGCCTGTCGTCGGCACTCAGACGTCGCGACGCCGACGCGCATTGCACCCAGGCGCCATGATCTTGCGAGTTCGAAGTGATTAAATTCACGGTGCGTGCCTAGTTTCGCAGCCCCGCATAGGTCGCTTACCCACCTTCGCCACAGCATCACCCAGCTTCGACGGCGTGGTGCCACGATCTCCAGCCAGTCGCTCGCGGGATCCATTTCTGTTGCGACTTCATCAAAACTGCAATCCTTTCGGACGGACCGCCGCCAGTCGCTTCGCTTCGCTCGCGCCTGCCGTTACCACAACACCTGGGCCAAGAACATCATCAGTGAGTTTCGTGCCTTCTCGCATCTGTCCGTATTTCCTTCTAATATCGGGGCCGAGAACAGGTGCAGGACAAATGAATCTCGTAAGTGAGTGGCACTGTTCCCATTGCAGATCATCACGATTCTGACATCTTACACCACTTATTAGCCTTGCTCGCGGGAAATCGATACGTCTATACTTTGTCATACACGCTCCCGCCTTTCGCAGGGGAGATGTGTTGCTTCTCCGCGCCGGTATGTCGATTCCACTTATGATGGTATTTTCACGGGTGATGTGTTGTTCGCAGGGACTCGATCCATGTATACTTTCTTAATCGCGCACCGGAAGTACGTCCCTTTCCTTTCCGTCCCTTCCCCGGCCAACCACTCACTCCACCATATCCCACAGTCTCTCCCCCGCGGGCATTTGCATAGTCGACGGATGACGGCTAAGTATTCGGCGGCACGCTTACCGCCAGCTCCGCTGATGGACGCGTGCCTTGTTTCAACGTATCCATGTCGTGTACCATTCCGTTTGTAGTACGCATACGTACATCCGTAGACTACGTACTAGAATTGGGTGAGGTAAGGTAGGATCCCCCCGAGGCCGGTACTCGGCGCGTAAGCGAGAAGTCCATTTTTACATCGCCGGGCGCATTGCTATTGATTCCCCGCCCTCAGGGGCTCGGGGAATCGTACTCTACAGAGTTCTGAGTGCCTTAAGAGCTCAATATAATGTTTTTTATGCTATACGACCCACTACGGAGGACCCCACGCGAGGTAGATAAGCCAGAGACTGCGATCGCGCTCCTAAGCGCCGGGCGCTTAAAATGAATCTACGACGATTCCATGTCGTTCCTACCAGCTGCGCACCACTTAGACCACCCTAAACATATATTTAGGTAGGTATATGAGCGTTCATGACTACTCTGGCATTCACACAGCCAGTCTACACGCCGGTGGCAGCACAGATGGCCCGAGATAACACGAAACATCCCGATCCTGCATTCGCACCAAAGTGCCAATTCCAACGTGCCCAGAGCATCTAAAATGTAATTATCTCGTAAAGTGATGCAATGGATGTATTGGTAGTTGGAATCGGAGAACTTAAACCGAGATCTGCTTCCAGTTGGCGCCGAGAGCATTGGCTGCGAGAACAGTCGATTCCCGGTGATGCGCGCATGGAGTATTCTACTTTTATCTGTGCAACTGTGGGGATTTGGCTAAATAGGAGCAATAAGTGCTTTTAGGAGTCTTACTGAGGCATATTGTGGCCGAGATGACGCAGAGCGAAGGGACGCCAGGGCCGCAATGCGAAATTTGCGAGATAAGCGCCCAAACGCGATACGAGCGATAGCACTGGTCCCTGGCAGCATATCAGCTCACTGTATAGCCCAAGCATAGACCATTAGTACTCCCAGTATATATTGGCCATTCACATTGACCCCAGAGTCTGTACCATCCACCAAGGAGAGAATTGTGAAGTCCTTTCCCCCGGATCCATCGCACGCAGAAAACGGCACTTACAGCAGCTTTGAGATACTTGGATAGATTTCTCATGTCAAGTGTTAGCCGAAGAAGGTTACCCAAGTGAGCTGTCAACTACGTACCGGGTATCCAAGTGAAATTTTCGATTTGAATGAGTTTGAGCATGGAAGGAGGCACGGAGACGATACAACCGAATTGCACATCGTAGAATGAATCTGGTGTGCAAAAACTGGCTGGAATCTCTGTGATATACGTAAAAAATGCAAGGCTTGGTATTTGCTTGCGCTCAAACTCTTTCGGCGAGTGTGAGCGTCCGGTATGAGGAGAAAGCGTGCAAAATACAACAAACACGCAGCCACATCCATAGCACATTGTATACACTAGAACTATATATAGAACACACGTTTATAGACCTAATAAGTAGGTATAGTACCCTTGTAGTCTTCCACTCGACACCCGCCTTTCACACCACTGAAATTGACTGAATTTTCGATACGTACAGCAAACGCAACCAACCCCATCCTCCTCGCCCCATTCACCCCAATCTACCCCTTCAAACAACCGCTCCCACAGCTAGCCTTGTCTTGGCATGGCATCAATCACCCCATCAGACAGCTGTTACGGTGCTAGACCCGTTGCTGGGGAAAATTTGGGCAAGGAGCGAATCGGCGCAGAGGGACGCGCACGTAAACCAAGCGTACCAAGTATTCCGCCGTTGCAATCTGGCGGAGAGACGTGCGGATTTCGGCAGAGTCTGGGTGGTCTGTTCGGGTGCTTGAAGGTCGTGCCGTGAAGGACCTGGGCCCGAGGTCCGCTGGGTGGGTCTGGAAATGTATATAAGATGGAGGATGCTGGGCTGGCTTTCTTCATCAGTCCCATCGACTTTCCTCCCTTCGCCTCTCTTTTCATTCTCCCTCTTTACTCTCATACAAATCTCTTGATTCTGTATCCATATCTCCCTCGTCGCTATCACCCCGCGTCCCGTCGCTGCTCACGACGAGCTCGAGGTAAGTCCACCATTTGGTCTGAGTTCATTGCGTAGGCTGATGCCACTCTCGGGTTACTTAAGAGTTCATTTGCCTCCGGCCTCCTCTTGTTCACCTGCCACGTCCACCCTTATGTGCTTCCCTCGCGCTCTGGCCTTTGTTTGCCTTCGAAATGGTAAAGTCAATCGTCACTTCTCTTATTAGCTCGACGTCATGCTTACTAGTCGCGACATTCAGTGAGTATGCTTCGCTGGCTCTAGCCTGCTAGGTCACCTACTGGCAAGAGCACACTCGTTCTAGCCTGACACATTGCGTTGAAGCCACGGGGTGAGTAGAATCGATTTTATTATTCACCTGCTACATACTGACTACGAATTCTGCAGTTACGCACCAAAGCCGCAAAACGTCTGTGACCGCAGTCGAGCATAAGGTCAGTTAAACGACTCCTTTAGAGAATCGACGGCCACTGACCTCCTGTATTCAGCATCATCCACTGCCGTCTCGGGGTCAGCGAGATCTGAAGCAAAGGTAAGCAAGTTAATAATCGTTCACCGAGAATCGTAATAAACTCACACATGTATACAAGCCAACCCTTGCGACCGGCGCCGACTCTTGGACTGACCGAGTCTGGCCAACCCATGGTAGTGCGCATTCGCCTCCGCCGTCCGCCGTAGTCATTGGTCAGAGCCATTGACCATGGCCGTGTTCCACTACGAATGTTTGCAGATAGAAAGGTGAGCTTATTGAGATGCGCGTCAAGCGTGACTGACCTTTCGATTCCGCCCAGTCGCCATGGTGCCCAGCTTAATCCGTCGTCGTCGTCGGCCGTCTTCGCCCTACAAATAGGTTTAAAGGTGAGCTCTTGTAAAGATAGACGTCGAGCTTTACTGACCTTTCGATGCCTTGCAGTCACTAGACTCAACTCCGCCATCGCCGCCTGACAGCCGTGTCCTGCCCATCCGTCAGCCGTCGTCCTCGTAGTGAAGGGTCTCTGGTGTCCAGCCTATTCCGTGGTGATCGTCGGTCGTCCCCTGAGTCGGTTGTGTTACTTCATGGAGAAGCACGTCTACCGATGCGAAGGTGAGCTTGTAAGTTTCTTCTAGAGGCGGATTTCGAGCTTGTCTAACATTTGCATGCTAGACTCGTCGCTGTCGTCTGGAGGAACAATCGGGGCGGATAGCCTTGGCCCATTTCGTCGTCGTCGTCGTTGTGAAGGGTTGGGCCCTATCCTTGATCCATGGAGTTGGCGGTTAATGAAAGGATACCCGCTCGCCGGTAAGCCTTGTTACATGGTTCATAGATGTTGACTGACCTTGGCTACGATCGCAGCCGTAGCATCTTGTCCCTCTCGTCCTCGCCGCCGCCGCCGCCCTCGCTCTCTGCGCGTTGCGTGGTCGTTCGTAGTTTGGAAAGCCTTGCAATGCGTCTACAGGTAAGTCTAACAGTCGTGCCGTCTTCGATTTATTGACTCACTGCACAAACAAACTCCCATCAGGTTCTAGGACTGTCTGTGCTGCTGAATCATCGAATGCCAGCCTTGGCCTTCTCGTGCAGGTGTAGCCGTGTGTAGCCGTTGTCGGCGCCCCCGCCGTCGTACGCGCCTCGTGTTGCAGAATCGTCCTCCATCACGTCGTAATGCTATCTAGCTATCGGAATTGAGGACGTGCTGTGCGGCCTAATGGTACTGTAAGTCCCCTGATCTTGTTGCGAGGTCGATGGAGCTCGACTGACTTCTACTCCAAACACAGCCGCCGTCCATCGATTTGCCAGTCTTGGTGCTCTCGTGCAGGTGTAGTCGTTACCGGCGCCGACACCGTTGTATGCGCCTCTCGTGGTCACTAGCAGGTAAGTTTGAAACTCGCGAAATCTTTAATTTTTGACTTACAGACTGCAGAACCGACCTCCCATCACGTCGTAATACCCTCTGGCTGTCGGTCTGTTGACGTTATGTACTTCCCAATGGTAGAACGCCAGCCATGGCCTTCTCGCGCAGGTGTAGCCGTTGCCGCCATCTTTGTGTGGGCCTCGCGTGCTCGCTAACAGGTAAGTCTGAAAGTCGCGCAATCTTTAATTTTCGACTGACAAACACTCTTGAAGTAGGCCACATAGTGCGTCGTAATTCCCTGGCCTCTACGGTCGTCAGCTCGTCATCGATCCCACATCTGTATCATGGTAAGTCTATTTGAACGCGATACTTGCGAAGCTAGCGACTTACAATCCGGTTTAGCGAAGCCTCGCACGGTGGAGGTGCTGTGGTGTCTCGTCGTGCAAGCGTCGATCCGGCGTCTGTACCAAAGTAAGTCTAATTGAACTCGATACTCGCGAATCCGGAAGCTTACAGGTCATTCTAGCATCGGGGAAACTCGCCTGACAGGTTCGATTTTCTCGTGCTGGTGTAGCCGTTTCCGCCGGTGAAGTTGTCTGCGCCTCGCGTGGTCGCGTCTGCTTGAAGTCGCCGGGTCATCGCGTCCTGCCTCCACGGCGGTCAGTTGACGTGCTCGGTCAGTTGACGTGCTCGGTTCTCTTGTCACGTCAGAGCAGCGACTAGTGTGCCAGGTAAGCCACAAAACCCTGTTGGAACTCGAAATTCTAGAGGAACTCACCTTCTCGCAGATGTCCCATCTTGTGCTCTCCACCAGCCATCCTGTCGAGCCGTGAGAGGCTGTTGTCGTCGCGAGGTGATGAAGGCATTCGCAGCCCCCAGGGTGCTTGTTCCGACGTTCTGGCGCACCGGGGCCATCGTCGTCGTCTGGTGGGTTGGACTCGGCGTGTAGAGGGACAAGGCAGGGCTGTGTACGAGATGATGGGCTGCTGAGGGAAGATCAGGCACCGTGTGTAGATTATGCGTACTTAGCCTACATATGCAGAGTCTCGATGGGATTGCACGGGCTGCGGGAGGGCGGCTGAGCATCGTGAGTCGTGAAAGGGAGCGCGTCGTCAAGAGGGTGAGCGAAAGGAAGCGCGACCACTGACGTCAGTCGAAGCGTGTCGCGCCAGGACTGTTTGGCGGCCAAACAGTCCATTGGCCTCCTGCGCCGCCTTCCGTGTCTGCGCACACATCCCTTGCGATGGTCGTTGCGTGCCTCCGCCTCGAATAGGCGCCGGGTGTGGGAGGGCTCGTGCGAATGGCCTTCCCGTCCGAGCGGCAAACGAGTCAAGTGCCTTGATAGCTGGCCCGGATCACGTGGGCCGCATCGCCCTTAAAGCGAGGGTCTTGACTCTCTCTTAGTCTTACCAACACCTTCTCCTCATCGATCGCGACCATGTCTTCCGACCACGAGTACTCCGACGACGACTATTACGACGAGGACATGTTCGACGGCACCCAGGACGACGACGAGCGTGAGTGACACACCCACTAGCCTGCACACTGACTGACCCCTCGCAGTGTCCGACGACGACATGGACATCGCCGACGACTTCAAGAGCGCGGCCAAGGGCAAGCTCAAGGCGTACGAGGTCGAGTACGAGTCGCTCGCGCAGGCGGACGTCGAGAAGGCCATCCAGGACGACGCAGAGCACATCTGTGGCATCCTCGGCGTAGACGCAAGTACCGCCACCCCCCACAGCTCGCAATTACTAACACCCACACAGATGAGCACCGCGCAGCTGCTCCTGCGCCACGCAAAGTGGAACAAAGAGCGCCTCATCGAGAAGTACATGGACAACCCGTCAAAGGTGCTCGTCGACGCCGGCGTCGCCCTCCCAGACTCGCAGGCGCCCAGCGCCCCTCCGCCCATCCGCACCGCCCCCACGCCCAGCGGCCCCACACCCGGCCGCCGCCCGACCCGCAGCTCCTCCAAACTCCTCTCATCCCTGTCATCGTCCTCCCGATCGACCAAATCGGGCGGCCCGCCGTCGCCCACGCTGCCGAAGCCGCTCAAGGCGAGCAAGAGCATCGACCACTTCACCTGCCCGATCTGCTTCGACGATGACCCGGGGCTGCGCACGCTCTCGCTGGACTGCGAGCACACGTACTGCAGCGGGTGCTGGACGGCGTACGTCGTCTCGAAAGTGAACGACGACGGGGAGCACGCCGTCAAGTGCATGGCGGAGGGCTGCGGGCTCGTCGCCCCCGACGCCTTCGTGCACAGCGTGCTCGTGCCGGAGGAGGAGCGGGTGTGGGCGCGCTTCCAGGAGCTGCTGCTGCGCTACTTTGTGTCGTGCAACCGCGATCTCAAGTTCTGCCCGTACCCGTCGTGCACCAACACCGTGTCGTGCCCCTCCGCGTCCTCCAAGCTCAGCCTTACCAGCGTGGTGCCCATCGTGTCCTGCGGCGCCCGCGGCATCGGTGGCCAGGAAGACCTCACCCAGAGCCAGGGGTCGCTGGGCAAGCTGGGGCTGGGGGGCAAGGAGCATCGGTTCTGCTTTGGGTGCCCGATAGAGAGCGACCATCGGCCTGTGATATGTGCGGTGGCGAAGATGTGGCTGAAGAAGTGCCGGGATGATAGTGAGACAAGAGTAATACGAATAGGTGAGTGCATGTTTCCTTCTCGTTTGGTGCTCAAAAAACGGACCAGCAGCGTTTTTTCATAGGTGTCTCTTCCCACGGCATCCTCCATTATCGGCCCCGGCGAGCAGAGCGACGCCATAGCGCCACCCTACTCGCCGAGACCGTGGAGGCTATCTACTGACTACGGTACATGTATGCGACGTGGGGGCAAGAAGGACGACGGTGAACGACGTGGGGGCGACAAGCGGACGACATGGGGGCAAGAAGAGGGACAGCATAACGGAACGGCTGGTGGGTTCACGGTATCCTCCTCTGCCTTTATACCTTGCGTGATGTGACAGTAACACAGCCGCCAAGGTCTGGGCATGCACGGCAACCGAGTATCCCTGTCAGCCTGAAACTTGGGGTTTCGTTACGGTTCGTCCTCCTCTTGTTTTGCCTCTGTCTCCCTCCCATATTCCTATAGTCCCCAGCCACTGCAACTGGTACTTGCAGTGGTAGAGGCTTATAGGCATCTGGGATGGAGTCCTTCTTGCTCACTCTCTCCAGGTTGCTTCCTCCAGTATTCGGCTGCCTGTATTTGCACCGAAGTTACGTTCTTCCGCTGAGGACCTGTATTCACACCGAGGAGTCTAGATTGATGAGTAGTGCTCTCCATCTCTAACCCTCCTTCCTCTCGAGCACTCCTAACATTCCTTACCTAGATACCGATCTACTTTTGACGACTGGGTGAGGTATGGTTCATGTTCTTGTCTCCCTTTGCTGTAGCATAGTCTGGTGTTATGTAGACTAGCACTGAATTGATCACTTGGAACCCTTCTCCCGAATCCGCACACAGCCCGCTCCTGATTTGACTCGGTTCAGATCTGTCACAACTTGGTCACAACCCGCTCGGCTTTCGTTCGCTCGCCGCAAGCGTGTCTCCGAGTCCAGACTCCAGAATCGTTTCACACTGGGAAAATATTTTCCCTCGTCTTCTTTCTCCCCACTTGGTGATACATTGTCCCCGTTATCCTTCCACGTCTGGTGTCTCCAGCCATGGTATGTACGCCAGCGTCTCTTCCCTCATGCACCATTGGCAACTAAAACAGGCATAGACTCTATTCAGCTCTGTCTACGGTCTACCGGCCGCGCCTTCCAGGACACGCCATGCGACCCACAATGGTGCTCGCCGGAAGACGATACATCATACGTTGCGACTTCGTCATTAAGTTTTCTGCGTCGCCTTCCCTTTCGTTGTGCGTGTGTCCTTCCAAGCTTCTATTTTCATTCTCACATGGTTCCAGAGACTGGCACGGCTCGGCGAAGGGATTTTATTGGCTTACAAGGTAAGCCGCTACCTGACTGTCTATCCACTACCCCTTCCCTCATCAACGACGTACTAGACTTCACGGGGTGTCTGCTCGATGCAAGATGTCGCCTTTCCCGATGCACGCGACACCACCGAGCTTACAAGAATATTCGGACGCAGGTCACCGGAAACATTTCTGTTGCGACTTCACCGTACGTCCCCCATTTTCCGTCGCCATTATTTGACCGCTCGACCCCCTAGGCCGCGGCTTGCGCGTGCGAAGCAACTGAATTTATTGTCCGTGCCCACCCCTCCCGCATCACTTACCCACCTGAGTCGCCATAGCGGCGCCCAGTCTTGACGGCCTACAGCCCGCCCCCTGCTCGCTTGCTGCTCGCCGGAGGCATTTCTGTTGCGACTTCATCAAATCCACAGCCTTTTTCGTCGAACCGCCGCCAGTCGCTTCGCTTCGCTCGCGCCTGTCGTCGGCACTCAAGACGTCGCGACGCCGACGCGCCGCCATGGTGTTGACAAGCACTAAGCCTTGCGAGAACGATGAAGTTCATGGTGCGTGCCTAGTTTCGCAGCCCCGCATGGGTCGCTTACCCACCTTCACCACAGCATCACCCAGTCTGGACGGCTTGGCGCCGCAATCTACAGCCAGTCCACCGCTCGCCGGATCCATTTCTGTTGCGACTTCGTCAAAACTGCAACCTTTTCGGACGGGCTGCCACCAGACGCTTCGCTTCGCTCGCGCCTGTCGTCGTCACTCAACACCTGGGCCGAGAACATCATCAGTGAGTTTCATTCCTTCCCGCACCTGTCCGTATTTCCTTCTAATATCGGGGCCGAGAACAGGTTCAGAATAAATGAATACCGTAAGTGAGTGGCACTGTTCCCGTTGCAGATCATTTTCACGATTCTGACATCTTACACCACTTATTAGCCTTGCTCGCGGGAAATTGATACGTCTATACTTTGTCATGCACGCTCCCACCTTTACCAGGGCCCATGGGACACAGTGCGCTCCATTTTCTGTGCTGGTATGTCAATTCCACGTCTTATGTTTTCCTCACGACTGATGCGTCGCTCGCGGGAACTCGATCCATATATAGTTTGTTAATCGCGCTCTGGAAGTACGTCCCTTTCCTTTCCGTCACTTCCCCGACCACCCACTAATTCCACCCTATCCCACAGTCTGTCTCCCGCGGCCATTTGCACGGGCGAAGGATGTCGGTTACTCGGCGGCACGCTTACCGCCAGCTCGGCTGACGGACGCGCGCGCCTTGTTTCTTTACAACGTATCCATGTCGTGTACCATTCCGTTTGTAGTATGCATACGTACGTACGTAGACTACGTACCAGAATTGGGTGAGGTAAGGTAGGATCAAGCCCCCGAGGCCGGTACTCGGCGCGTAAGCGAGAAGTCCATTTTTACATCGCCGGGCGCATTGCTATTGATTCCCCGCCCTCAGGGGCTCGGGGAATCGTACTCTACAGAGTTCTGAGTGCCTTAAGAGTTCAATATATGTTTTTTCATGCTATACGACCCACTACGGACGACCCCACGCGAGATAGATAAGCCAGAGACTGCCATCGCGTTCCTAAGCGCCGGGCGCTTAAAATGAATCTACGACGATTCTACGTCGTCCCAACTAACTGCGCACCGCGTAGGCCACACAAGACAAATCTTTAGGTAGGTACATGAGTGTTCATGGCTACTCTAGCATTCACACAGCCAGTCTACACGCCGGTGGCAGCATACATGGCCCGAGATAACACGAAACATCCCGATCCTGCATTCGCACCAAAGTGCCAATTTCAACGTGCCCAGAGCATATAAAATGTAATTATCTCGTAAAATGATGGAATGGATGTATTGCTAGTTGGGATCGGAGAACTTAAACTGAGATCTGCTTCCAGTTGGCACCGAGAGAACAGTCGATTCCCGGTGATGCGCGCAGGGTATTCTACTTGTCCCTGTGTAACTGTGGGCATTTGGCTAGAATAGGAGTAATGAGTGCTTCTACTAGATTGACTGGAGCTTACTGTGGCCTATATGACGCAGAGCGAAGGGACGCCAGGGCCGCAAGGCGAAATTCGCGAGATAAGCGCCCGAACGCGATACGAGCGATAGCACTGGCCTTTGGCAGCATGCCAGCTCACTGTATAGCCCAATCTTAGACCATTGGTACTCCCAGTAGATATTGGCCATTCACGTTGACCCCAGAGTCTGTACCATTCACCAACAAGAGAAATGTGAAGTCCTTTCCCCCGGATCCATCGCACGCAGAAAACGGCCTTTACAGCAGCTTCTCAAGATACTTGGGTAAATTCACACGTCAGATCAGCCGAAGAACATTACTAAAGTGAGCTGTCAACCCACGTTCCGGGTATCCAAGTCGAAAATTTTGTTTTGAATGAGTTTGAGCATGGAAGGAGGCACGGAGACGATACAACCGAATTGCACATCGTAGAAGTAAAAACTGGCCGTAATAGATGTAATATACGTATCTAAAGTGACCTCTGGTTTTTGATTGCGTCTGAACCCTTTCGACGAGTGCGAGGGTCCAGGATGAGGAGATGCGCGCTAAATAGCACAACCACACAGATCCATCCATCGCACGTTGTATACACTAGAATTGCATATAGAATATACATATATAGACCTAATAAGTAGATTAGGGTACCCCTGTAGTCGTCCACCAGACCCCCGCCGCTCACACCACTGAATCTTCGATACGTACAGCAAACGCAACCAACCCCATCCTCCTCGCCCCATTCACCTCAATCTACCCCTTCAAACAACCACTCCCACAGCTAGCCTTGTCTTGGCATCGCATCAGTTACGCCATCAGACAGCTGGTATGGCGCTAGACCCGTTGCTGGGGAAATTTTGGGCAAGTAGCGAATCGGCGCAGAGGGATGTGCACGTAAACCAAGCGTACCAAGTATTCCGTCGTTGCAATCTGGCGGAGAGACGTGCGGATTTCGGCAGAGTCTGGGTGGTCTGTTCGGGTGCTTGTAGGTCGTGCCATAAAGGACCTGGGCCCGAGGTCCCCCGGGTGGGTCTGGAGGTGTATATAAGATGGAGGATGCTGGGCTGGCTTTCTTCATCAGTCCCATCGACTTTCCTCCCTTCGCCTCCCTTTCTATTCTCCCTCTTTAGTCTCATACAAATCTCTCGATTCTGTTTCCATATCTCTTTCATCGCTATCGCCCCGCCTCCCGTCGCTGCTCACGACGAGCTCGAGGTAAGTCCACCATTTGGCCTGAGTTCACTGCGTAGGCTGATGCCATTCCCGGGTTACTTAGAGTTCATTACCTCCGGCCTCCTCTTGTACACCTGCCACGTCCACCCTTATGTGCTTCCCTCACGCTCTGGCCTTCGTTTTCCTTCGAAATGGTAAAGTCAGTCGTCACTTCTCTTATTAGCTCGACGTCATGCTTACGAGTGGCGACATTCAGTGAGTACGCTTCGCTGGCTCTAGGATAGGTCACCTACTGACAAGAGCACACTCGTTCTAGCCTGACACATTGCGCTGAAGCCACGGGGTGAGTAGAATCGATTTTATTATTCACCTGCTAAATACTGACTACGAATTCTGCAGTTACGCACCAAAGCCGCAAAACGTCTGTGACCGCAGTCGAGCATAAGGTCAATTAAACGACTCCTTTAGAGAATCGACGACCACTGACCTCCTGTATTCAGCATCATCCACTGCCGTCTCGGGGTCAGCGAGATCTGAAGCAAAGGTACGCAAGTTAATAATCGTTCACCGAGAATCGTAATAAACTCACACATGTATACAAGCCAACCCTTGCGACCGGCGCCGACTCTTGGACTGACCGAGTACCTGGCCAACGTATGGAACACGCATTCGTCTCCGCCGTCCGCCGTAGTCATTGGTCAGAGTCGTTGACCATGGCCGTGTTCCACTACGAATGTTTGCAGATAGAAAGGTGAGCTTACATATTGAGATGCGCGTCAAGCGTGACTGACCTTTCGATTCCGCCCAGTCGCCATGGTGCCCAGCTTAATCCGTCGTCGTCGTCGGCCGTCTTCGCCCTACAAATAGGTTTAAAGGTGAGCTCTTGTAAAGATAGACGTCGAGCTTTACTGACCTATCGATGCCTTGCAGTCACTAGACTCAACTCCGCCATCGCCGCCTGACAGCCGTGTCCTGCCCATCCGTCAGCCGTCGTCCTCGTAGTGAAGGGTCTCTGGTGTCCAGCCTATTTCGTGCTGATCGTCGGTCGTCCCCAGGGTCGGTTGTGCTGCATGGAGAAACATGTCTATAGATACAAGGTGAGCTTGTAAGTTTCTTCTAGAGGCGGATTTCGAGCTTGACTGACGTTTGCATGCCAGACTCGTCGCCGTCGTCTGGAGGCGTAACCGCGGTGCTGCCCATTTCGTCGTCGTCCTCGTTGTGAAGGTTGGGTCCTGTACCTGATATATAGAGCTCTGGTTGAACGAAAGGATGTACACACGCCGGTAAGCTTTGTTACATGGTTCATAGATGTTGACTGACCTTGGCTACGATCGCAGCCGTAGCATCCTGGCCCTCTCGCTCTCGCCGCCGCCGCCACCATCGTTGCCTGCGCCTTGCATGCGTGGTCTTCTGGAGTTTGAAAAGCCTTGCAATGTGCCTGCAGGTAAGTCTAAAAGTCATTCTGTCCTTGATTTGTGACTCACGGATTGCAGAAACGACCTCCCATCCCGTCGTAATGCCATTTGACTACCGGACTCCAGGATAGTCTGTGCTGCCGAATGGTACTGTAAGTCCCTGGTCCTGTTGCGAGGTCGACGGAGCTTGACTAACCTTCACTTCGAACACAGCTGCAGTCCATCGTGCCTTCTCGTGCAGGTGTAGCGGTTGTTGGCGCCACCGCTGTCGTACGCGCTTCGCCTTGCAGAATCGCCCTCCCATCACGTTGTGATGCTCTTTGGCCAACGGAATGCGGACTAATAGTACAGTAAGTATTCTGGTCTTGTTGCGATGTTGATAGAACTTGACTGACCTTCACTCCAAGCACAGCCGCAGTCCTTCTATTCGTTGGCCTTGGTCCTCTCGTGCAGGTGTAGTCGTTGCCGGCGCCGCCATCGTTGTATGCGCTTCGCGTGGTCACTAGCAGGTAAGTTTGAAAGTCGCGAAGTATTTGATTTGTCGACTTACGGGCTGCAGAACCGACCTCCCATCGCATCGTAATACCCTTTGGCTATGGAACTCCAGGACGGTCTGTGCTGCCGAATGATCCTGTAAGCCCCCTGGTCTTGTTGCGAGGTTGGCGGAGCTGGACTGACCTTTAGCCAGTCCTGGTCCCCTCGTGCAGGTATAGTCGTTGCCGGCGCCGCCACCGTTGTACGTGCCTCGCGTTGCAGAGCCGACGACGGTCTGTTGATGGTACTGTGAGTCCCCTGGTGTTGTTGTGACGTTGATCTTGACTGACCTTTACTTCAAGAAAAGTCCTTGGTGTAGCCATTGCCGCCATAGCTGTATGCGCGTCGTGTGGTCACTTGCAGGTAAGTGTGAAAGCCGCGCATTCTTTGATTTGCCTACTCACGAAAGGAATTGTCCACAGAGCCTCGCGTCGTAAATTGGCCCCCGAGGCCGTCGGCTCGTCGTGCAAACAGAGTCGATCCAACGTCTGTATCAAGGTGAGTCTAATTGCACTCGGTAGTTGCGAAACTAGAGACTTACAAGTCATTCTAGTATTGGCGAAACTGGCGAAACTCGCCTGCCCGGCTTGGTTTTCTCGTGCTGGTGTAGCCATTTGCTCCTCGCGTGGTTGCGTCTGCTTTAAGTCGGTGTCCACGGTAATGTGCTCGGCTCTCTTGTCGCGTCAGAACAATGACTAGTGTGCGAGGTAAGGGACAAAACCCTGTTGGAAAATCTAGAGAAACTCACCTTCTCGCAGATGTCCCATCTTGTGCTCTCCACCAGCCATCCTGTCGAGCCGTGAGAGGCTGTTGTCGTCGTGCGTTGATATTAATAAGGGATTCGGAGCACCACAGATGCTCGTTTCCGACGTTCTGGCGCACCGGGGGCATCGTCGTCGTCTGGTGGGTGGGACTCGGCGTGTAGTGTAGAGGTAAAAGGCAGGGCTGTGTAGGAGACGATGGGCTGCTGAGAGAAGATCAGGCGCCGTGTGTAGATTATGCGTATCTAGCCTACATATGCAGAGTCTCCATGTGTTGGCACGGGCTGCGAGAGGGCAGCTGAGCATCGTGAGTCGTGAAAGGGCGCGCGTCGTCAAGGGGGAGAGCGAAAGGAAGCGCGACCACTGACGTCAGTCGAAGCGTGTCGCGCCAGGACTGTTTGGCGGCCAAACAGTCCGTTGGCCTCCTGCGTCGCCTTCCAGTCTGCGCCCACATCCCTTGCGATGGTCATTCCGTGCCTCCGCCTCGAATAGGCGCCGGGTGTGGGAGGGCTCGTGCGAATGGCCTTCCCGTCCGAGCGGCAACGAGTCAAGTGCCTTGATAGCTGGCCCGGATCACGTGGCCCGCATCGCCCTTAAAGCGAGGGTCTTGACTCTCTCTTAGTCTTACCAACACCTTCTCCTCATCGATCGCGACCATGTCTTCCGACCACGAGTACTCCGACGACGACTATTACGACGAGGACATGTTCGACGGCACCCAGGACGACGACGAGCGTGAGTGCCTTGCTGATAACCCTGGACTGCACACTGACCCCTCCCAGTGTCCGACGACGACATGGACATCGCCGACGACTTCAAGAGCGCGGCCAAGGGCAAGCTCAAGGCGTACGAGGTCGAGTACGAGTCGCTCGCGCAGGCCGACGTCGAGAAGGCCATCCAGGACGACGCAGAGCACATCTGTGGCATCCTCGGCGTAGACGCAAGTACCGCCACCCCACCCCACCTCCAATTACTAACACCCCCACAGATGAGCACCGCGCAGCTGCTCCTGCGCCACGCAAAGTGGAACAAAGAGCGCCTCATCGAGAAATACATGGACAACCCGTCAAAGGTGCTCGTCGACGCCGGCGTCGCCCTCCCCGACTCGCAGGCGCCCAGCGCCCCTCCGCCCATCCGCACCGCCCCCACGCCCAGCGGCCCCACACCCGGCCGCCGCCCGACCCGCAGCTCCTCCAAACTCCTCTCATCCCTGTCATCGTCCTCCCGATCGACCAAATCGGGCGGCCCGCCGTCGCCCACGCTGCCGAAGCCGCTCAAGGCGAGCAAGAGCATCGACCACTTCACCTGCCCGATCTGCTTCGACGACGACCCGGGGCTGCGCACGCTCTCTTTGGACTGCGAGCACACGTACTGCAGCGGGTGCTGGACGGCGTACGTCGTGTCCAAGGTGAACGACGACGGGGAGCACGCCGTCAAGTGCATGGCGGAGGGCTGCGGGCTCGTCGCCCCGGACGCCTTCGTGCACAGCGTGCTCGTGCCGGAGGAGGAGCGGGTGTGGGCGCGCTTCCAGGAGCTGCTGCTGCGCTACTTTGTGTCGTGCAACCGCGATCTCAAGTTCTGCCCGTACCCGTCCTGCACGAACACCGTGTCGTGCCCCTCCGCGTCCTCCAAGCTCAGCCTCACCAGCGTCGTGCCCATCGTCTCCTGCGGCGCCCGCGGCATCGGCGGCCAGGAAGACCTCACCCAGAGCCAGGGGTCGCTGGGCAAGCTGGGGCTCGGGGGCAAGGAGCATCGGTTCTGCTTTGGGTGCCCGATAGAGAGCGACCATCGGCCGGTGATATGTGCGGTGGCGAAGATGTGGCTGAAGAAGTGCCGGGACGATAGTGAGACTGCGAATTGGATCAAGAGCAATACGAAGGAGTGTTCGCAGTGCCAGAGCACGATCGAGAAGAATGGCGGGTGCAAGTGCGTGTTTCGTTCCTTATCTTGGGATAATACTGATGATTTGTGGTAGCCATATGACGTGCAAGAAGTGCAAGCACGAGTTTTGTTGGGTGTGTATGGGGCCGTGGAGTGAGCATGGGACGGCGTGGTATTCGTGTAATCGGTACGACGAGAAGACGGGCCAGGATGCGCGGGATGCGCAGAGTCGGAGCCGGGCCTCCCTCGAACGGTACCTCCATGTGCGTTTTCCCTCCCCCTCCCCCTTTCCCAATCTCAATCTTACTAACCGTAACATGGAATGCAGTACTACAACCGGTGGGCGAACCACGAGCAGTCTGCGAAACTCTCTGTTGATCTGTACAGCAAGACGGAGAAGAAGATGGAGGAGATGCAGATCACGTCGGCGTTGACGTGGATTGAGGTGCAGTTTATGAAGAAGGCGGTGGAGGAGGTGGATAAGTGCCGGATGACGCTCAAGTGGACGTATGCGATGGCGTATTATCTGGCGAAGGGGAATGAGAAGGAGTTGTTTGAGGATAACCAAAGGTGCGCTCGCTTTCCTTTCTCCCTTCATTCTCTTTTTCCTTCCTTCCCCTTTACGGGGAGTGGAAGGAATTGTGAAACTGTGATGGCTGACTGACTTTGGCGTGTAGGGATCTGGAGAAAGCGGTGGAAGAGCTCTCAGAGCTCATCGAGAGCCCGCTGGACGCCGAGAACATCACCTCGCTGAGGCAGCAGGTGACGAACAAGACGGTGTACGTGTCGAAGCGGAACGAGATTGTGCTCGAGGACACGGCGAATGGGTTCTTGGAGGGACGGTGGACGTGGAATGCTTCGGTGGATGGGTTTGACGACCCGGATCCGAGTGCGATTGCGTTCTAGCTATAGAGCGGGTTTCGTCCATCCATCCCTCTCTCTACTGCGGCTCTTCATTCTACGACCGACCGACCTTCTTTCTACCTACCTACCACTACTGCTGCTGCTGCTGCTGCTATTCATCGCAACTATCCGACGTTTGTTTTCCTGCGACTCTTGCACTTACCTACTTGATCGTGTTTTATCGTTCGCGACTCTTCTGCGTTTGTTACTGCTGGAACAGGGTAGATCCGACTCTTTAGTAGTATTAGTAATCTTTGCTGTCATTTTGTCCTTTCAGGCTCTTCCAATTTCCTCCTTTACCTCTACTCCTATACTCTCTCCTACTCCTACTCTCTCCTACTCTCTCCTACTCCTACTCTCTCTTCTCTCTCTTCTCTCTCCTTTCTCTTCTCGAATTCTCTAGCTCACCACTGTGTATGTATGTATCCTGCCTCAGAAGAGAGGCACCCAACCAACTCCCTTCACGACAACGATGACTCAGACCGTTGCCTGCCTACCTACTGTACTAGCGCTTGCCATTTTGCTATGCATAGCACGATTCCATCGAATGTATTTTATCTTTGGCTGTCTTCTGTTGAGGTCGCGCTCGTGAGGGATATATGTGAGAAAGCTGAGATGAGGGTGAGGGTGAGGGGTCGCTGGGTGGGTGCATAGGAAGGGTGGGTAGGAAGGCGGGAGGGCGGAGGGGAGGTGTTAGCGCTGGGCGCTTAATTGCTCGGAGCTGTGAAGGGCGTGGGAATTTGGGTCGGGGGCGCGGGTTGTGCGCGAACATAGGAGGAGAGGAGGAGGAGGGGGTGGGGTTTGGTTGGATTGGATTTTTGTCGTTCGTGAGCGTGGGGTTCAAGTTTGTGGTGTGCGGATACTTGACGAGATTCGGGTGGTGGGTTTGGGTCGTGGGTTTGGGACCTTGGGTTAACTTGAGGCGCGCGTTGCTTGGATGGAGGTGGGTGGGGAGAAACCGTCCCTGATGGGATAGGGTTGTCTTTGTATTAGGGAGAGGCGAGGAGTGTAGTGGTACCCGATCATCGCTAGCGCCTAGCAAGCGCCCATTCTGGCGACGTGAACCGAAAGGAACCCACACTGTGGCTAAATTGGCCGCGGAAGGAGCGGCTAGGTCATACATGTCAATCAGTGGGTACATACGATCTTTCAAGTATATTCAATGCGAACTTGGCGATGACAGCTGACATGAGCTCACTGGAGCTGGGGGTTTGGTGGTCTGGCGAAGTAAGTAGTTTAAGGCGAATTTAACCAGTGGCATCTTTTCATCCTGCGGTGACTCCGGTCCTCTAACCTTTCTGAAGTTTCTCTTACTAGGACAGTCTCGACCTCTGGTACGACTTGGCCGTAGATACCTGCAGGGACCCGAAACGGCTCCGTGTCTGTTGTCATTCTTTGAATGTGGCGTATGTAACTCGCTTAAAGCTTAATGACTTGAGAGACCGGCTCGATGTCCACATGGCGCCCTTGCAGGGCCTTGCCCGCCGTCTGAGTTTTATTTACCGGCAGCTACACAACATCGTTTATCATTATGACTCATGAGCGAATCAGTGCCTTGCCAATCGGCGACCTCTTGCTTGCAGACCTCCTGCAATTATCCTTCGAGAAGCCTCATCGGTCAGAAGGTGCTTGGGGCCTTGGACAGTACTTTACGTAGGGTATTCCGTCCAAACGGCGGATACCAGGCTATACCAGGGTACAAGAACTTGGTAAGAGGGCGGAGACTTTTGAAGACACCGAACCCTGCTTTCCCCATCTCAGGGTCGACCAGTCGTGACTCGTGATTGGATTATTATCATAGAAACCGGGGGGCCTACAAATATCGTCTCCTGTGGTGCATTTCTCCCTTTCTTGGTATGTTATGCCCCTCCGCTCATGGTTGAACTCGACGGCCAAAGCCTGGAACCACTCATTGCAACGTTCAGTTATGTGCAGATCCGGGAGGTGAGTTTCCGAACGCCTCCAAGTTTCTATGCGAGTCAGGTTGGACTGATTTTAATCCTACTTTCTAAGTATGCGTCCGGTACGTGTGTTGCCAAGTGCATCGTATGAGGCCTACTCATATGTCTGCCTTAGTCGCTGCTTTCGTCTATCTCGTTCTCGACTTCTTCCAAACCCTAGAAAGCGAGGTCAGATATATATGGAGCGGTAGGCTGAATGGCGTGAAAATTCTCTTTTTTGGAGTGCGATATCTTCCGTTACTCAATCTTCCATTGCTTCTCGTATGTGCGTTCTTATCCTTTAATCATCCTCGAATGCTAGCTGTTTCACTAAACTATCCAAACAGTGGAACATGGCCCCGAAACGAGACCAGAGGTATGGTTTGGCGCGTTTCCCCAGGAATCATGGTCATTTACTGAGAGTGGGCCGGTTCATCTTAGCGCTGCAAGGGACTATATGGATTATTTCTATGTGAGTGTTTCCGTATCTAAGTTAATTATTTCCTCTGAACTTCGCAATGGACAGTTTTGGTGGTACTCAGCATAGCCTTTGGAGATGCAATTGCGTATCTTCGAGTACATGCACTGAGGCTGGAAAAACGCAGTAGATGGTTCACAGCATACCTTTCTGTTCACTTTACGGTTCGTATTCCTAGCATCCTCCCAGTATAACGACTATTGACGCCGCCGCAACAATCACAGGCATTATACCTATTAATCACTGCGACCTTCTTTCTCGACCTTATTGGCAAGATAGTTTGTGAGTATCTCATTCTATTTCTTTAGATGACGCTCATACGGTGTCCGACAGTCACGCCCTCTCCATTTCCCGACAAGGTCCAATGCTATCTTGAACCAAATGACGGGCCCGTGCCGATGGCCATCCCCTTCATCCTTCTACTATGCAACATCAACTGTACGTATCCTGCGGGAGTTTTATCCTTCTTGGTCATCTTATTTATATCGCGACCAGTCATCTGCACCATTTGCAAGATTCTCATCTTCCGAAACTACCGTAACTGCAGCGGTCCCCTGGTGGCCATCTTCCACCTCGACGGGAGCATGGGCCTCCTCATTATGACCCTATCGACAAGTGCAAACCTCGCATTTCTGCTCAAGGGACCTGTACGCATACCAATGTTAAATGTGATCGATTGAAAGCAAACTAACCGCAGTGTCACAGCCCGAGTATCGATTTCTCCTGTTACCGTGAGTCTTCGCTCCTGCGCATTGATCATGATAGCCAGCGCGCTAACCATGAAACCTTCTTTTAGGGCTCACCAGGCAATCCATTCGACCCTTGCTTCCAGGATCCTCCTGCGAATGCGCGAAGCGGTGTATAGGCGGGCGGAATCGACTCTTGACCCCAATTATATGAGATCGGCTCTTGTATTTGCTCCTCGCCCTACAACAATAGCTACGGCATAATGCTAAGTCATACTTTCTTCCAAACCGAGCCGCAATACTAGCATGCAAAGGAGAATCGAGGGTTGGCCTGTCGCTGAAGAACGTCCCAATAGGAGACCAACCGGATGACGAAGGTGGCAGCCACCGGTGCCAGGCGAAGTGGGTCTGGCCGCTCCTTTCAGCCTGCTAAGAATACACTCAGGGCGGCTCCCTCAACTCAAGTCCCCTTCCCTGAAGGTGACAAACCGGAGGAGAGGCTGTATCGTAAGAACCATTGACTGCTTTGAAGTTTGCCCATCCCTCCAGCATTTTTCCCTCACGAGTCACAACCCATGGGGGAGCGGCTAAGACGGAGATGCACTGGGCACGCCAAAAGAAACCTTTACAGACACTCGCAAAAACCCCTGGGTCCGTCCCGAGCAAGCGATGTACGATTTAGCAGGTTATTCCACTGGTTGGCCTTACTTACAGATGTTATGACGAAACGGTAAATAGGCGCTCGCATACTGTGGGAACAATCAAATAATCAAAAAAGGCACAAGGGAGGAAGCGATATTCTAAGCGGACTTTACACACAATACTAGTCCTAGCGCGGTATATACGAGATAGATATGTCCGTGCCGCTTTCAGATAACGTTTTCGCATTCCATTTCTTGCCTGGAGAAGGATCTACCACGATGGTCATGCGGAGCTGCTTCAATACCCGATTCCGCTCGTTGAAGAGGCTGCATACGTCGTTGGGATCGAAAGATGGGGGAACGTTCAGCATCTCGAGGACTTCAAGCTCTGAAAAGAGAGGCGGCTCGTCTCCGAAGCCCCTATACCGAAAAAGACCTGAGTCGGATTCCACACCATCGAGGACCAGATGGCGGAGTGAAGGGAATGCGGATAGAATGTCGTATAGGCTGGCAGGAGCAATGGGGAGGTTCTCGAGGCGGAAATACTGAAGGTCGGATCCCACCAGCGAAAGCATATCTGCACAAAACTCCTTCCTTTTTGGCAGGCTGAGCTCGTCGAGGGGTTCTTGGTCACCGTCATAGACGATTTCCAACGCTTTGAGGGATGGAACGACTAGGTAGCGCAAAATGTGGGTGGTTGTTTGTTGGTAAACACTCATTTCCCGCAGCTCGAGCGAACGGAGGTTAGGGAGGAAAACTTCGTTTGGGGGTGTTTGCATCTCCTCGTCGACGTAGTAACCCAGCCCGTATTCCAGGACTAGGCCTTCGAGGTTGGTGCATACGTCCAGGATCTCCAGGAGCCACGCAATGGGCCAGGTGCTTCTGATGCATAGTTTCGTTAGATTGGCGGTGAATATACTATGCGGGAGTGGCGACTCCGGGTTATCGCTGTCTTCTTCGTTGTCGGGTTCAGGTAGGTCCAAAGTGAGAGAGGTAACAGGAGGAAGGTTCTCGAGGAGTTGCCATGCATCTGGGGAGGAGGGCCACAGACCAAAGCCCAGCGAAATGGAATGCAACGAATCAAACGAGCGGGAGTTGGGTGCCCCTCCGTGGCTGGGAGTGGGGTTGAGCAGCTCTGCGAAGCATTGCAGAGACTTGCACTTGAGGGAGAGCGAATTCAAGCCTGGTCCGCGGGAAAGGAATTCTTGCACGGCGGAAGACGCAAATGGACACACTGAGTTCGGGACCTTCGGGTATCGGTGGTGCCCCACGATGCCGAGCATCTTCGCTGCATTCCCTGCGCGAGATAGCCATGAACGAACTTTAGCAACGTCGAGGTGGTTTTGGACTACTATATCGTCGAGCTGAGCCCAAAGGGAAGAAATCCCGAGGGCCACGTCACGCCACGCTTTGCAGACGCGGCAGAGCACATTCACTTGGGACCTCCGGGGCTTCGTGCGCTCCGTTGCTAGAAGAACGAAGCCAAAGATCTCCCCAAGGATCTCGGGAGGTATGGAGTTCCGACGTAGAGGGGAGAGCAAGGATTGCCATGCCGCGCGCTCAGACTCGAGCTTTTGGAGCTCGAGCTGAAGCCGTTCGATGGCCTGAGTTCGGACATGGACTTCGTGTCGGATAGACTTGATTTCGAGTGGGTCCAGGGCGGTGCGATTGTTGAGAAGGTAAATGAGGCGCGGTTGGTCCATGGCGATGGTGGTGGTTCGGTTGCAAGGGATTTGTTGAAAATTGATGGGCATGATCGGCACTTACATATGACGGTTGCGTGAGCGCTTAATTACAGCTTGTTCTTGACTGCCATCTCCTCACCTATTAAGTGTGTCCAAGATGCAGTCCATTGCCGTAGGTGCGTAAAATACAGTCTCTACGTGCAGTTTAACACGATCAAGCATTTTCAATACTAGATTTTGCTCAAAAGTTTGTATCATTAAGGGCGAGCAGCTTATTATGGCTGGTAGAGAGGAAATTGGGTCTGATAACTTATCTAGAGTCCTAGGTCAGTATGAACCTGTACTCAAAGGAATGACATTGAGTCCACAGCTGCATTCTCACCTGACATCAAATGGGAACTGGAGTATACATGATAGAAGTGTCTACGCCCATAGCCCGCAAGGCTTTCAACTCCTGTTCGTTTTCATGCTTTTTCGCTTCTGCTTTCTTCCTTTCGTGTCCGTTTCGCCACCCCGTTCTCCCTTTCCCTTCCCCTCTATCATTGGCTATCCATCGCCTCGTTTGCTTCGCTTCCCCGCCCCTGCTTCATTAACCACGACCCACACGAAAACTCATAGACAACCCGCATAGATCGTGGGCTCGCTCGCTCAACCATGCCTGTACTCATCCATTCATCCCGTCCATCTCATCCATCGGCTCGTAGAGTTGACCCTGTAGCTAATAATGTCTCTTACCCGTAACGTATCACCATAGCACCACATATACCACTGGCAAACGCCGTATCCATGCATGCATCTATATACCTAGTACTACATAGCATTTTCTTATTTACATATACCACCGTCGTCGCCGGATCGCCGGCTGGAGTCCAGAGTTCAATTCGAAGCCTTCAATTGAATGAAACCTTCGAGTTCTTTCCATGAAATTCAGGCGATCGCCTCGCGTCCTCCTCCTGTCCGTTCGAATTCCTCCTTGTGAGTGGCTGGCGATGATGCCCCTATCTTTCAACTGGCGCTCTGCATGACGTCACTTTATGGGTTTCTTGCGCACGGACGCTTCGGATCTGCCGCCTGTCATGTGAGCGCCTATTTACAGCTTCGTCTTGACCTCGACCATTGTCATCTCCTTATCTACTAAGTGTGTCCAAGATGCTCTCCATAGCCATAGGTACGGGAAACATGATCTCTGTTTGCACTGGCAGACTAACCCTATTCATGCTCTTTCAATCCTAGGTTTTGTTCAGAAGTTTGTATCGTTGCACAGTCCTGACGACCAAGAGTCATCGCTGTCTAATTGTAGGGCTCCACATGGCGGCATAAGCAGCCTCCCAGACGAACTGTTAGAAACCATCTTCGACCACACGCTTGCCCTCAGCGCCGACCGACACCTCTCCCTCAACCGCTGCATAATGCAAGTCTGCCACCAATGGCGCGACCTAGCGCTGCACTTCCCCCCACTATGGTCCACCCTCCCCGACGTATCATGGGACACTTACGCGGTATCCGGTCCTTCTCATACCGCAATGAACGGAAAGAGGGACGCCGTGCTGCTCTACCTCGAGCGCTCGAGAGCCCACCCCATTACATTCACACTTCACATCGACAACTGGCACACCACAACAGACACCCTCGTACGGGAAGAGTCTGAGCGCCTCTTCGAAGTTCTCGTGTCCCATAGCCACCGGTGGGCGAGCGCGGATCTGGACGTACCCTTTAGGCTGCTAAGGATCCACTCCGGCAGCATTAAAGGGCGGCTCCCTCAACTAAAGTTCCTTTCCCTGAAGGTGACTAATCGGGAGTGGGGTGAGGTGAAAAGCGTCGACTGCTTCGATTCTGTTGAGCATTGCTATATAGTCCTTTGGTTTCCTATTCCATCTACCACTTCATTCTTCTACTTCACTTCACGCATCACGATATGCTTCTTACTGATCTTGTTCTCTCTTATATACTTTCGTTCTTTTGTTCGTACTCCTCAGTCTTTCCTTCATATCGGGATACTGAGTGAGTTATTGTTTCTTGTATTCATTCATTCTATTTACTTATCGTCTACTTAGCCTTGTGTATTCGTCGGTCTAGGTATACAATAACACATAGTCTTTCCTTCATATCGGGATACTGACCTTGTGTATTCGTCGGTCTAGATCCCTTACAAGTTATGAGCCTTTTGCGTTGCTCAGCGCAACTCTGAAACTTTATCTCAACTGCGATAAACTCTGTTCGACATGGCCACTCGTTTCCCGGGTGGTCTCTTTGGTGCCGGTGATCGTTCTCAAGCATCGGTGGGAGACTCAACCTCTCGTCAGGACCGCTCTTCCGGCGTCCTTCGTAATCTCGGCACGAACCTTCAACGTGCTGGCGCTCAATTCTTTCCGGGACTCGTCCCACAGGTCGCGTCCACGGCCACTTCGAGCATTCCTGTCCACTTGCAGCAGTGGTCCCCATCGTCTGAGACTCCTTTTCCCCCTCTGCCGGCTTCCCGCGAAATTTCCCAAGAAGTCTCTGACGCTGATCGAGATCTCACACGTTTTGACGTACGCCCCCCTGGTTACGCAT
The DNA here is from genome assembly GCA_013368325.1 of Ephemerocybe angulata. Classification (NCBI taxonomy): domain Eukaryota; kingdom Fungi; phylum Basidiomycota; class Agaricomycetes; order Agaricales; family Psathyrellaceae; genus Ephemerocybe; species Ephemerocybe angulata. The sequence goes on from JAACJK010000064.1 coordinate 368,811, forward strand.
CTATCGGATCTTCGGGACCGGGCGTGCCTGGCGGCGGTCTGGGCTCTCCCTTTCAGGCAGTGGCTGGTCGTCCTTCGCTGGGTAGTCATCTCGGTTCTCCTGCTGGGGGTGTCTACAGCAATCCCTGGGCGGTGCAGAGGCAAGTGGAGGAGGAGGAGGAAGGTGGTTACTCGTCATCCAGGTCGCATAGCCCTGACCATGAGAGTCGGCCGTGGACCAACGTGACACGTCGTTCTACAAGGGGACGTGGCCATCAACGTTCACACGTCACCTTTCGACCTTCCACCTCGACTCCGAGGAACACCATCTTTCCTTACTCCCCTCACACGAACCCAACCCCACCTTCCCTGTTCGAGAATCCTTTCAACAACCTCGAGGTCGAAGAAGAAGACAGTTTCTACGCACCCGAGGTCGCAGTACCTGCCCACAGCGAGCAAGTCGAGTTGGAAGACGTCCCGGTTCAGGAAGAGGTTGTCCAGCAGTCTGGCAATGAGCTTGATGTCAAGCTGGAGGCGTTAGAAGCGGGGAATTTGCAGGGAGGAGTCATGGGAGATCGAGAAGGTACTTCGCGTGGTGTACACGAGGAGGAGGCTCAAGGTTCGCTCGCTGCGATGCACGAAGGTTTAGCTATACCTTCTGACCACAAGCAGAGTCCTCTCCCTAGCCAGTGGGGTCTTCCTCCGCCGCAGTACTTCCAAGGCGGCTGGGGGAATGGTTATAACCAGCCGAACATTCTTTCCCCCCATCATCAGACCTCAGCCTACGGGATGTGGTCGCAGCCGCAGCAGACGTCGACTGGCGCCCCTTATGGGGGTGTGCCTCCCCAACCTCAACGAGCTCCTCAGCGTCAACAACCTGTTCCCCAGCAGCAGCCTGCTCAACGGCAACGACCTCCCCTTCCACAGCCTCCCCAGCAGTATGGGCCGTACCCGCCGTACCAACCTCAGGTTCAGCAGCCTTTCGGGTTCCCTCCTGCCAACAACCCCTACGCGACCATGTACGCTCAGCCGGGGCCTGGCTTCGCTCCCCAGAACCCTGGCTACCCGGGTGGTTATCCAGCGCCGCCGGGGCCAGGAGGCTACGGTCAGCAGATGCCGGTTGGATACCCGGTCCATGCGCAGAGGAAACAGCCGAACACGGAGAAGGGAGAGATGTTGAAGGGTTCCGGCAATTACGCCGTTTGGAGTGCATGGGCACAGGAACTCGTCACCTCGCTTGGTCTACTCTCTCATATCTCGAGGCCTGGCGACCCCTTCCTGCGTGTCACCCAGCAACCCTCATACCCTCCGCCTGCTGCGAACGCTGCCACGAATCCGCTTGGCGCGTGGTCTTACGAGGAGTGGTGGCTCAACGACGACGTCGTCCATTACGTTGTCACATCGCGCCTCGATCCCTCCATCGCCACATCTGTTCCCAGAATCGTTACCATGGCTAATGGCGCACAGGCCAAGGCTACCTCCCGTGACGTGTGGAACTACCTCTACCGCACGTACGGCGCCGGCCAAATCACGACGACCCTATCGGCTTGGACGAAAGCTACCTCCAAGACCTTTACCGTGGGACAACTCAACGACATCCCAGCGTATATCCTGGAGTTCCGGAGGGCGTACGATGCGATGGTCGTTGCGGGACAGGTGGTTTCGTACGAATCCGTCCACAACACTTTGGCGGATGCGTTACCTGATGTCGGTGGTATTGCCGTTCTCGTGAGGGAGTTCCGCGCGGACGCCGATGCCCAGAGTGCCTCTCACCCTCATATCGCGCTCGAAAAGGTCCAGATCGAGGTTGCGAACTACCTCGCGAAACACCCGCAATCGGCTCGTCCCAACAACAACAAGAAGTCGTCGGGGGCCCAGCCTTCTGGGGGTGGTCGTAACCGACCGTGGTGCGATACCTGTAGTACCTCCGGCCATTGGGCTCGATACTGCTTCCAGCGTGGGGGTGCCATGGAGGGGAAGAAGGAGGAAGCTCTCAGGCTGTCCTCGGAGGAGGCGAAGAAGGCGAAGTCGGCACGACAGGGTGGTCAAGGTGGCGGAGGTTCTGGGGGTGGCTCACGACAGGGTGTGGCTGCCGCTGGTGTCGGTGCCACGTCTGGTGGGGCTGGTGATGCACCGCCCGCCGATGGACTCGGTCGTGATGGCGCACCTCCTGTTAACATAGCGGGGGTTGTCGTAGATACGGCGCGCAATATCAAGGAGTTTGAGTGCTACGTGGAGACGGCTATGCTCGTCGATAAGGATAAAGCGAAGCTCTTCCCTCCCGGATGCGAATACCTGTTGGATTCGGGCTGCACCTCACATCTCATCAACGACCGCAGCGCTTTTTGGGACTTCGAGGATGTCCCCACCCATAGCATGACAACGGCGAACTGTGGTTCGCTACCGACGCGTGGGAGGGGTACTATCAAGCTTTCGTTGGCGGGGGCGGCGAGTGATGGATCCGATTTGGTGCTGGTCATGAAACGAGCGCTATATTCCCCGGATGCCCCATGCAGCCTTATCTCAGTGGGTACACTCCAAGAGAAGGGTGTTGGCATCGAGTACCTGCCGGCACCTGTGGACGAGACCTATATTCGCTTTGGGCCTCTGACGCCGTGGGATGGCTTGAGCGTTAAGGCGGGCAGGCTGGGAAAGCTGTCTTTCATCCCTGCAACCATCAAGTATCCCCCCGGGGCGGCCGCTGCCGAAACGACGCTGGATGAGCCGTCTGTTGTTGCGGCGGCAACTTCAGATGATGCCACAGTGACGGACGAACTGCGAGCCCTCCGGGATCTGACGGTGGATGAGACGGCCCTCGCTGCGGCAAACATCAAGATACCTACTCCTCATCGGTGGCACGAGCGGTTGGGTCACCTGGGCCGCGACAGGACGAAGCAATTTCTTACCGGCAGTTACGCGACGGGTATTACCTATTCTGGTCCTTTCGAGGACAAGATATGCCCGCCCTGTGTTGTTGGTAAGGGCGCTCGCGCGCCAATACCCAATCCCGGCAATCGCGCGACCAAACCACTCGAGCGCCTTCACATCGATATCTGCGGGCCTCACGAAGTCACATCCCTTTCGGCGTCTCGGAGGGGACGTTTCAAGTACTGGTTGGTCATTCTTGATGACTTTACCAACTATGGCTTCGTTGCGCTCCTACCGGATAGGTCGAGTGCCGGTGTTCTGGCAGCTTTCACGAAGGCTACGGCTCGCTGGGAACTCCTTACGGGGGAGAAGGTCAAGTGCGTCCGTATGGACGGTGCGAAAGAGTTCGTCGGTGGTGTGTTTCGTTCCCATCTCGACGAGCGTGGTGTCATGGTGGAGGATACGGGGTCTGAGAGGGCGCCGGCTGATGGGTTTGCTGGTGGTGCCTTTAAGACTTACCTCGAGCAGAAGGGCATCGAGATCCAGGAGACAGCGCCTTACCAACACGAGCAAAACGGCAAGGCGGAACGCTATATTCGCACCCTGCAGGACGACATGCACACGTTGCTTGCGGGATCCCTCCTTCCTACTTCATACTGGGCGGACGCGGTTCTCACTGCTGCGTATGTTCGCAATCGCTGCCCCACCTCGACTCTCCCTTCCAACACCACACCATTCGAGATGATGCACGGATCGAAACCGGACGTCTCTAACCTCCGTGTCTTTGGGTGCCTGGCTTGGATACTCATTCCTTCAGAGAAAAAGTCCAAGGACTCTCACCGTCGGGAGCCTGCGATCTTCGTTGGATACGAGCATCCCCGGAAAGGGTGGTGGTTTAAGACGCTTGGGGGTACATACAAGTTTACGGACCAGGTGATCTTCGACGAGGACACTATGGGTCGACTCCAGCGCAACCCTTCGCCTACCGGCTTGCCCGTCCCAACACAGCCTGCGACTGCTCCCGTCCCTCCCCCAGCGAATCCCCAGCCTCGACAGGAACGTCTGGCCTCACTGCGCCAGTCCGTTCGCGCTGGTCGACCCAACTACGTCCACCTCTCAACGCAGTATCTGAAGAGCGACGAAGGGTTGAAAGCGATGTCGGCTCATGATGAGACGTGCTTCTACCTCGAGGAATCGAAGGATGAAGCGAGTTTTGAGCCTCTATTCACCTGTGAGGCGGATGCGCTCGAGTTCGCTTACATTGCGACTCGGGATGACAAGGATTCTTTGACCAAGGTCTATGTTGTTGATGCCTCGAGGGCGCCTCTTCATTACAACGAGATGCGAAAGCGTAGTGACGCACCTGTCTGGGTGTCTGCCATGGACCGAGAGTGGAAGAGCCTCTGGGAGATGGGCGTTTTGGAGCGGTGCTACCTCCCCGCCGGGAGGAGGGCTATCGGCGTCCGTTGGGTCTTCGCCTTCAAGTATGACGAACATGGCCGTATCATTGTTGGCAAGGAGAAGGCTCGACTCGTCGTGCAGGGCTTTACTCAGCGGCCGGAGGACTACGGTACTACGTCAGCCCCTGTCGCGAAGATGGTCAGCATTCGGTCATTCCTGGCGTGGGCTGCTGCGGCAGATTGGGAGATCTATGCATTCGACATCTCTACCGCCTTCCTTCATGCGGATCTCGCCGAGCCGGTCTACATCAGGCAGATCCCTGGCTTTGAGGAGAAGGATGCCCGCATCGTCTACCGTCTCCTGAAGGCCCTCTATGGCCTGAAACAGTCCGCCTTCGAATTCTACCAATTTCTCAAGGGCGTCCTACTCAGCCTTGGTCTGGTGCGATGCGAGGTGGATCGAGCTGTGTTCGTTGGCCTATGGGAAGTGTCACCTCATCCGTCCGTCCCTCTTCCGAAGAATGGTCAGCGCCTCGCGGCGTTTATCCCAGTCCATGTCGACGACGGCCTTGTCATCACCAACTCGACTCCGTTGTACTTGTGGATCATCGGGGAGCTGAAGAAGGCTATGGCTGTTAAGGATTTGGGCCCGGCCAAGTTGTTCCTTGGTATTCGCATCATCCGCGATCGCGAGAACCGCCGCATCTGGCTGTCTCAAAAGCCGTACGTTGATGAGATCCTTCGGGATTTTGGGATGATGAGGAAGGACTCGGATCGGCCTTCTGCGCGGTCTATTGCCGTTCCTCTCTCTCACTCTCTTCACGAATTGCCGCCTGCCAATCCCAATGCCATTGGAGATCTCGACGCCGACGGTATTAAGTCCCTTTACCAGAGGATCGTCGGGTCCCTCATGTACCTCGCGATCTGTACGCGTCCCGACATCGCGTTCGCCGCCGCCTCACTCGGTCAGTTTAGCTCGAAGCCTACTCCGGAGCACCTTGTCGCTGCGAAGGGGGTCTTACGCTACCTCATTGGTGCACGGGATCTCGTCCTCACCTATCCTGCTCCAACTCGTCCGTCCAATCGTTCAGCAACTCTCTCTTCGCTCAGGTTGGAGACGTGCGGTATCTCGGATGCAGATTGGGCGACGGATTCGTTAGATCGGAAGAGCGTTTCGGGCTATGCCTTGTACTTCAAGGATGGTCTTGTGGGATGGTCGGCGGTCAAGCAGAGGACGGTTGCGCTTTCTTCGACGGAGGCCGAGTTATACGCTGTGACGAACCTGGTGAAGGAGGTCCTATGGTTTAAGATGTTTATCAAATCGGTGCGCTTGCCGTGTCCCGACCCCTTTCCCATCTACTCCGACAACCAGTCGACTATCCAGATGATTGCGTCCGAGACGATCAACTCGCGCTCGAAGCACATAGACGTCCGTCATCACTTCGTTCGCGATCTTGTTGCCTCTAAACAGCTCGTAACGGACTGGCTTCAGTCTGAGGACAATACCGCTGATATATTTACAAAAGCTCTTCAACAATCTCTCTTTGTTCATCACCGTTCCTTCTTGGGTCTTGTTCCCCTTCCTGCTTCATTTTTGGTCCAGGAGGAGTCTGGGGTGTGATATGTTTGTTTTTTGTTTCTTTTGTCCTTTTTTCTTTCGTGATAGATGGTGGGGGTGTGTTGAGCATTGCTATATAGTCCTTTGGTTTCCTATTCCATCTACCACTTCATTCTTCTACTTCACTTCACGCATCACGATATGCTTCTTACTGATCTTGTTCTCTCTTATATACTTTCGTTCTTTTGTTCGTACTCCTCAGTCTTTCCTTCATATCGGGATACTGAGTGAGTTATTGTTTCTTGTATTCATTCATTCTATTTACTTATCGTCTACTTAGCCTTGTGTATTCGTCGGTCTAGGTATACAATAACACATAGTCTTTCCTTCATATCGGGATACTGACCTTGTGTATTCGTCGGTCTAGATCCCTTACAGATTCTTCGAGTTGTCCATCCCTCCAGCATTTCTCCCTCGCGAGTAGAAACCTTTGCAGCCGCGAGGAGTTCATCTCCGAGATGGATTGGGCCCATCTAAAGACCTTCACGGACTCGTGCGGGAACCCCTGGGAGACCCGAACATTCACCAAACGCAACGCAGACACGAACGCTATCGGCTATGAAATCTTCTGGGCACACCCAGAGACACTAGGGGGCAACATGCGAAAAGATCTAGGATCGCACTTCCCCGCCAGCAGCATCACGGAACTGGTCATCTGCTGCAGGTTTTCGACGGACCCTGGTGAGGCCGAGGGCCAGTACTTCGCAGACGAGCTCACCCTTCCCAACCTCACCAGTCTCATATTCGACTTCGGGTACTGGATCCCCCCTTCTGCCTTACGCACGTCCTTTCCTTCCTCCGACGTTCCGAATGCCCCCTTAAAAGGCTAGATATCGGGGATAATACTTACGATACGAGCGAGCAGACACTACCGAACACGCTCTCGCAGATTCTCGCTTTATGCGACGAGCTCGAAGAGCTGCGGCACACCGGGCTCATACCCCCAAGCACACTGAAAGCCATGACGTTCGCCGAGGCGGAAGACCCCACTTCTAATATAAACACCTCAATCCCACTCGTACCGAACCTACGCACCCTTAGCATCTGCGCATCGCCCTACCCCTTCAGCGAATGGTCTTCAAACTTCCACCCCGCGTTACTAAACGACCTGGCAAAATCGCGAACCAACATCACAGCGCTGAAGCTGTCGCTTAGTATCTCTATCTCCTTCTCAGACCACCGAATGACCTGCCGCGAAGCCTTCTGTGCCCTCGAACGAGCGCGTTCTGAATCCAGCGCCGGCCTGCCCGTGACCCTTCAAACCGCGTCAATGCTGGATGGATGGAAGGATGCACTCCGCTCGCTTGCCAGTGGTAGGGATTTCGGAAGTCTTTTGAGTGGGTCATATTATAAACAGGGCTGGAAGTTGAACGAGGTCGTCAATGAGATGGAGGCGTACGATATCATCGGGTTCGAGCAGATCTTATTGCTGGAGGTAAGTGTTATAAGACTGCATGGTTTTTGAATCTTCAATCAATCTTCAATATCGCTCACAACATCATAGGAATACAATATCCTGGACCTTCTGGACCGCACGGCGTATCTCGAGCATGCACGCATACCATGGGCGGCAGTATATTACAAGCTACCCAAGAGACTTCGGGCCCTCAGGGCGAAATTCTGGCATCCTTTTGTCAACGAAACCAGCGACGGCCGGAGATGGGTAGCTCGGGACGGGGGAACCTGTTTGGCTTATGGTAACGAAAGTTCGATGGCTCGATGCGTGTAATAAAAGAGGACTAAATCATAATTACAAGCTTGCCCTTCCCTATCCCAGCGTTAAGGATAGGCTGAGGTAGCGGGTTATGCCGCTTCAAAATGTTAAATAGGCGCTCAGGCTCCATACTTCCAATCATACTAGGGAACAATCGAATAATCAAAAAAGGTACAACAGAGCAAGCGATATTCTAAGCGTACTTTGCACACTGAGGAATCGTCTCAGGTCTAATGCGAGCGCGGTATATACGAGATAGAAATGTCTGTGCCGCTTCTAGATAACGCTCTCGCTTCCGTATTCTTGCTTGGACAAGGATCTAGCAGAATGGTCATGAAGAGCTGCTTCCACAACACGTCAATTTCCTTGATAGCGGAGAATAAAATCGTTCGGTGATCCCAGCCTTACAACAGCCTTACAGGCCCGACACCCATCTATCGTAACATCTCATCTAAGTGTCTCCAAGCTGGAGCCTCAGAAGTCCCGACGTGCATGTATCAACGCTGGGCGGGCCAGTGTGTTTAGGCTTCATTGGCAGTGAGAATTGAGTACGATTTAAATTAGGAGCTATTGCGTACACTATGGTCTGTATGGCCCGCGTCCTCCCAACCCATTCAAATCCCTAACAAAAATGACACTGCGTTCAAAGACCATCCCCTCGGTATATTCGCCCATCCCGTCATGAAGCCTGCACCCATCATCCTCCGCGTATAGAACGACATGGAAAACGAGAACCATGCCAACACCCACAAGAATCCTAAGGCTTTCTCGAGTCGACTTGGGGGACCCATGCGGTGGCCTAGACATGCACGGTGGACGCGGCAGAAGAGGTGCTCGAGGAAAAGACCGAAGGGCTGGAGAGCGAAAGTGGTGAAGATGCCCCCAAGGATAGAGGAGGAGGATGTAGACGCGTCTGCATTGGGGAGTGACCGAAGAGCATGGTGCTCTCCAGCAAGGTGTAATATCCCAGACAGAAGGAATACGATCGTAACTTGTATTGACGTCTTCGTCCTCCTCCGCAAGGCCGGTTGGAAGGGGGGCGGGAGGGATTCGAGGATATAGGTTGAAGTGGAGGTCAGGTGCTATGATAAGGAATCAGGATCGGGGTTCCCAGGCGTGGTGAAGAACAACTCACATTGCGCATCAACTGATGCCACACCTTTCCCCAGAACCTTTTCACACTCCATGCATCCGCCGGACTTCCAAATAGCCATGGCCATTCATCCACTCCCGTGCACCCCAAGCCAACAGAGAGAACCGTATAGGAGTCATACATAATGTTAAGCCCCGTGTAGATCATAGCCGCATGCAGTAAGGACAGTGGTAACTCGTACGTCCGCCATGGACGAGGATTCAGGCTGGAAGAAGGCAGCAGGAGTGGTATTCGATGGGCAAGGGTATTGAGAATATCGAGCGAGAAGAAATTGAGGAGGAAGTACATTGTCCGTTGGAGGAGAAACACTGAACAAGAGAGCTGAGATGGCATGTCCGACCCCTTGCTATGGGATTTTGGAGTCGGACGTGGAGGTCGCAAGCCACGACACGGGGACATTCTTAGCCGGTACGCCTGCCCGATGCACTTGAGCATATTGCTGGGTTCCGTAGATGCAATTTGCTGCTCCTGCGTTCCCTCCACACCCAATAATGGGTTCAATCCAGAGCCAGGGATAGCTACAAGGAAGTGGAATCCAACGAACACCGTCGTCGCGGCATTACATGTGACCGCATGGTCGAAGAACACGTCGCCCGTTCCAGGACTGAAGATGAAGCGCTTAATAAAAAGCGCACCGAGAGCGAGGAACAAGCTCCACGATATAGCAGCCCTTGAATCTGGCGTAGAACCGTGAATTGGTGGGGTGCGGAATAGCCAGAGCTTCAGAGCGAGGAATCCGATTAGGCATGCTTCGAGGGCAATGAAGAACCCTAGTGATCCTGCGTAAGGAGCTAAAGCTTTCCTCTATATTCGATAAAAGCCTGGAAAATGAGTGTCGATCGCGGAAAGAGCCATAAACTGTGACTCACCGAAATTTCTGCGTGGTATTCCAACCGAGATATCTTTGTGGTTAGGACTGAGATAGATGCATATTTGGCGAACCAAGACGCTAGTGAAGTTCGTGTTTTATGAAGCATGCAAGAGTCCAAGTAGCTCTGCCCAATACAGTGGATGGTCGGTGTCGTGAACACCGGTCAGCCTACCTATTTTCTCTTCTTTTCCTTTCATTTCTTTCTTTACTATTCATTCGTGCGCATTCCTGCACACTCTTGCACACCTTTGCACACCCTTGCACACCTTCACACTGCCTTCGCTCTTCTGAGCCTTCCCCTCACTTCATGCACAGCACATTCACACCTTGTTCACACCTTTGTTCTCAGGCGCACTGCCCGCGCGCTGCCTTTTAGTCATATCGACTCATATGGACTCTATTGTTCTTTGGATCATTCTATTGTTCTATTTTCGTTCGAGATCATCTGGACACATATATACTCGTAGCTACTCGTTCCTTATTCCCCACTTGATCTCTTTGACTATACAGGTACATAGTCGCTTCGCTCCTAGTCCCTGTATCCTATTTACCTTTGACTATACAGTTCTTGTATCTGCATCGCTGCTCGTCGCTCGTCCGACCTCTGCTCCTCTGCTCTCTGCTCTCTGCTCGTCGCTCGTCCGACCTCAGCCGGCATCTTCGCCACATTAGATCAAGTCCTCCCAACTGCGCCGACGTCCATCGTCCTCGCAGCCCTGCTAGCCGGCACCATCGCGCCCACCCGTTCACCCTCACCTGCAGCCTCGGACGGCTCTGAACCAGACAGCTGTGAACTGCAGCTTCACGGCCTACAGATCGACTCCGCCTGTCTCCGATCCACCACTGATCCAGTCTGGTCCTCAGTCTACTGGTACATCGACCGGAACGGCTTAATCGTCTACACTGACTGCGCAGAACAGCCCTGCCCCCACGCTAAGGAAACCCAGGATTCTATCCCAGGCTTCTACCTCTCTAGCCTCCGTGGAGAACTAGTCCTACCACTAGTCCCACAATACCTGCACCCTACCAGCCCGCCTAGTCGCATCCCACCCCCATCGTCGCCTCCGCCGCCGTACTCCCCGAAACTCCCCGACTACCCAAGTCCACCCTCTACCATGGCTGACGCCGCATCTGCCCAACGTCTCGAAGCCCTCTTCGCCAAGCTCATACAAGCTCAGGAGAAGACCAACGAGCAGCTGAACAAACTGGCTACCGCTCAAACCCAAGCTGCCTCCGCCGCAGCTCCACCTGCACCCGCTCCAGCCTCTAACACCACCCAGGTTGGGGCTGTCAACGTGTCCACCGGCTCCAGCATGGCTCGCCCGGAGCCTTTCAAGGGAGGTTCCGCCGATGCCCGGCGATTCCTCCAGTACTACACCATGTGGGCCCGATCGAAGGAAGCTCCCCTCAACAAGCTCAACACTACCACTGGCTTCCACGAGATTGCTCCTGAGCAGTGGATCATCCATGCCCTCTCGCTCCTGCAGGGGGAAGCCGCGATATGGGCCGTCCGCTACCTCCAAGACATCGAGGCCCATGCCACCACCCAAGCCGCCGCTGCGGCCGCTACCGCAGCCAACCAGACCGCTGTCCCCATCACCCCCTTCCCCTTCAGTGGATCGTGGGACGAGTTCGTCAAGGCCTTCAAGGCCCGCTTCATGGCCTCGGACGACAACGCCGAAGCCCAGAGGGAACTCGAGTCCATCACCCAGGGCAGCAAGACGGTTGCGCAGTACGCAGCGCGCTTCCAGGAGGTCTCCGGACGCACGGACTACTCCGAGTCAGACCTTGGCCATCGCTTCAAGCAGGGCCTCTCCAAGGACGCCCGTGCCTGGTTGACCATGGCCTCCTTCGCCAAAGCGCCTGCCAGCTTCGAGGAGCTCGTCCAGCTCGCCGTCAAGGTTGACTTCCACATGCGCGACAGCATGGCCGAAGGCCCTCGTACCAAGGGTTCCACTGCCTACTCCCCTCCCACTGCCGCTCGCGACCCCTACGCCATGGATGTCGACGCTAGTCGAAGCTCGACGGCTCGCACCCGCGAAGACTTCACCAAGCTCATGCGAGGTCGCTGCTACGGGTGTGGCTCCAAGGCCCACCTGAAGTCGGCAGGAGGACACGAGGCCACCAAGTATGGATACTGCGCCCGCATTGGGCACACCGAGGCCGTCTGCCAGGACAAGTACCTAGGCAATGAGAAAGGCCGAGGAGCCCGACGCTCCCAGAAGGCAGCTGCCACGACCAGCGACACCCCCTTCACCCTCTTCCCAGGCGAGACCTCTGCCCCCAACGTCTCATCCCCTGCCCCTTCGACGACGCCCGAGGACCCTAGGTTTGCACGCCTGGAGGCTACCCTCGCTGAGCAGAACCGTCTCTTTTGGCTCCTCGCCAACGACAAGCTGGGTTTTTGAAGCGGGTGCCCGTCCGTGCTGCCGCACGCGTACCCATCGCTATGTGTTCCACCTCCTCCTATGACTCCATCTCATCATGTACCATTAGTTCTATTCATGAAATCGATCCTACTTCAGACCATTTCCGAGTACGAACGACATTGAGAGGTCGCAACAGGAGCACTAGCTCAGCAGCCATGATAGATTGTGGGGCAACCGCCCTCTTTCTCGACCACCCCTTTGTCCTAAAGCATCACATCACAACCTTCCCACTCCGTCACCCTATCCTCCTTCGCAACATTGATGGCTCCCCAAATACCGCCGGGGACATCACCCACTTCGCACGTCTTCACCTCACGGTTGGACCCCATAACCGCTGGACGGATTTTCTTGTCACCGACCTAGGAGGCGAGAACATCATCCTGGGACTCCCCTGGCTTCGCCAGGTTAACCCAGAGATTGACTGGACAAAGGGTATCGTGCGTATTAACCCCCGAGCCACCATCGAGGATGTTCCGGAGGACCTGAACCCGAGCCATGCTCTGGGGGAACCGTCCAACGGATCCATCCTGGAAGAGATCTATGCCTCGAGCGCACCCCCAGACCCCATTGCATCCGTTCCAGAGCTCCTACCTTCACGCCGTCATCCCCGCGCCTCGGTAGAGGAGGTGCCGGAGGAAAGACATCCGTGTTTGGACTTAGGGGAACCCTCTGATGGAGCGATTCTGGAGGAGATCTACGCCTCTTGGCCCACGCTCCCCAGCTCTCCAACTCCTGAACCTGCCCCACCGTCGTCGCCCCCTCCTGTGGAAGAGAAGCCCGAAACCCCCTTCTGCCGAATCCGTGCTAACCGAACAACCCGACGCCGCTGGCTTCGAGCTGGCATCATCGAGCGCACGGATGAGGAACTGTGGTGTTCGGCTGGCTTCACCTACTCCCAGAAGATCGCTGAGGACGCGAAGAAAGGTAAACCGGAGAGAACCCTCGATGAGATCATCCCTGCCCACTACCGAGAACACGCCGCCGTCTTTTCTGAACAAGAATCCACTCGCCTGCCAAGCCACAAGGATTGGGATCATGCCATCGAGCTCACGCCTGGTGCTCCAGCCAACATCCGCACCAAGATCTACCCCATGTCCCTAGATGAACAGGCTGTGCTCGATACGTTCCTCCAGGAGAACCTCGCCAAAGGATACATCCAACCCTCTAAGTCGCCCATCTCCTCCCCGGTCTTCTTCATCAAGAAGAAGGACGGAACACTCCGCTTCATCCAGGACTATCGCCGTCTCAACGAGTACACCATCAAGAACCGGTACCCGCTCCCTCTTGTCGCCGACATCATCAGCCGTCTTCGAGGTGCCAAATACTTCACCAAGTTTGACGTCCGCTGGGGATACAACAACGTCCGCATAAAGGAGGGAGATGAATGGAAAGCTGCGTTCGCTACTAGCCGAGGCCTCTTCGAACCCAAAGTCATGTTTTTCGGTCTAACCAACTCACCTGCCACATTCCAGGGCCTCATGAACTCGATCTTCTCAGATCTGGTCGCCTCCGGCAAGGTGGCGGTCTACCTCGACGACATCCTCATCTTCACCATGGACCTGGAAGAACACCGCCGCATCACCCACGAAGTCCTTCGTCGCCTGCGCCAGCATGACCTCTACCTACGTCCAGAGAAGTGTGAGTTCGAGAAGGAGGAGATCGAGTATCTGGGTATGGTTATCCGAGAGGGAGAGGTGAGCATGGACCCTGCTAAGGTCCAAGCCGTCCGTGGCTGGCCCGTACCGCGCAACGTCCGCGAAGTCCGAGGATTCCTGGGCTTTGCCAACTTCTACCGCCGCTTCATCAAGGACTTCTCCAAAGTCGCCCGCCCCCTCCATGACCTCACTAAGAAGAACACCCCGTTCGATTGGACTGACGAGCGTCAGCAAGCCTTCGAAACCCTCCGTGACGCCTTCATCTCGGCCCCTGTCCTCGCCCTCTGGGATCCTGATCGCCCAACTCGCATCGAAGTCGACGCCTCTGGCTTTGCCACTGGAGGTGCTCTTCTTCAGCAAGCTGCTGACGGCGCTTGGCACCCTGTCGCCTTCCGATCAGCGTCTATGGACCCAGCTCAACGGAACTACGAGATCTATGACCGGGAGATGCTAGCCATCATCGAAGCCCTTAAGGATTGGCGCCCGTTCCTGGAAGGTCTCCCTGACACCTTCGGGATCGTAACCGATCATGCTAACCTGAAGTACTGGCGCACTGCTCAAGATCTGGCACGACGACAGGCGAGATGGGCCCTGTACCTCTCTCGCTTCGACTTCCGTCTCGAACACCGCCCGGGTGCCGCTAACACCCAAGCTGACCCCCTCTCGCGCATGCCCCACCATCACGTCTCGGACTCTGACGACAACACCCAGCGCACTGTCCTCCGCCCTGAACACTTCGCCAAACTCGCGGCCGCTTCCCAGTTCACCAACCCCCTCGAAGACCAAATTCGTCGTGCGAGTGCACGCGAGTCTGTGGTCTTGGGAGGGCTAGAGAAGCTGCGCAAGTTTGGTCCCCAGAAACTCGTCAACGGGTTGACAGAGTGGACAGAGGAGAATGGGTTAGTACGGTTCAGAGGCAAGGTATACGTCCCAGCAGACGAGGAACTCCGACGAGAGGTGGTAAAGCAGTGCCACGATGACCCCACTTCAGGCCATCCCGGGAACCATGCAACCCTCGAACGGGTCGAGCGGTTGTACTGGTGGCCCACGATGCGCGCTTTTGTGAAGAAGTACGTCGAAGGCTGCGACCTCTGTGCCCTACGCAAGCATGCCCAGCACCCTCGTGCCCTCACCCAGCCCATGGACGTCCCCGAAGGCCCTTGGGAGGCTGTTGGAGTTGACCTCATCACACAGCTACCACCTGCCCATGGATTCGATGCAGTCATCGTCTTCACCGACTTCTTCACCAAGCAGATCCACGCACTCCCCTGCTCCTCCACCATCTCGACTGAAGGCGTCGTCGACATCTACTACCGAGAGATCTTCCGCCTCCACGGTTTGCCCCTTCGTTTCATCAGCGACCGAGGGCCCCAGTTCGCCTCTAACGTCATGCGCACTCTCCTTCAACGCCTTGGGATTGGATCCAACCTCACGACGGCATACCACCCTCAGGCCAACGGCCAGACCGAGCGTGCAAACCAGGAAGTTGAGAAGCACCTTCGCTTCTATGTCAGTCGACGACAGGACGATTGGGACCAGCACCTCCCCATGGCTGAGTTCGTCATCAACTCCCGCGTCCATTCTGCTCATAATCGCTCTCCCTTCGAGGTTATCTACGGCTACTCCCCCCACTTCAACATTCCCATCGGCGCTACCACCGGGGTCCGCGGTGTCGATGAACGCATCCAGGACCTTCTGGACACCCGGAAAGACGTTGAAGCGGCCTTACGAATGGAGAAAGCCCGCCAGAAGACAACCTTCGAAGCTGGGAAGCGGACAGCACACACCTTCGCCGTAGACGACTACGTCTGGCTCAGCGCCAAGAACATCAGCATCAAGGTGCCCACTCGAAAGCTTGGAGACTTCCAGCTCGGCCCCTACAAGGTCATTGAGAAGGTCGGCGACCTCGACTACCGTCTCGCACTCCCTCAGTCTCTATCCCGACTCCATCCTGTCTTCCATGTCGACAAGCTTAGTCCCTGGAAAGGGAACGACACCAACGGCATCCTACCTCCCCCACCAGAGCCTGTTGAACTTGAGGATGGGACAGAGTTTGAAGTCCAGGACGTGCTGGATAGTAGGGAGGTCAAGCGTGGACGAAAGCGCTGGGTTGAATACCTCATCAGCTGGAAGGGCTACAACGACAGCGAGAACTCTTGGGAACCCCTCGCCAACCTTGGGAACGCAGCTGAAGCCGTTGCGGAGTTCCACCTTCGACACCCCACGGCACCCCGACCATAGTCATCGAGGACGATGAGTTCTAGGAGGGGGGTAATGTCGTGAACACCGGTCAGCCTACCTATTTTCTCTTCTTTTCCTTTCATTTCTTTCTTTACTATTCATTCGTGCGCATTCCTGCACACTCTTGCACACCTTTGCACACCCTTGCACACCTTCACACTGCCTTCGCTCTTCTGAGCCTTCCCCTCACTTCATGCACAGCACATTCACACCTTGTTCACACCTTTGTTCTCAGGTGCACTGCCCGCGCGCTGCCTTTTAGTCATATCGACTCATATGGACTCTATTGTTCTTTGGATCATTCTATTGTTCTATTTTCGTTCGAGATCATCTGGACACATATATACTCGTAGCTACTCGTTCCTTATTCCCCACTTGATCTCTTTGACTATACAGGTACATAGTCGCTTCGCTCCTAGTCCCTGTATCCTATTTACCTTTGACTATACAGTTCTTGTATCTGCATCGCTGCTCGTCGCTCGTCCGACCTCTGCTCCTCTGCTCTCTGCTCTCTGCTCGTCGCTCGTCCGACCTCAGCCGGCGTCTTCGCCACAGTCGGGAAGAAAGGGACGCGTTGATCATCAACGTTCAACTAGGCAGGTGTACGTCAGCATTCTCACAGTCCTATTCCTGAGTTCAATGATGAGCGCTTGTTCGACCCAACTCAAACCGAACGCCGAACACCTCGGTCAGGGTCATATCTGTCGTATTTGGAGAGAGTGGGCGAGACCGGGGATGTAAATGGGATGTTTTTGCCCTAAATTGCACCAAAGCTGGCAGACCACAGTCGTCTAACATGTCTTTGCTAGTATATCGGTTAGTACACGCGCCTGTCACGCGCGAAAGCTGGGTTCGACTCCCAGGCAGAGAGTAACCCTTTGCTACCATTTTGCTTTGAATATTGTATTCCAACTTCCTAATCCCGTTTCCTGACAGTCCGTCCACTGTTCAATAAACTTGAGCGGTCTAATTTTAACCGGGGTTCCGAGGCCATTTATGGCTCGGGTTCTTGTCCGCGGCGGATTTTGTGCCAAGAAAAAACCGCATCAAAGGCCATGTGACCGTGTGACAGTCCTTCCAGAACAAATGCACATATATTGATGCCCCTAAGTGAGGCTATTGACTCAAGTTTACAAGTTAACGTATATTATAGTGCCCCAAATGTATTCCATTCCTCAGTTAAAAGCATTCCATACAGTTGCCCCCAGCTTTGCCCCGGTGAGTCAGTCAAGAGTCGGTTTGAGGGCGCGCAGTAGAATACGGTCGTTCAGAATCAAATCAGTGCGCGAGAGATCACGAGTTTGGATTGTATCTCTCTTGCCTCCTACCACCACAGACAACCACCCCCGGTAACCCTAGCACCATGTGCACGGGTTCGGCTGGGGAGAATGCTGGTGAAGGGGCGAGTTTTAAACGGTGACAAGACTGTTACGAGTCAGTGAGATTTGCGCCGTTTTCATGAACTCTGAACTTACCGTATCATCCTAGACCACCAAGACGCGAGATGCGACCCGCTCACAGCCTATCGAAAGTGCGAGTGTTCAGGGACGCAGAAGAAATGAATGCCCTTGGTACACGAACCCCGCTTGAGGTGCGATCTCGAGTGTGATGCTCAGCGCGGCGACGGATAGCAGGCGATCTGGGAGGGCGCGAAGGCAGGGTCCGTTGTGGAGAGATGCTCAGATAGAAAGAGCCAAGATGGGAGACAAGTCTCGCAGTGCAAGGCAAGATCATGACAGCAAGGAATGCCTCCACCGCCTCGACTCTCGCCGCCTGGAGCACCCTGCAACAACACCGTACCAACGCCCAGAACCCCCCGGATTACGTGGAAGACTCACCGCAGATACAACTGGCAGACTGTCACCGTCCTCCAACATCCTCCAGACTCTGTCACCTAAAGCCGACCCGTGCAATGAAAGAGAGTGCTTCAACAAGAGCTCGACGGCGTACGACCGGCTTACCCTGGCGACACCCTCTTTCCTTCGCCTCGGCCCTCCGTTGCCTTGGGTCGCTGTCGATATGCCTTGTGCGCGATACAGGTGTTGTCGGCGCCGTCGCTCTTGGTCGCTTCCGTAGTTTCGAGATAGTGAGCTAAAAAGGTAAGCAAGACAGTCACGGTTGGTACACAATAATAGACTCACCTTGTACCCAGACCCAATCCCACCACTGCTTCGTGCTCGCGTCCAACGACGCCGAGCTGTATCACCACTACCGCTTTGTGCTCGCGTCCAACGATGCCGAGCTGTATCGCCACTACCGCGCGTCCAATGAAGCCCGCCACCACAACACCGAGCGCTCCTTCACCGCTAGCACATCTTGTTCACGCTCCACCAGCACCACCCGCCCAGCACCACTGCTTCTCGCTTGATCCGAACGAACAACGTGACTGCCCGGCAAGCAGAGCACATGATGAAGCGTTCAGAGTGCGGAAGGAGACGGGGAACATGTTGTTGTGTTGTTGGGCGTAGAGAGGGCGAGAGGAAAGGGTCGCTTGGCTAGGGAGAAAGCGGTGGCAGCGGTGGGCGATGTCGAGTACTGCGAGTGCGTACCCATTTGTCAGTCCCAGAAACAACTTGCCCTTCGCCACCAACTCACACCGTTGTCCACTGCGCAGTTGACACACCGACACAACGATGCAGCCCATGGCCTTACCCACACGTAGCTGTGCTTGGACTCGTGCACGACGAGTCGGGGGAATTCGAAGTGACCAGGCAATGCACGCGGATTCAAAACACCGATTGTGAGTGGACTGGGGAAGCGTACGTACATCCGTCCGACTGCTTGTTGGGTGTTGGACTGGGAGAAAGGGACGCTGATGAAGGATGTTGTGTAGGGCGAAGTGGGCGAAGTTGTATGAATACTTTGTTGCCGATTTGAGGACGTGCAATATGTTGGGGCTGAAGTATTACAAATTCCAGTGCGGCCTCTCGTTTTCCTCATTCGTTTCTTCGTCGACAAGATGTGCGTATGGAGACGTGCCTGAACTCCCATTGCGGCTCTTCTTCGGCGCACATGCCTGCCGGTCGGATGAGTACTTCTACCCCCTACGAACTTCACCCCGTTCCTTGGCTCGCATGTACGCAAACGGCGAACGTGACTCATCCTCGATGCACTTAGTTCTCTCTACCCGCCCGTGCCCACCACCCCCAACACCACCCCGCCCTCGTCGCCGTTCAGGGCAAGTTTGAATGGGAAAGCTAGGAAACTGTTGTCGAATATGCTGTGCTTGTTGCTATGTTTTGACGAGCTCGGTTTTGAGCCTGGTGCTGGAGATGGGAGGATTGGTGGGCTCGTCAGTGGTGAGTTATTTTCGGTTTGCTTGTGCGACGTGTGCTGACTTTGGTGCTTCTAGGGTGCTGCCGCCACTACTGCGCATCGTGTGTGGTGGGCTGGAAGTCATAGATATCGTTGGATACAAGGACCAGGAGTGCGTTTGGATGTAGATGGTTGGGTTGTGTGACATTGGGAGGGTATGGCGCGCAATGGGCGCAAGGTGAGTCCGGTTTCGGCCATGGCCTGTGACGGCAGGCTCGTTCCCGTCGTTGAAAGCAACCTAAAAGCTGCCCCATTGGTAATCGTCGACGTCTCGGCTCGAGATGGCTGGAGATGCATAGCAAGGTAAAGTAAGTCTACACTACCCGATTTCAATGTAAGAGACGGACAGATGGGAGTGGTGTCCACCATTTTTCAGGGCAGTTGCCCTGGAGTAAAATGTGAGTTATACCCTGACTAAATCATGGTAGTAAATCAAGGGCAAATCATAAAGGATAAATCATTGTACCAGGGCAAATGATCTCAGGGCAAATCATGATCAAAAATTACTAGTCCAGGGCAAATCACTGCACTTGTAACAAATCATAAATCAAGGGCAATATGATACTCAGGGCAAATCATGAATAGAATTTACTAATCTAGGGCAAATCATAAATCAAGGGCAACATCATATCCAGGGCAAATTACTGTGGCTGTGCACTATGGCTGTGTAAATATAGTATGCCAAATCATTGCTTTAGGGCAAATCATACCTTACATAACCAAACAATACAATATATGACGTTCCTAAGCCCTAACCGCTAACCAAACCCTAACCGCTAACCAAACCCTAACACCTAACCAAACCCAAACACCTAACTACCTAACCCGAACCCTAACCATGCACAAGGCTGTGTCTGGCTATTTAGCTATTTGTTTGTATTTGAGGCCATATTTTGACAAGGGGCTGCCACCGGAGAAATCTGAGACACCGACTGTCAAAGACCCTCAAAGACCCGGTGTTAGAGGTCCTTTACCAAATATCGTTATGCTCTTGGGGTCCGTTCCCCGAAATTACTCGTTCTGGACATAGGCGCCAAAATGATTGGGCGTTCAAGTGCTTCGTCAGTGCTACGGAGCACGATTCATGCAGGAAGAAACATCGTATGTTTTCACTGCGATAGAGACTGGGATGATTGAAAAGGGGTAAACGCGGCTCGACTGTGGCAATGCGATGATACTTACAGGTGATACGAGAGTGTGAGACCTCTCCTGTGCCAATTACTTCAGTCCATGAACAAAGTGTATCCTATTTATCGGGTACTTCCTATGCATTTGACCAACCATTGACCACTGAATGAGGCCACCGAATGGAAGAACGAGTCCCAGACCTGACATTGCACGGAGGCTTTGATTCGGCGCATGTCCATTTCCGGGAACGGACCCCAAGTGTATAACTGTATATGGTGTGGGACCTCTAACACCGGGTCTTTGAGGGTCTTTGACAGTCGGTGTCTCGGATTTCTCCGGTGGCAGCCCCTTGTATTTTGATGCAAGTGGAGCATATGCATGTAATATTTGGCTATATTTGCTTAGATGATGGGTAGGGATCACTCCATCAATTATTCATTTCCTCTTATAGAAGCACTATCAATATCTTTAGTTTACCCTGAAAGTATGATTTGCCCATAATCTGTCATTAGCATTGCAATTGCCCTGGAATCATGATCCATGATTTAGTCAGGGTATAACTCACATTTTAGTTTAGGGCAATGCCCTTGTTTCATGATGAAAAATGGTGGATACTAGTGCAGATGGTAATTTCTTTTACGCAGGTTGATACTATCTCCATTCGCTATGCGCGGTCGCCTTCGCTGATGCCCCTGTTACCAGGTGTTCGCAGCCTCTCCCGGCATTACAGAATTGTCACACAAGAACCACCACTTGCACCGGTGGGCGCATTCTCCGACTTACTCCCCCACCAAATATATTTCGACCCCACGGATGACAACAGCAACCGTGTCAGCAAGTAAAATCCATGCCTAGTTTCCTGTATATTAGTCTTTTGTCTTTCATACTATTTGCATTCAATTACGTTCCTTTCTACTCTGAGCTACCTACAATGGATAAGGAGCCGCGCGTCAGCTGAATAAGCCGGACCTTCGGTTACTAAGCACGCGCGCCTAAACACGCGCCCGTTCCTTTGCCGTTCCTCTAAGTTGATTCTGAGCACTTGTAACTTAGAAATAAATAGAATAAAGATCACAATAATTCGTAGAGAGAAAATTTGGTCTAGAATATACTAAGGTTCAAACAGAAGGCTGCTCGTGTGGACTTAGTGAATAATCCCCTTGTAAATGGCCTCGGATTTGCCGCGCGGAGCGACGGGCTACTACCCACAAGTCAAACATCAATGAGCCTCTTTCAATAATGTTGACGTCTCTTTGCATCATAGCCCTACTCAGACGACGCATCCTTGCTAACAGAGGCTAACAGCAGCCTGAGTTCTCGCGGAGGCACGTCCATCGCCCGACAGATAGTCTGGAGGTCGTTAGTCAGCCCGTCGGCGACTCCGATCGGCCGAGATCATTGCTCTTTACGGCTTGACTTGAACAGCCATGACTTCGACAGATGTACCACCGTAACCTCAAACCCAACAGCACTCTCCTACCCTCCAACGACAGAACTTGAACATGCCAGATAAGGCACCCATCTCTCCTGCGCAGAACCTCCCAAGCGACATCCTCGAGCAGATATTTCTGCTCGTTGCTCACTCAGCAAAGGATTCCAAAGACCCCCTCCTCTCCGATGCTTTACCGCCGTTAACCACCACTGGAACCTTGTATCGCACTCTTGCACGCGGCTCTGGCAGAACCTTGGAGACATTCGTGTTGGCCTGCACCATTGCCGCCCGGAGATCGCTGCCGAGTTCTTCATATCCTCCCTCGAAGGCCGCCTCAAACGCGCCAAATCCCAACCCCTCACTTTCACTTTCAGTCTGACTCCAACTCTCGCATACGGGCCTCGCGACATACCGCTCGTTATAGAGCGTGCCCTCGCTCTCCTCGTTCGACATGCATCGCAATGGGTCGACGTCGGTTTCTCAATCCCCGCAAGACAGGTCCAAATGCTCGATACCGTGGCAGGAAGCCTCCCACTCCTGGAAAAGCTATCCATGGAGGTCTTGATTCCGGACGTGCCTACACGAATGAACCTGTTTGCCATCGCCCCCTGCCTGCACCACGTTTCTTTCCGATTCCCAGGGATGTACGATGCGGACGTACGCAGCAAAATACAGCTACCATGGTCGCAACTGGTTAGCTATCACGAGGACATATACCCTAAAGACGTCGGCTTTCACCCCGTCTTGACAACCTCCCCTCAACTTGAATCCTTAATCTGCACTTTTCCCTTCACTCGCCCTCCCTACTTTCTCGACATCCCTTTCCAGCACACAACCCTCACCCGACTACACCTAAAATTCACCTCCAACGACTCGTCCCTCCTCCGCCGTCTCATCCTTCCCTCGCTCTCGGATCTCTCAGTCGTCTCCTATGGGGTCGCCACCGTCTTTACCGACATCATGGGGCTCATCCACCAGAGCCACTGCGTTCTGTGCTCCTTGGCTCTCCTTCCAGATTCTAAGAGCTGGTTCGACCAGCATTGGGCGCTCACACGCATACTGGCCCACTGTCCCGCACTCACAAGGCTCACCGTGAACAGCATCCAATCAAAGGACCTCAGGCTTCTACGTGACGGAACTGAGACGGGCGAGATCCTCGTTCCGCACCTCAAACAATTTGTTCTCTGCTATACTTCGAGGTTCCCTACGGACCCGGAGGACGATTACGATGCTTTCAATGCTTTGGCCCACGCCCGGGAGGAGTTGTACCAGAGCGGACAGATCTCGAGTCCGTGGGAGTTGACCATTGAGTCTGCCCCGAATTTCGCTCTGGATGAATCGATTTGGTCGAGGATTCTGAGGCCGTTGGAGGGGTTCCCGCAGGCTGTGGCGCCTGGGATGGAGAGGGTGAGGAAGTGGGAGCATGTGTTGTGGGCACAGGTAGGGTTCGCTAGGAGTGTTGCGGCGGCGGCGGTGGGGGATAATCCGAAAGCCGGTCCGACGCTACTGGAGGAGGAGGGTATGAGTGGGATGCAGCTGCGGAAGGTCATCAAGGAGTTGGAAAGATTCAATTTTGCGAAGGATGATGTTGGGCTGCTCTATGTGAGTGTTTTCGTTGGCGCTCTTATAGTTTCGCTATGTTAACCTTTCTTGATGGATCCTTAGCGAGGAAATATGCCCCTTCTCATGGAGAGGCTAGCGTCCCTCCCATCAGCTTCATTCCCTTTAGAGAAAACCCTTGGTCTCTCCACGCAAATAAAGGCACTCTTCGGAAAATGGAGACCACTTTTCATCGAGCATGCGAGGGTGCATCGACACTGGATGAGGAGGGGGAAACAGAGTATTGAATATATCAGTCCAAGGGATGGTGAGTGTGATTCTTACCACTCACGCACCATGAGATGAACCCTAACATATAATGATAGAGAGGCTGAAAGATGATGGCCTGGTCTGGGAGATTGTGGTCGGCGCACCGGAACAACCGAGAACTCCAGCTCAGTAGCTCGAAGTCGGAATATGGCTGTAGCTGTATGATATAGACATAAGGCTATTAATGAGTTTAAAAATGAACCCTCTGGGAAGTGGTTCTAGCTGAGTCAATTCTGCGCCAAGTTAGAATACGCGGGGTAAAAACACCAGGCCAAAGAGATTATATACAAATTAGTGTTTCTGTTCGGTGTTAATACCTGGATTCGTGGTCCCATGGTTCAGCGGTGCTTGTTGGGCGCTTGGATGGGGAGGATAGGCGACCCGCGGGAAACCAACTTTTTATTGAGCAAACCTTTTGGGAAACCAACTTTTTAGCGAGCCAAGGAACGGGGTGAAGTTCGTAGGGGGTAGAAGTACTCGTCCGACCGGCAGGCATGTGCGCCGAAGAAGAGCCGCAATGGGAGTTCAGGCACGTCTCCATACGCACATCTTGTCGACGAAGAAACGAATGAGGAAAACGAGAGGCCGCACTGGAATTTGTAATACTTCAGCCCCAACATATTGCATGTCCTCAAATCGGCAACAAAGTATTCATACAACTTCGCTCACTTCGCCCTACACAACATCCTTCATCAGCGTCCCTTTCTCCCAGTCCAACACCCAACAAGCAGTCGGACGGATGTACGTACGCTTCCCCAGTCCACTCACAATCGGTGTTTTGAATCCGCGTGCATTGCCTGGTCACTTCGAATTCCCCCGACTCGTCGTGCACGAGTCCAAGCACAGCTACGTGTGGGTAAGGCCATGGGCTGCATCGTTGTGTCGGTGTGTCAACTGCGCAGTGGACAACGGTGTGAGTTGGTGGCGAAGGGCAAGTTGTTTCTGGGACTGACAAATGGGTACGCACTCGCAGTACTCGACATCGCCCACCGCTGCCACCGCTTTCTCCCTAGCCAAGCGACCCTTTCCTCTCGCCCTCTCTACGCCCAACAACACAACAACATGTTCCCCGTCTCCTTCCGCACTCCGAACGCTTCATCATGTGCTCTGCTTGCCGGGCAGTCACGTTGTTCGTTCGGATCAAGCGAGAAGCAGTGGTGCTGGGCGGGTGGTGCTGGTGGAGCGTGAACAAGATGTGCTAGCGGTGAAGGAGCGCTCGGTGTTGTGGTGGCGGGCTTCATTGGACGCGCGGTAGTGGCGATACAGCTCGGCATCGTTGGACGCGAGCACAAAGCGGTAGTGGTGATACAGCTCGGCGTCGTTGGACGCGAGCACGAAGCAGTGGTGGGATTGGGTCTGGGTACAAGGTGAGTCTATTATTGTGTACCAACCATGACTGTCTTGCTTACCTTTTCAGCTCACTATCTCGAAACTACGGAAGCGACCAAGAGCGACGGCGCCGACAACACCTGCATCGCGCACAAGGCATATCGACAGCGACCCAAGGCAACGGAGGGCCGAGGCGAAGGAAAGAGGGTGTCGCCAGGGTAAGCCGGTCGTACACCGTCGAGCTCTTGTTGAAGCACTCTCTTTCATTGCACGGGTCGGCTTTAGGTGACAGAGTCTGGAGGATGTTGGAGGACGGTGACAGTCTGCCGGTTGTATCTGCGGTGAGTCTTCCACGTAATCCGGGGGGTTCTGGGCGTTGGTACGGTGTTGTTGCAGGGTGCTCCAGGCGGCGAGGGTCGAGGCGGTGGAGGCATTCCTTGCTGTCGTGATCTTGCCTTGCACTGCAAGACTTGTCTCCCATCTTGGCTCTTTCTATCTGAGCATCTCTCCACAACGGACCCCACCTTCGCGCCCTCCCAGATCGCCTGCTATCCGTCGCCGCGCTGAGCATCACACTCGAGATCGCACCTCAAGCGGGGTTCGTGTACCAAGGGCATTCATTTCTTCTGCGTCCCTGAACACTCGCACTTTCGATAGGCTGTGAGCGGGTCGCATCTCGCGTCTTGGTGGTCTAGGATGATACGGTAAGTTCAGAGTTCATGAAAACGGCGCAAATCTCACTGACTCGTAACAGTCTTGTCACCGTTTAAAACTCGCCCCTTCACCAGCATTCTCCCCAGCCGAACCCGTGCACATGGTGCTAGGGTTACCGGGGGTGGTTGTCTGTGGTGGTAGGAGGCAAGAGAGATACAATCCAAACTCGTGATCTCTCGCGCACTGATTTGATTCTGAACGACCGTATTCTACTGCGCGCCCTCAAACCGACTCTTGACTGACTCACCGGGGCAAAGCTGGGGGCAACTGTATGGAATGCTTTTAACTGAGGAATGGAATACATTTGGGGCACTATAATATACGTTAACTTGTAAACTTGAGTCAATAGCCTCACTTAGGGGCATCAATATATGTGCATTTGTTCTGGAAGGACTGTCACACGGTCACATGGCCTTTGATGCGGTTTTTTCTTGGCACAAAATCCGCCGCGGACAAGAACCCGAGCCATAAATGGCCTCGGAATATAGACAACTTGAGAAACTCAAAGCGCTTAACATTTAAGCGCCCAGTCCCTGGTTTCCTGGGCTCTATTCCTACTAGCTATATACTTTCCACGCCTGGTAGTCAGATGTATTAGAGCCCAGGCCGCCTCAGCACTGACTCCCGATAAGTGCCTTCTTCCTATAACGGAGATTCTCGTAGACACATAATCCAGATACTCCCAGGGCTCACTCATACAGAACAACACTATAGGCTTTCAAATACTCTCCATTGAACAACAGCAAAGACATGAGTACATTTAATCTGTAGGCTATCAGAACTCCATAAAAAGCTTGCTGCTGCTTAAGGTGAGAACTTGGTTGGAACTTGGGCGACCAAAGGGAAAATATGATTTCGAGAATTAGAGAACTCTGGCAATGATGGCACATCTGTTTAAGAAGGCCCAATATCTCCCATGAGTTGAGGCGAGGAGTAACCTGGAATAATTCAAATTTAACTCCTTTCCAATGAACTCAAATAATGTTGCTTACCGATACTGTTCCTGCCGTAGGGAGTCAAGATGTACGAGGCTCTCTGCAACGCTTTAAGATGACCAGATTTAGGGACCTTAACGTGCTGGGAGATGAGCCAAGCAAACCCATCGGCGTCCGAAAGGGCCATCTCCATAAAGCAGACTGGCAAAAAGGAGGTGGCTTCAAAGTCAATAGCTATTATCTTGCCTTGCTCGTCCTTCAAGAAGTTGTTTTCGTTCATGTCAGAAAGGCGCAGGTAGTGTTGTTTGGGCCTGGGCTTGGCCTGAAGCCCGCGGCTTGGGCCTGGCTTTTGCGGGCCTGGGCTTTCAAAAATGCCAGGCCAAGCCCACTTTTGCTTTGACTTTGGGCTTGGGCTTGGCCTGGGCTTTCACTACAATAATTCAATACAAACCATAGCTATTGATTTTTACCATTTCAATACAAATATTTGTAGTCTCCAAACTGATTATGTACCATATCACTCAAAATAGTACTTGCCATGCATGGGAATTGAACTGTTAGCCTCCTGTCGTGATTTGTGCACTCCAACCGGTGTGCTATTATAAGAATATAAATTGTTTTGTCAATTTCTCGTGACATAGTGGGCTTGGGCCTGGCATATTTCGAGGCCAGGCCCAAGCCCAGTGAAAGCCCACACCAAATGTGGGCCTGGGCTTGGCCTGGCTTGGTTATTTTGGGCTTGGCTTGGCCCGGCCTGGGCTTTGAAGCCCAAGCCCTGACAACACTAGGCACAGGCGAAGACCATATGCTTCAACCTCTGGCAAACCTCTGGGGCAAAGGTCACAGAATACGGATGTTTTGCAAAGCACAGAATCTACAAAGCGTCAATACCATGGTGACATTTTTGGGGTGGGGGCTCGACCAGGAGTTTACTTACGCCATTGACATGGTTCTCCAGTTCTTGTACAGAGCCGTATGCGACAGATGATTCGCAATCTACAAAAAAGCGGTGGCCAATAATCCCTCCACCAACTGGCCCAGGGCGCAATTCCGGCCCCTGGATGCCGAAAAGGTACTGCACAGCAGCCCCCACACGTTTGGCGTCCTGGCTCGTGCATGCTGCCCCTTTGACATACTCCATCACGATGAAGCCATAGCCCTTTGCTTTGAAGGCAAGATATACAAGCGGTACACGCACAGGCGCGTCGTCCGTTGTGGTGTTGATCAACTGAGCTACGAAGTGCTGCGTCCGCGCTTCGCTCATGTACACCACCTCACCAAACTTTACCCATGCGTATGCTGCACTCCCGGGCCCGTGGAAGAGGGGAATGCCCCATATTTCGGGTGTCGTGGAACTGAAACAAGCTTTTATAATCTCGTCGGGGGTTGCCAGGTCCGCGGGCTTGCCTTCATTATCGACGAAAACTTGAATGGGTTTCGACATGTCGGCGCAATGTCGGCGTCCTGGAAAGGAAGGAGTGGCAGGAGAGAACGATGGCGAATATGAGAAAGACCCGGACACCAGGGGATGAGTGCACCTCTCGTGACTGGTTTCTTCATTTAGAGACCGGTTCAGCTGTGCTCAGGTCTACAGGTGACAGCGAGGCTGAGGGTGAAGACAGGTGAAGATACACGGGGGAGGCAGTGCATACTATGTGCGTGTGATCAGTATGTTCCTGATGTAGTCCGACCTCGGTGGCAGTTGGTTTCAGTGTTTCTCGCACTTAAAAAAGCAGCCCAATAGAGTATGAGTTACCATTGAAATAAAGCAGACCGGAACTCGAACATCAACACGTATTAGTATGCAAGCAAGCTATAGCCAAATCCCTACTTCGAGCCACTCAGCCCGGGTCCTCGGGGTTTCGGGTGCACCGACCACCATCTCCCAGACCAAGTCGTCATCTTCCCTCCTCTCTGTTGCCAAGATTGATTAGGCTATCCCCCTAGTTGCGAACGAAGATAGGACTTTAGGCTTACCGCTTTCCCGACCAATGAATTCCACGGTATGCTTCCCCCTCCTCATCCACCGGCCATTCACCCTCGCGTCCTCAATGAGAAGTGACTTCCACTTTCTGAACAATGCTTTCGTCCAGGCAGAGAGGTCGAACACTTTTTCAAGTGGAAAGGTTTCTGGCGGGAGGGACGCAATTCGTTCGAGAAGAAGCGGTACCTCCCTGTGCTACGAAACCGAAGAAGAAATTATCAGCATCACCTGTAGGCACAACTCGACGAAACATAAAGCAGATTACCCACATAAAGCAGCCCAATATTCCCCCTGTTCAACTCATATGCCTCCATCTCCCTGGCTACCTTCAGCAACTGCAACCCACTTATGCTCTCCCTCAAGATGCTCGGGCTTGAATCCTCGGTGCGAACCTCGGCAACATTTCTACCTTCGTCAAGCAGTATCCCCAACGTATGCACCCACCTTCCCACCTTCCCCGCCGGCGAGCCTACATGATGACGAGTCGAGAATCCCTCCAGCTGGCCTATTACCTTCAACCAAGACACCTCTCCCTGGAAAGAAGGCGCGATCTCGATACTCAACTCCAATGGCTTCCGACGCATCTCCTCCCGTGCACAGGCCAGATCCCTTAACGCATAGTAGTCGTCCTGCGGCGTTATCGGAAAGCTCGAAGTATAACACAAAATGAGTCTTCGGAGGGAAGGCACGACGAGTCCAGACCCCGTGCCGTTCGGGCGTGTCAGATTTTCGAGGTCCTGGGGCGGGATGCTGTTCACAGTGAGGGAATGAAGTTCTGGGCAGATATTTAACACCCGGGTGAGTGCCCCACCCTGGTTGGTATAGGACGCACAGTCCGGCAGAATTGCGAGAGAGCGGATGACGCAGTGGCTTTGTTGGATGAGCGCCATGATGTCGGGGAAAATGGTGTCGACGCCAGAGGAGACGACAGAGAGGTCTTCGAGAGAGGGAATGATGAGCCGGCGAAGGATGGTCGAGTTGCTGGCAGTAAATTTTAGATGCAGCCGGGTGAGGGTCGAGTGTTGGACTGGGACGGCGATGGAGTAGTTGATGCTTGTGAATGGGAATGAGCAGATTAGGGACTGAAGTTTCGGGGAGCCCACTAAGGCGAGGTGGAAGCCGACGTCTTGGGGAAAGATATCCTCGTGGTAACTGAGGAGTTGTGACCAGGGCAGATGTATCTTGTCGCGTACGTCCACACCGTACTTTCCTGGGAATCGGAAGGAGGCGTGGCGAAGGCGCGGCGCAATCGCGAATTGGTCCAATCGTACTGGAACATCTGGGTGCAAGACTTCCATTGATATTCTTTCTAGGAGGGGGAGCTTTCCAGCCACGGAATTGAGGAAGTAAACGTGCGCCGCGGGGAGTGAGAACCCAACATTCTCCCATTGTGCTGAATATCGGGCGAGGACAGCGAAGGCACGCTCAATGACGAGCTGTATGTCGCGTGGGCGTCCATATGCAAGGGTCGGAGCCACGTTGAACGTGAACGTGACAGGTTGTGATCTGGCGCGTTCAAAACGATCTTCGAGGGAGGATATGAGCAGTTCTGAGGCACTCTCAGGGCGGCAGTTGTGTAGGTCAACACGGATGTGCCCAAGATTCTGCCAGAGCGGAGTGCAAGAGTACGATACATGGTTCCAGTGATGATTTACGGCAGTAAAGCATCTGAGAGCCTGGAGTGGGTCATCGGAATCCTTGGCTGAATTGGCTACTAGGGTCAGGATTTGTTCGAGTATATCACTTGGAAGGTCCTGGGCGGGTGAGAGATGTGGGTTATCGGGCATGTTCTGTCGTTGCAACTCAGGATTGACCAGTGCGCTATATGACGAGTGAATTACTGACCAAAGCACTTTTCAATCGGTCCCTCCTCGAAGAAGCTGTGGTTGAAGCGGTCGTGGCAGCATTCGGGTTGACGGTTGACCCTGATCATGGCTGTACAAGTCAAGCCATGGGAAGGATTGATTTTGGCCTCATCAAGAAGCTGACTAACACAGACCCCTGACTGGAAACACGGCGCTAAACTCGAATAGGTGAGAGAGACGTACCTCTGGATGTAACCCCTCCCGAATATGCTGTGAATTGGTGCTGTGCTTGAAGCTGTCCCAACTTTGCCCGCATTCCGCTCATGGCTGTCCAAAGTCAAGCCGCGGCGCACTGATTCCGGCTCGATTTATAAAAGTCCCGAATTCAACCCAATGCCACAGGCGTACTCAGCCTGTAGTACGACCGGCCTATGGTCGACATCGGGTCATTGCCGAGAAATCTAGTTCACGTCTCTGGCACGTTGGGCACCCACATCACCACAAGTATCCCAACAAGGTCTCGCCCCGACCCTCGAATCGGCATGGCAAAAGCCCTGGGCGCCTATTCACAAAACCTCATCTGGTGTAACCTGTCTATAGGACGAGAATACTAGGTGCGCAAACAGGATTTTGAAGCCGCGATTTCTCTCGCACCACAATTGAGAAGATACGGCAAGGCTGGTGAGGTGGCGAAGAATTGGAGGGAGTGACGCGTGACTGTCGTGGTGGTCACGTCGACTCGCTCGAAACTCCTTTTGCTTTGCTTCCGTCCTCCATGTCCGTTTGCTCTCATCGCATATATTCGTTAAGATTCTCGTTGTGCATCCCTGGGGCCCATCCGAGCACATACCCAGAAGCTCTGCTTCTCGCCTAGATGTGTATGCCTGCTATTTGAGATTTTTCTACGGAAAGTTGATGGAAATTCCTCTTGGCCGGAAACCTTCAGACCCTCGCACGGAAGAGCTGACACGACTTGGACGGCAACTTCCTGCAAGGAGCTATCAATCAGGCTATCTAGCCTAATGCCGAAAAACTGGTTCGTTGATGTGTTTGTGGAATATCTCGGGAATACCCTCACAATATCATGATTCGTTGGATGCTTCTGTTTTCAGCTCGACTCTAAGGTTGAGCGTTTGAACATGCTGGAGTCTGAAATATCCAAACATCGCGTTCGCGCGGTGCCCAAGCTTACACCGTGGTTCATGACCTTGAAAGTTGAGTATTTTTGCAAGACCATCGCCGCCCCGTCAATCAAGAAGATTTCTTCAACCAGCAAATATGCAACTCCCTCCTCCTTCCCCCCTTCCATCCCTCAGCCTCTCTCTAATAAGCGCCCAGGGTTTCTAGCCAGTGTGGGAAGATATCTCGTGCGAATGTCCTTCCCGTTCGAGCGCGGCAAACGAGTCAAGTGACTCGCAATATTGATCACCCTTTATCGACGAAGCCGTCGAAAAAAGTGGATGCTGAGGCTGGTTCGGACTTCGTTATCACTATCACAATCGCTCAGATCCCATCCGCGACCTATCCCCAGACCCCTGTACCGCGCGATGTCGTCGTCTGCCCCCGTCGAAGCCCCCGCGGGCACCCACAAGGATCCTGTCACCCACAAGGATCCTGTCACCGGCGAGCTCATCTCCAAGCAGTGAGTGCACCGTGCTAATTAGACCAGACCCGTGTTTGATCAAGGAGCGCTTAGGGAGCTCAAGCGTCGCGAGAAGCAGAGGGCCAAGGAGGCGTCGAAGGCCAGCAAGGCCGCAGCTGCACCCGCACCGGCGGCGAAGGAAAAGGCAGAGGCCAAGCCCAAGGAGGAGGAGCTCAACCCCAATGTACGCTGCACAACGTTCGAGTCATACACACTCACCTAATCCGATCCCAGCAATACTATGAGCTTCGTGCCCGTCAAATCAAGCACCTGAAGGAGACCCAGAACCCGAACCCCTACCCCCACAAGTTCCACGTATCCAAGTCGCTGACCCGCTACATCGACGAGTACGGTGCAGAGGGCACCATCGCCGCTGGCGCCCGTCTCGACGGAAAGATCGAGCAGCTCGCGGGCCGCATCCACAACATCCGTGCCAGTGGATCCAAGCTGCGCTTCTACGACCTCCACGGCGAGGGTGTCAAGGTCCAGATCATGGCGACGCAGCAGGACGCCGAGGACCCGGAGGCCTTCGTCGCGCTTCACGAGATCTTCAAGCGTGGCGACATCGTCGGCGTCATCGGCACGCCCTCGCGCACGAAGAAGGGCGAGCTCAGCATTTCGCCCAAGAGCATGCAGCTGCTGTCGCCCAACCTGCACCAGCTGCCGAGCTCGCATTTCGGCCTTAAGGACCAGGAGACCCGCTACCGCAAGCGCTACCTCGACCTCATCTTGAACGACAACACCCGCAAGCTGTTCATCACCCGCAGCAAGATCCTGAACTACGTGCGCCGCTTCCTCGACAACATGGGCTTCATGGAGGTCGAGACGCCCATGACCTCGATGCTCGCTGGCGGTGCCACCGCGAAGCCCTTCATCACCCACCACAACGACCTCAACCTCGACCTCTTCCTCCGCATTGCCCCCGAGCTCTACCTCAAGCAGCTCGTCGTCGGTGGTCTCGACCGTGTCTACGAGATTGGCCGTGTCTTCCGTAACGAGGGCATCGACATGACGCACAACCCCGAATTCACCATCTGCGAATTCTATATGGCCTACGCCGATATGGAGGACTTGATGGACATCACCGAGGCCATGATTGAGGGTCTCGTCAAGACCTTGACCGGCGGCAGCACCAAGGTCATCTATCACCCTGACGGAAACAAGGGTGTCGAGGGAGCGAGGCAAGTAGAGCTCGAATTCCAGAGGCCCTGGAAGAGGTACGACATGATCTGCACGCTCGAGGAGAAGTTGGGCGTTACCTTCCCCCCTGGCGAGGAGCTCCACACCGAGAAGACGAACAAGTGGTTGCGCGAGCTTTGCGTGAAGCACAACGTCGACTGCAGCGAGCCCCGCACCAACGCGCGTCTGCTCGACAAGCTCGTCGGCGAGTACATCGAGCCTCTCTGCCAGTCCCCGGCCTTCATCGTCGGCCACCCCCAGGTCATGTCGCCCCTTGCTAAGTGGCATCGTTCGCGCCCCGGTCTCTGCGAGCGCTTCGAGGGCTTCATGTGCGGAAAGGAGTTCTGCAATGCTTATACCGAGTTGAACGATCCTTTCGAGCAGAGGCTGAGGTTCGAGGAGCAGGTTAGGCAGAAGGAGCAGGGTGATGATGAGGCACAGGGAATTGATGAGACTTTCATCGATGCGTATGTTCTTTCTTCTTGTTTTGTTGGGTAGCCAGTGTAACTGACTTGGCGTTTTCACCGTAGTCTTGAGCACGCTCTTCCTCCTACCGGTGGATGGGGTATCGGAATTGACAGACTTGTCATGTTCCTTACCGACTCGACCAGTATGTACTTTTACCTCTCAATCCATTGCCTCCACTCACCTGTTACTCGGTGCTTTTAGACATCAAGGAGGTCCTCCTCTTCCCCGCCATGAAGCCCCAGGACGCCGCCTCTACCGCCCCTGCGACGGCTGCCCCTGGCGCTCCCCCTCTCGGACCTTCTGGTCAGATCTAATTTGCACGTTGATTGCTAGAAAATAAATGAAGGTAGAGAAATGCTCTCGCTCCCGAGTTGCTGTTGGGTGTAAAATGTTATGATGTTTGGTAGACCAGACTATTTTTATTTGCTTTCTTTTGTCTTTTGTCTTTTCGTCCTGGGGCTGGGGCCTGTATTTGGGTGAAAGGGTTTGGTGCTTGTGTTTAATGCGGGCAACTTTCGGAATCTACAGTGGTCGGCTCCACACTCGAACTTCGATAGCACTGTTCTGCGGTTGTACTAATAGTTGTCTAGGTGTATTCGAGCAAGGGTGGCGATTTGGTCATGGACCTGTACGAACTGGTCCAAAGTCGGGGCGCGCAGCGGTAAACCAGTGTTACCTGTTTATTGTTCGCCGAAGGTCCATCCATACCTTCTCGCAAGGACAATTGGGTGCTTTGTGAGTATGGGCTTTGCTACCCTTGCATAGAGGATGCTGATCTCGGACAATAATGCAGCGGTGATTGCCCCTGGAAGTACATAAAAGCGATTGGTCGAGGGGCTCGTTCAAAACTACTCTCTCTCTAGAGCTCTCCGGTGAGTACGATGTCTCAAAACCCTCGTGTCGAGCTCACGTTTCAACAGATTGCCAAAGCTCGACCATGCTCCCCGGGCCCCCGTCCCTCATTGACAGTAAATGCTTCCCATGGGAACTTCTCGAAGAGATCTTTTTCATTGCAGTCAACCTGATCTACTGTAATGCGATTTTGCAATCCTTAAATCTCGTCAGTCGCAAGTGGAGAGGTATCTTCCTCTCTTCGCCACGCCTCTGGGGGAACTTGGCTTTCATTAGATTCGATCACATAGGCGACAAGAAGGAGCGCCTTTCTCACATTCTCAAGCGGCTTTCTTGCCAGCTTCAAAGAGCTGGTAACAGTCCCCTGTCATTCGACTTCAATGCCTGGAGCCATATGGAAAGCGACATCGACGACGTGGACGACTTTTCCCGGAAAATCCTTGCACTGCTCTGCAAGTATTCCCGACAGTGGAAAGTTGTGAAGCTCTTCCTGAATACGAGGGGGATACCGAATCTCGCCCCCATTCGCAACAACCTCCCCCTGCTGCAGAGATTGGCTATCGGCTTCTATGGACCTGGACCGACGGCGCCTGATTCAGCCGTGGATTACTTCGTCAATGCGCCTTCGCTTAGCCATTTAAGTAGTCAAGAACCAAGTCTCAAGGACCTCTTCCTATTTCCGTGGGCTCAGCTGGCAGCATACCGTAACCCCAATGCCGACACCCACTTCGCCTTTGCAAATTCGCCGAATCTGAAATCGCTCGAATGTGCCTTGACCCATCACCTTCGCCCGCAGCATACTTTCCTGTCGGAGTCTCTCACCCGACTTAAGCTTACTGAACAGTATGGCAGTTTACAGGTTCACCTCCCAGGTTTGGTCCTCCCAAAGCTTTCGTACTTGGCCATCTCCATGGACGAACCCACTGTATCGCTGTTCGAATCCCTGGATGCATTCCTCGCCACCTCCAAATGTCCGCTGCACACTCTGATTCTCAAGACCTGTCGCGAAGTCTGGAGCAAAGTAGACGGATGCCTGGCGGCCCTGTTGCTCCGGACCCCCGAGCTACGCGTGCTGAAGCTCGGTGGACAGATCCCCCATATAGACCTGGCGTGCCTCGCACGTACGGAGGGGGATGAATATGAGCTCCCGTTTCCCCTCGTACCCCACCTCCAGGACCTACGTTTCAAGAATCTCCCCCACTGGAGAGAGGAGTCTGACGCTGATGGTTATGCGGGCGCCATTAACGCTGTGGCGACCCGCCGAGAGGAAATGCATAGAGTCGGGCTGGCACACCAAAGACTCGATGTGCAGGTTTCTGCCATTGCAAATGTGCCTTGGAGGGAGGATGAATTCCGGCGGCGCCTCGAGGGCCACCCGGGGGTTGACGCGCCTGAAATGAAGCAGGTTATGCGTTGGACCCACGTGCTGTCGTTCGAATACTGGGGCAGGGATCTCGATTCGGAGTACTACAAGGCATTTCGTGCCCTAATCGCGGTTCTTAGGGAGATGGAAAGTTATGACATAGAGGGTTCTGACCTGAGGCTCCTTCACGTGCGTCCTTTTTTACTCTCTCAGAAGATTCACCCACATTATCGTATCTCCTATAGAGCAGTGAAATCTTGGTTCAATTAAAGGAATTCGCCGATCCGGGGGAGTGGCCTTTCGTCTCCAGAACCTTGGAACCCTTGGACTGGCTCTTGAAGATAAACGCGCGATTCACGGCCTTGTACGACAAATGGGAGGTTATTCTCATTCGAGACGCGAGAACTAAAAGATCATGGATGGACATTGTGGCCAAGCTCAGATACGTACACCAGGATTCAGGTCAGTACCAAGGACTTCATAATCGGTTATAACTTGCCCTGACAAATTCACTTTTCTTGGATAAATTGGGGTGTTACTAGGTCGTCGCTCCGATGACAGTCTCGGCTCGGAAATTATATTTGGTGCAGATTATGCTGACCATAGGGGATGGTTGGACTCCTTCATGACGAAGTAGATCGGCGGGAGCACCAAGAGCCTCAGGCTGAACCCAGCACACAACGCTCTGCTCAGTAGTTTAGCAGTTACCCGCTCGAGTCGGGCGCCTATCAGTTGATAACTTTATGCTGCACATCTAGCCACGCAAGTGATATAAATGCTACTCGAATCTTTCCATCTCTACAACCACAGCTGAACCCAAAGCTTAAGCTTTCTTTCATGGAAAGTATTACAAGTACGTTCAATCGACTCGGTCGCCACCCGGATGCACACCAGCGGACGCTACAAATATATTTCAGTTACTTCTCTGGAATTTCCACGTAACATCCAGAAACACAATGTACCTGGGGCTTTACAGAAACCTCCATTGATTCACCAGGGATGCCAAATGAGTATCCAGCGACACTTGCAATTGAGCGACACCCATGAGTGTGCATCCGGCTTTTTCCGGCTTTCTTACACACACAAACACACAAGTTTCATAACCGCAGTGGAGGTGGGCGTCCTTCTTCCATGCTTCCTCCCGTTTCCTCCCTTCCAACTTCTTCCAAGGCACGAGCCTATTCGCACTGAATAGAAGGTTGAGTGCCCGGTGACCAACCCTATCTAAGTAAGTGACAAACCAATCAAAACCCGATTCTTTTGTACTACTTATGAGTCTAGCTTATAGAGGACTCCAGGAACGAAAAATCATGCCCGACAACCCACATGTTGCACAGATAGCGCCCGCCCGCAATCTTGCAGGAGACATCTTGGAAGAGATTTTCTTCCAAGCGGCAGACTCACCGGCGAATGATGACCCACTTCAACCGCTTAGATCCTTTACAATGGTGAACCGTCACTGGCATCTTGTATACCACTCTTCCCCCCGACTTTGGCGAAATCTCGGCCACATCTGTGTGGACGACCGCGATTGCCCCGCGGGGGATGAACCCCAGCCGTTCATCGAATCTCTGGAGCATCGCCTTGGGCGTGCAACAACAACTCAGCCACTCACATTCTACCTCAGCACACCCGGATGGACATACAACCCTAGCCCCCAGGTTTATCGCACGACACAGCGCGTATTCAGCCTTCTTGCCCTCCGCGCGTCTCAATGGGAAGGTATCTCATTGTCGATGACCGCAAGGGCCATAAGTGCGCTTGGTGGCGCCCTTACAGGCAGGAGTCTCCCTCTACTGGAGAAACTTTCAATCGAGATCAGAGGAACCGGGAGACCTTCACATCTGGACTACTTTTCCTCGGCGCCACGCTTGCGCCATGTCGAGATTAAATTCTGCCGAATTGAAATCGGGAACGTCGTGCGCGATAACCTATGTCTTCCCTGGTCCCAGCTGCTTAGTTACCACGAGCAAGCACCCCCAATACCCAACTCAGACGACTTCTATGTGATTCCAACAACCACTCCTCACCTTCAGTCGCACATATGTACTTTACCCCTCAATCCTCAACTAAACTTCCCGGCCGCTCCTTTAGGCCACAAGGCATTGACTCGACTTCACTTGAAATTTACATCTCCTGATTCCTCAGTCCTTCGACGCCTCACTCTCCCATCCCTCAAGGACCTCTCAGTCACTTCCTTCGGCATTATGACTATCTTCTCGGACATAGCATCTCTCATACGCCGTTCGTCCTGCCAATTGCAAGCTTTGGCTATCTTACCTGTCTGCAAGACCTTGCATGAGCGAAGTGGTGAGCTCAGCCAGGTCTTGGAACTCTGTCCTAATCTCACACGGCTCTGCGTCAACAGCATACCACCAAAGGATACAGAGATTCTGGCAGAGATCGATAGGAGCACTTTGGGCTCTGGGCCTATAGTACCTGCCCTTCGGCAACTGACCGTATGCTACACCGTGATGTTCCCCATGGATGAAGATTACGCCGGGTTCGACGATTTGGCTCGGGCGCGGGAGAGAATGTTCCACGATGGACATACTGCAAACTTGCTGGAGATGAGTGTCGGGATGGTTCATTATAGCCCGTTTGAGGACCAGGTTTGGGCTTGGGTTCTAGGCTCATTGGAACGTTTCCCGTTTCTTTACATGCCTGAGATGGACCAGATTAGGAAGTGGGCGGAGGTGCTCCATGCACAGTTGAACCGGAAATGGTTTGACACTAGGAGAAAGGAAAGGGGTGTGGTAATGCCATTTCTGAAGGCGTTGGAGTTGAGGAAGACCTTGAGAGAGATGGAGGAGTTTGATTTTGCAAGCGGTGACGTGAATCTGCTTTATGTGAGTACATGTCGCCTTTGTACCTGTAAGTGCGTTGACCAGTTCCTATGTAGCGGGGGCGTATTCCTACTAATCCTGCTTGAGCAGGTTACCTCCCTCTTGCCAAAGATGTTCCCCCTCAATGCGATATTCGGACTCTCCTTACAGGCAAATAATTTGTACCGGAGATGGAAACCGCTTCTAGTCGAGCATGCCCGAGTCAACAGGCGCTGGACAGCTGCAGGCGGGCGTGGGATTCAATATGTGGCCCAGCGGAGCAGTGAGTGCTCTCACTCCTCTATGGACTGACAGAGAACGCTGACTTGGATCAACAATAGAGAGGCGGGACAACGATGCGTTGGTATGGGAAATGGTAGTCGGTACACACCCAAAAGCGAGGAGCCGGAATGAGTGGCTCGATATTGGGGTTTGGCCAGAGGTCTAAGTATTTACACAGCTTGAGTTCCGATGAGATGGGTATATTCTGTTTCGTTTGAAGGATTCGAAGTGCTGCGCAATACAGGTGTTTCTGGTAACAATGAGTGAAGGGGCTGAAGGAGCGAAACGAGAGAGA
Organism: Ephemerocybe angulata; assembly: GCA_013368325.1. Taxonomy (NCBI): domain Eukaryota; kingdom Fungi; phylum Basidiomycota; class Agaricomycetes; order Agaricales; family Psathyrellaceae; genus Ephemerocybe; species Ephemerocybe angulata. The sequence goes on from JAACJK010000064.1 coordinate 408,155, forward strand.
AAAAGGATTCGATTCTGCCCAGCGGAAGGCCTGGGAGGAGAGATTGTGATGGTTTGACAGCCGGTTCGGCACTGACGCACTCAGAGCGCCCAGGATTCCCTCTTGGATCCGAACCTCATCATCGCATGCTAAAGACAGGGAAAGGCTATTTGATCCATTGCAACTGCCTGCTTAGGAGTCAGGTAAGTGTCTTGGTGATAGGGCTATGGTTGCTGTCAAAGTCCCGCAGGCTCGGAAGAGCGATTTACTGACATTGAGAACAGATTGAATGGAGCAAAGCCAAGTGCGTCCATCGCAGAAATCCTCCCTGAGGAGCTTCTCGATAAGATCTTCTACTTTGCTGTGAAATGTACATTGCAACACGAAGATCGAATTTAACCTTTGAAATCGCTGGTAGCGGTTAATCGCGAGTTCCATCGTCTTTTCCACTCTTCTCCTCGTCTCTGGCGTAGCCTTGGCTGTATTTGCATTCGCACCCGACATTCACTCACCAAAAATCAGCCGGGTTCGCTATGTCTCTTCGAGCTCGCCTCGAGCGTGCCGGGTCCCAGCCTTTGACATTCTCCTTCGATGCCTCGTTGGCGGACTTCGCCGACGTGCTGTACGCCACCGGGCACGTCTTTGGCATCCTTGCTCTCCATGCCTCTCAATGGGAGGATATTAGCCTAATAATGCACTCCGGGGCCCTCCATATCCTCAACAACGCCCGTGCGAAGGTCCCATTGCTAGAGAAACTGACGCTGCACGTTCGGGGATCAAGTCGTCCTTCCGGGTTGTCCATCGACCAATTTGCAATTGCGCCCCGCCTACGTATGTCGACATTCAGCTTCCTGGAAACTCCTTGGAGGAGCGTTCTGGTATCATTCTTCCCGATTGGCTTTTATCCCGCTATCACGAACTCTACCGACCTCCAATCCCTTTCCTGCAATTTCCCTTGTCGTCAATCTCCGCACTTTTCCGATAACAGACGCTGGCTGCAGAACCGAACTAAAGGTGGCATTGAGTACATCTATATCCATGATAATGGTGAGTGCAACGTCGAGTTCCCATCTCCAGACCCCCGCTCATACAAAAACTCATATCCTACAGCAGATCGACTGGAGGATGACCGTCTGGTCTGGGAGGTTGTCGGCTCAGTTACGACCTCACTCAGGTCGAAACCGGGGGAGAAGTGGTTCTAGATCAGCAGACAGTAGTGCAAGATGTTCGGTCTCGGCAACAGGTATACAGTACATATCGACATACATTACGATTTGACCAGACCATTAACACCCCTCAAATGGCTCAGGCATTCCTCATGAAGCTCTTGAACGATGTCCTAGCGTGCAAATACGTCAGGCTCAGCAGGTGAGGCGGTCACTTTGCAAGCTTACCTTTGCAGGCAAAACTTTGTTCATAGCGCTCACGCCGGCTCCAGCCCAGACAACGACGCGGTCCAAGTCTTCAGTCTCCGATGCCGCTGCGTACTTCTGTCGGATGACATTAATATCGTCTCCCTTCTGGAAGTCGTCGTAGGTCGCTGTAACAGTCGATCAGCTCCCCTCTACTTGACAAGCATTCAATTTAGGCTCACCATTTCGAATCGCGCGCCCGTCGACATACTTGGGCCAATTGTGGTATCCCCTCGCTTCATCGAAAGCCAGCGTGCGGACAGATTGCGGAGATTCCGCGTCCAAGATAACTTGGCGCTGCTTGTCAGAGTAGAGACTCTCGGGAGAAAGGAGGAAGCGGGTCCCCAAGGCGGCACCTGAGGCTCCAAGAGTGAGAAGCGCCGCCACCTGCGATCCAGTCGCGATACCGCCGGCGGCAATGATTGGAGGTCCATTTGGACCTGCCTTGGAAAGGATCAAAGGGAGGAGGGTGAGGAGTGGAAAACCCTCCGCGGCACCGTGCCCGCCGGCTTCGATGCCCTGTGCGACGATTATATCCGCTTTCCAATCGTCGATAGCAACCTGGGCCGTCTCGGGGAAGGAAACTTGGACAGCGAGGAGAGGGTGGTGGCCGGTCTTTTCAACGAGTTCGCGGTAGTACCCGACCCACTTCCCAAGGTTGTCGCCGTGCGAGAGCCAGATGGCTCTGACTCGGTGCTCGAAAGCGATGGAGATGAGCTCCTTGGCTTTTGGCTCGGACTCGTCAAGAATCCATCCGATATATCCTACACCGATCGGGAGCGTCGAGTCGGCGGGGACGTCCAGAATTGACCGAGCTGTCGCTAGCTCTTGTTTGACCTGGTCGGGCGTTTCGAAGGCTATAATAAGATCAAAGCTTAGATAGAGGCCATTTGGCCATGCACCCTCGAACACACCTAACCCCATAAATCCAAATCCCCCAGCACGCGATACTTCCGCCGCAAGTTTTCCTATGAAAGAAACAATTGTTTGGGCTCGGAAACCGACGAAATATTGGCACTCGACAGACCTCCACTACCAAAAGCCATTGCAGGAACGACCACAGGAGAGGTAATCCCTGTAAGAACGATAAGTGGGTGTGATGTACCTGATCTCGGGGCATTGCGAACCGAGGAGCTCAGTAAGTTTGGTCTGAATCTTCGCCATGATAGTGCAAGGGATGAGATATGGCGACGATATCCAGCCTTTCGCCGTACTTATATCCCTTGTTTGATATATCGGAAGGAAGAGTCGAGAGATCAGAAACTAGGGGTATGTTGGTCAGCTGCCGCCGGTCATCTCGGAAGGTGAATCGCAATAGGCCTCTGTACGTAGACCGTATGTAGTTGGCAAAGGCCGCGAAGCCCGAATGTAGTTGGCAAAGGCCCGAAGCCCGTCGGTTGCATGTGCTCTGAGGCTGTTGAGGCCACAAGAACTCACCCTTACAGGAAATGGGGTAAGTATGAGCGTCATGTGTCGATTGGGGCCGCTCATTTTCGATCCCCTGTAGGCATACATAGCAATTATGACGAGCTCATCGATATGCTTGCGGTGATTGGAAGGTCGAAACCTCGCCAAGATGTAATTCAGGATACCGAACGCAGGGCTTGCATGACACCGCCCAACAGGCATGCAGTAAAATATATCTAGACCCCCTTCGGCTGAGGGCATCAAGTGATCAACAAATGGGCGCTAATGCAGTACGATAATAAGCGCCCTATATTATCGGGGTAATTCCGGGAATGTCACAATCAAATGCAATCAAGAAGCTTCAATGGTATTGCGAAGAAACGTTCTACACATCTGGAGAAGGCGATGGAGATTGAGAAGGAGCTGAGCAAGAGGATGGGGAGGGGAATTGTAAGCCTGGGCCCTGAGGTCGATGGATATTCGACCTCCACTGACTTTCGAGCGGTAGCTGACGGGATAACGCTTTGGCTTCGTTGCGAGAGTAAGTGTACCGTACATGTTTTACGTAGATAAAAAAATACATACCTTCGTTGCGAGCATAAGTGTACAAGGAACAACGAAGGTGATGCAGAGAAAATAACAGGGAATCGTCCTACAATCCCAACGTGACCGTAACACGTCGTAAGCCCAACATAGGGCAGTGGGCTTACAGGAATTCAATCGGTCCGTCTGGGTTGTTGACGTTCTCGGTAACCCAATAATTATAGAGATACTCCTCTGTCACTTTCTCCTCGCCAATCGTAGCAGTGACATCGAAATAGATGCGATCATCAATCTTTTCTGTTCCGTGGAAGGTGTAGAAATCGAATCCTGCCACCGCGGGCACGATTGTGTCTCGTTCGAGCGTCGCAGTTGATTTGATGAAGTTCAGTTTGTTGTTCCTCAGGAATGTCTCCACCGATGCAGAGACCTGGCCAATGGTGCCTGCGTCGTTTCGAATCTGATATATAGTGAGAACCAGCCAGCATGTCGATCGAAGGTTACTCACAGCCATCGTAAAACTCCAAATGAAATCGGGGAATCCTTGCCCGTGGAAGCTCAAATCTCGAGCCCAAATGACTTTATCTTGGGCAATCGGGAATCCGGCGCCGCCATTATCATAGATGTCTGCCTGACCTCCGTTCCCTTCGTCGACCTCGAACCAGAATTTGGAGATCGAGGTATTGGCATCGATAGTAGGATTGAACCAGTAGTGGGTTGGGGTATGCCCCAGTCGTGCGGCAAGGGCACCATTCGTGGTCTCCGTGACCTTGAAAGGCGATGCAGAGTGGGTCTGTCCACCAGATATACGATCTTCCCACTTGAGGGTTACCTTCCGGTTGTCGTTCGTGGTCAAGAGCTGTAGAGCCTTGGACTGAGCAAGACGGCCCAAGAATCGGATGGACACATGGATGATGGACGTACCCGAATTTCAGTATGTAGGCCCAGAGTCTGATTGAAAGTAAGGAAGCTCCGCCCGACTTTTGCTTTAATCGGCTCGAATACGTCGGTGAGCTCAACGCCCTTGGGTACCGTGTTGATCATCCTCTCGAACAGGTCGCGGCATCTCGCTTGGAAGGTATCCTCGTCAGCCAGTCTGTAAAGCAAGTAAGATCGGTTCACTATCAAGTCTATAAAAACCCTGAAACCTGAATAAACTAACGTTTCCATGGTCTTGTTTCCATCGCTTCCGAAGATCCTCTTATCAGACACCACTGTCGCGTTAGGGTGGATTACCAGGAGATTGTTAGTCGTATCCTTGAGGTACTCGAGGACCCTATCATTGAAATTGGTCAAGGAGTCTTTAGCAAGTTGGAGGGTGAACAAACTTACACAGCATTGTCAAAAGTTCGCGTTGTGTCGAACTCGCTGACTGGTTTCACTGCAGTGGTATTGTCAATAATATCTGGGAAGTCCCCAGCTGTGACTCCCCCAAGGGTATGCCCACATGCGACGAGCTCGATCATCTCCGTCTTGTTGAAACCCTGCTTCCTGAACTTCTCGGTATGTTCCTCCAACGTCTGAGTTGGCTCAGGTACGCCTGCTGGCCCAGCCTCCGTCGCATCAATGCGTCCTCCCCGGAAGGGAATGAGAGGGCCTCCGCATTCTACGACGGAGTGGACGACACCGAGCGCAATGACATCGGCGCCTATCGTCTCATGTCAGCCCACAGCACAGACAATTTCGCTGGCATTACATACCACTAACGTATCTGGTCAACTGCGAGAGTTCCTCTAATGAGAGCGGGAACGCGTTCCCCACATTCTACAACATATCTTTCAGTAAAGTTGATAATGCATAGGGTGCGAATGGCCGTACCTCGGGGCGATCCAGTTCGTACAGAATGGAACGGTCAAGTCCTCCCAAACCATCGTCATTGGCATTGTGAGTTGCCATGTCGTGGTACGCCTGTTTATGAATCAGATTCATGCAAGCTATTATCGGGAATTGGAACACTCACCACTCGAACCCATTGCGCAGCCGTACTCTCACCAGGAGCCGAAAAAGGCTTCTGCTTGCACTGGAAGATGAAGTTCGAAAAGCGAGTTGTGTCCTCACGAAGCAAGGCTGGCCAGCCAACTTCAGCGCCACCTTCAAGCCACAGGCTTTCCAGCTCGTTGCTGCGATAGTCGGGCCACCTTTGCTGCCCGCCTTGCGCAGAGGCCAAAAGCGGCGCACCAGAAAGAAAAACGGCTCCTGCGACCCGGAAAAAAAAATCGAGGTTCTTCATGGCGTCGACCTTGTTTATCGAGTGAAGCAGAGGACGATGATAATGAAGTAGAAGTGTTCTTTACATGGTGGCTTTTATGTTTCTGGTACCTGGTCGGACCAGCTGCCCTGACGACCGCCACCAGTGATCTGCAGACAATGGGCGGCGTTCGATGGCCTACAGATTTGTCGGATTTGCAGCTCCATGTGAGCGTTGAGCGCTCTACGTGAGACGTACCAACACAGCGGGGATGGCTTGTAGTATAATACGTTACTGTTAGTACAGACGTGTGGTAATAGGAAAAGATTGTGCTCAGCTCATTGACACCGGTCTGGTGGAACGTGTCTGAAATCCCACGAAAAATCTCCAGAGTCCAAAGACTCCAAACACCTTGATATCGGCGGGAACTTGGGATACATACATGTGCATGATTCCCCTTGGGTATGTCAAAAATATCACTAGATAGTAGTCATCCCAAGCGACGCTCACCAACTATGCGCATTATGTCTCCAGGAACATGAAAGCTTCGAATCAATGAGTATAGAATAAGCGCCGAGAGCGCCAGTGATCTACCGGGTTCGACGGTTGAATCAACGGCCCTGTTACCGATCCACCATGAGTATCCTTGGACACGGCAGTTATGCGCCATATGGACTCTCGGTGCCGAGTGCCTAGAATTGCGCTTCCTCAAGATGAACGCGGTCCATATCACGGCCTCATGAAGCCATGAGGGTAGAATTACGGTAATATCTTCAAGGCCCCCGAGGGGAATCTGCGGAAGAACTTGACTTGTCTGTTATCGCAGGCAACGAGTTTCGTAAGCCCTCGCAAAAGTCTCAGAAGTCGGAATCCTCAATCCAAGGGCCGAACCGAAAGTAATGGAGCTCGAGGCTCGGAATCCGGATCGAAAAAAAGTCTCTCTGCCTGGGAGTCGAACCCAGCTTTCGCGCGTGACAGGCGCGTGTACTAACCGATATACTAGCAAAGACATATACATGGAGGCTAAACGCACAAACACAAGATGCTCGATGTCCAAGGCATCTTTTCTACGGGCGCCTAATATTTTCCTATCCTTGTTCCTCGTTTTCCTTTAGCAACGGCGTCAACCAGTGTACGTAGCTTCGAATGATTTACAATTCCAGTCTATAGAGAGTACATACAGGGTCGAGGAATTCAACTGATAAGATGCAGAGGGAGAGAAGAGTGAATGAAGACAAAGGAAAATGCATAAGGACGTGCGATGGATGATCTATCTACAAGAATTGAGTCCACGAAACCACAACAAAAGACCGACCTCAAAGCGCCGCCCTCTGGAACTTAGGCTCAACACCATCCTTGACCGCCAAGAACGGCATCAAGTCGCTCGTCAAGAACTCGCTCGGCCACTGCTTCCTAATCTGCCCCTTCAAATAGTCCCTCGCAAGCTTCACATTCTCGTCCTGCACCCCCGGCACAATGCTCTTGATCGTCGGCACCGTCCTGTCGATGATGGCGTCGACGTACTCTCTTGTGATGAGCTCGCCGGTATCGTGCACGCGCAGGCCGTACTTCACCCACTGCCAGAGCTGCACGCGCGTGATCTCGGCGGTGGCGGCGTCCTCCATGAGGTAGTTGAAGGGGATGCAGCCGTTGCCGCCGACCCAGGCTGCGGTGTAGGCGAGACATGTGGAGACGTTCTCCTGGATTCCGGCGAGCGTGATGTGTCCAGGGACCTTTGTGTCTAGGAGGTCGGCAGCAGTGACCCGGACATCGGTGCGGAGGTTGTGGTACTAGACGCAAGGAAAAGTAAGGATCGGTTGGAAGGAGGGTTGGAAGGATTACACACCTGGTTGGGACCAAGCATGTTCTCGTCGAAGACTTCGCGGGCGATCTTGTTGATTAGAGGATGCGCGATCCAGGTGCCGTCGTGTCCGGCAGTGACCTCGCGCAGCTTGTCGGCGCGAACCTTGGCCATGGCGACCTCGTTGGCCTTGGGGTCGTCCTTGATGGGAATTTGGGCGGACATGCCACCCATAGCCGCAACTTTGCGCCTGGAGGACGGATTAGCGGGTGCTCAACATGAGAATACGAAGTCTACTCACTTGTGGCAAGTGCGGATGAGGAGACGGACATAAGCGTCCATGAAAGGAACGGTCATGGTCACGTCCTTGCGGTCGGGGAAGACGGCACCGCGATCAGCTCGGTGCTTCTTGATAAAGCTGAAGATGTAGTCCCATCTTCAGAGTCGAGATCTCGTCAGTCAGGGGCGACAGATAGGAAGGGGCTCAACGTACCGTCCACAGTTCAGGCCACTCGAGTGATTCCTCAACTCGAAGAGAATTTCCTCCATCTGGAAGGCAGCAGGGAGAGTCTCGATGAGGACGGTACCACGGATGATACCCTGAGGGAGTCCAATGTAAGACTGAGAGAACACAAAGATGTCGTTCCAGAGGCGGGCTTCAAGGTAGTGCTCCATCTTGGGGAGGTAGAAATAGGGGCCGGAGCCACGCTTGACGAGCTCCTTGGCATTGTGGTAGAAATAGATGGCGAAGTCGAAGATGGATCCGGAGACGGGCTGGTTGTCAACGGTCACTCGCGGCTCATCCAGGTGCCATCCTCGAGGACTGAGAGCGAGTTAGGTCAGCGAATCCAAAAGCGCCAATTAACGGGGCGGCTTACCGGACGATGAGGACAGCGGGATTCTCGGAAAGCTTGTATTTCTTCCCGCCACTCTCGAAGTCAATCTCGCGCCGGATAGCGTCACGCAGATTGAGCTGGCCATTGACCATGTTGGAGAAAGTAGGGGCGGACGAGTCTGAAACCTAAGGTTAGAACTCGGGGTACAAGCCAGACACGACATGGACGCACCCTCGAAGTCAGCCATGAAGGTCTTTGCACCGCTGTTCAGAGCGTTGATGACCATCTTCCTGTCGGTGGGTCCGGTAATCTCTACTCGTCGATCTTCCAATCCAGGGGCCGGTGGTGCGCACTGCCAACCTGGCTCTTCCCGGACGGCCTTGGTCTCAGGGGCGAAGTCGAAGGTAACTCCTGAGTCGTACCGTCTCTGAGCATCTTCGCGCGCCGTCAGCAGCGACTGGCGGGTAGCCTCGAAGGTTCTGTGCAATGCAGCAAGGTATTTGAGAGCACCCTCGGTGAAGAGCTCAGATTGAGCCTTCTGGGCGACGGTGGAATGAATCCTGACGCCGTGGACGCTAGCCATTGGAACGATGAGCAGAGGTGGTGGTGGTGGTGGTTGGGGAAGGAGAAGAAGTGGCAGATCGAGGCGAAGACCAGGGGCTATTTAGCTTGGAGCTGGAATACATTCTCGGTGGTGGTTCAGTTGCAGCTTTTGGAAGACCATTTTGGGACGGCTCCCCGCCAATCCGTTTCCGTCACCCCCGCGGCGACGTCACATCCCGTTATCACATGTCACACCCTCAGCCTCATGTGAATCACTGCACATACGAGCCCATAGAACCCTCAAAATATACTGAAAGTCAGTCTTCACGAGCCTACAAATGCTTCGATGGCTTCTGAAAGTGCCATAGAAAATTCTGACACTTTACGGTGCGAATTTGGCGTTCTTTCAAGGTCTTTATCTTTGCTTTGTGGTTATTGATGGCCGGTGCAAGATCTGCATCAAGAGGCGGGGATGAGCCGTCGGAGGCATACAGGCGACGGCCACCGACGGACGAGTCCGTCGGTGAGGAGAAGCAGGCGGAATCAGCACGGAATGGTTGCAAAATGTTGTGAATGCTTGACCCCGACGCTCCGTCGGGAGATGGGGCCTCCCTCAGCCTGTGGGGAAGTTCCGTCGAGTGTCCATGATTTCAAGGCAATAGCTTGAGCCGGCCCCGGAGACGAATTTACCATGACGGATCTTGGAGAAATATCAATTACTATTAGTGGGACCGGATCTTGGACAATGGACATAACAAGGACATAAATGTACGTACATAGACAGACGTAGACTTAGACTCCGAGTACTGTCGCGGTCGAAGGAAAAGAAGCAGGCTGACGTCGTTTCCTGCTGCAGGTATAGTACTGGTAACTACACTAAAGGCCAGACTCTTCGATACTGTACGTAGCCAATTTCATTCGATCCCTAGTAGCCTATATCGGACAACCCTTGCGAGCCTATCAACCCCAGGCACCTCTTCAGCCGCCGTAACTCCACCACGATTACGAACGGCAGCCCAGGGCAGCCCCCGTGAAGATAGGCAATGTATAAATGATTACCGATACTTACTCGCCTTCAGGGATGGGGATGTGAGGCAAGCATGCACGAGTTTGAGGGAACTAACGGTCGCCTCCGGATGCGGGGCCGACCTCGTTTTTGACCGTATCCAAAGTTCTATCCTCCAAGAAAGAAACCGCCCATTTTACAGCCCACGCTACTACGCCCTCGAGGACAATAGCGCAGTGTTGAAGCATGGACTCGAGCCAGACCCCGGCCCGGAGTAAAGGAAGCGTAGGCGGGGAAGAGAAGGCGGTATTCTCCGAAAAGGAAGAGCCTGGAAATGAGGAACGTGCGGTAAAGAGCTTGAAATTTCCCCTGAGTTCCGCTTTCATCTTGCCCTGGGCTTCAAGCACGGACTTGGCGGGACTAACGCCGCGATCGTGTATGGCTGTTGATCATGAGCGGCTGCAAAGATCCATACAATAATCTTGGGCGCTTATCTCGAAATCGGGTCCAATCTTAATCGAGCTGCCGCTCTCATTCCTCCATCGACAAAGGTACATGTCTCAGCCATCGAGAATTTGAATGGTATTTAATTATCGACCGTATGTCTTGATGAGCAGCTGGAGAGCGATGTTGCGTGGATGTTGGCGGATGGGAAATCTGCGGCGGCCCAGGCTTCGGCACCCGCCGATGTTTGGTTGAGGCTCCTCGACCAAACATCCCGCTGGTCGGATGGAAGCGATACCGTCTCTCCCACCGATTTTTGTGGTGGCCACCACGCCCACCTCTCAAGCTCTCAAGACTGGATGTGCATGACACCACTCCGAGTTGTCGTCGTCGCTGGATGCCTCGTTGTACACCGCTGAGGCTAGGATACTAACAAGGTAAGTAAGGTCAGTTCAAAAATTAGACGAAGGTATCAACTCTGCTTACCGTTTGAGTAGAAACACCTTCGAATTTCGAAGCTTGGCCACCGTCGGTTACCTGGTCCGACGGTCACTGCTCCCTGGCCGGAACACCTGGCAAAGACACCAGCACCGAGCGGGCTTGGCTGGGCATCGAGGGCTCTGGTGGAGGTTATTGGAATTGGCGCCCCATCACCCAGGCGAGTCTATTGGTCAAAGGTGAGTATTTTGTGATGTTTGAAGACGCATTTTAACTTGGTTTCAGCGCTGAAATCCGCCGATACGATCGCGATGGAACGGGGCTCGAGGTCGTGTCCATGCGTCTCTACGGCGCGAATCCGGGGCGTTCAAACTTGAATGGTCCTAATCAACGGTAAGCACGTCCAGTAGCTTTCCGTAGCGTGGTTAGACTTACCCGTTGTTCTTATCACAGGCAGTTTTCGTGGCAAATCGAGCAGAAACTCACCGACATCCCGGAGGCACACATACGTACACGGAAATATGTTTCCATGATTCACTACACTATCTCGCCATTAGCAGCCTAGAAAAGGAGGAGGCATCTATATAACCAGTGCACCCCTCTCTGTAACAAGGGAATCGGTTCCCTCGAGTCTTCGCCTTACAGACCTCATACAGACTCACAAGATTCCGATAGGTGATTTGAAGTAACTCTTTCGTTTTCATCCGTACGCTAACATCCAATACAAGAGGCAGAACACACGAGAAAACAAGGCAATGAAAGGCAAAACATAAGACAGCAGAAGCGATAGCAAGGGTCCACGAAAACAAACAGAAAGCATAGGACAAGGGAAGCAGAAGCAACATACGAGGGTCCATGAAAACAAACAGAAAGCACAGGACAAACGAAGCAGAAGCAATATAAGTACAAGGGTCCACGAAAACAAACAGAAAACATATGCAGGGAACAAATAAAGCTCAATCCGATAACACTAGCCGCGCTGCCCATCACGCACCCCGTACGCAAAGTTCAAACAGGCAGACGCAATAAATAAACCCCAATCATCAATTAACACCGAGCAACTCCTTTCACCCCGACCCTTTTATCGTCCCCGTCGCCGCCCTCCTTCCAGAGGCCTCGAACCTACACCCTCCCATTCAGGTCTACCCACCCGATGACTCCGCCCTCATCGTACTCGTCCCTCGTCGCCGTGGTTGCCTGCTGAGACCGTCCACGCCTCGGGCGGGTTTGGGGCGCCTCCTGTGGCATCACCATCGTTTCACTCCTCCTCAAAGGCCGGGGCCTGGCGTTCGCAGGTGGTGGCACTTCGCGCCTCACGACACTCCCAAACACCGCCGGCCGCGCAGCGCCAATCGCACCTCCCCTCTCCCTCGGGTCCACCCTCTTCCCTGCCCTCTTTTCCTCCAACGCCCTCCTCTCTCGTTCTTCAGTGGATGCCCTCTGGGGCGCGCGTTCGCTGTTGCTTGGGCTCGCAGTGGCCTCGTTCTCCGCCGGCAAAGATGTGCTGATTCCGACAACGCCAGGGTAGCGATCGACGAAGCGACCCTGTACCGCCCAAAACTCTCCAGGCCCGAGCGGGGGGAGACCGTCCAAGCCACGCGGATCGCTGGAACCGGGGAGAGGTGGAAGGTTCTGGACAAAGTGCGCAATCGCTCGCCTTGCAGTCGCAGGCTGAGGGGTAAAATGCCGGTACTGGCGCGGAAGGCGTGGCGAGGGCGAGGGTGCTGAATCGCGAATGGCGAAGGCCGAGGCTGAAGGTGGAATCGAAATGGCGCGTGCTTCCTCTTGGTAGTCGAGATAGCTGGTGCTGGTGACTCCATTGGAGTCGTTCTCGTATATAGTATCGTGGTGTTGCTCGACGTGTGCGCTAGAGGCAGCCAGTGCATCACTGGTAGTATCTGCATCTCGCGTGAGTACACCATGACTATGCATGTGACGGCGGATATGGATCGACGTACCAGTCTCGCTTACGAGCTCCTCGACGTGCTCGCGGGGGGCATTCTCAGGGTTCTCGCTCCCAGAGCGATACCCATCAACGCTAACGCTATAAAACGTCGCCGCGCTGACCCTCTTCTCCTCGGCAGCTGCCCTCCAAACGGCCCTCGCCGCACTTGCGGAAGTCGTTTCGGTGGTCATCCTCATCTTCTTCGACGCAGGTTCTTCTTCCTCCTCGGAGTCCTCATCTTGCCTGACGCCGGTCGTGAGGAGCATCGAGATGTGCTCCTCGTCGTCCATGTCTTCATCAACGTCGGACCGGCGGCGTTTCAAAGCACTATAAGGTGTGTTAGTTAGATCGGAAAGATTGAAATAAAAACTGACAACGTACCGAGAAGTGGACTCATTCTGGGATTGAGGCTCGGGGGATGGAGTCGGACTCGAGAGCTGCCAGTCACGATATGCCGACTGGATATCCTCCTCGTTGGCTTCCTGGATGGTGCTCAGGACGGGTACATGGCCAGCTCGCATGTTCAGAGTGTCGGGTCCACCCTCGTCGTCGTTGTCGCTTCCATCGCCTCCACGCCCCTCGACAGGCGCATCGTCGTCGCCGGACTCCGAAGCACTATCATCCAAGTAGTTCTTCGGCCACGACACTCCCATCCCGTCGATATAATCACCAGCCTTGAAGTAGGGCGTTTTCTTCGCCTCCTCCATCGCTTTCCTTGCAACCTCCGGCCCCGCAACCTTCTCCAGAAGCCGCCAGGCCTCGTTCACTTCCTCGACCGCTTCCGATGCATTGACAGACAGCATCCCGAGCTCGTAGAGGCTGTCCTTGATGGCTTTCTCGTTTTGAAGCATCTCGTCGCGGAGCACGCGATTTTCGGCGAAGAGGTGCGCGTTGACGCGGTTGATGTATGTGTGGGTGAGGGGGGCGGCGGTTTGTGCGGAGGGGTTCTCCGTGTAGCGCTTGAGGGGGGAGAGGGATACCGTGATGGCAGGGCGAGGGGTAGGGCGAGGAGGGGAGGAGGGTGGGAGAGGCTCGTGGTGGTTGCAGAATTCGGGGAGGCAGTCGCAGTTGGAGGGCTCGGGTCCTTCTTCGTCGACATACTCTTCGGCCTCGCGGCGGGGAGGAAGGGCATTCTCGTCGTTTTCTTCCTCGTCATCGTACTCCTCGCCCTCGATGTCGCGCTGCGCTTCCGCTTCGTATGCATTCTCGTGATCGCCTGCGGGAGGGAGAGGAAGGGCGTTCGCTTGGGTGTTGGCAGGGTAATGAGGGCGTGTGCCGTAAAGCAGCTCGTACTCTCCATCCTCGCCATCGTCCTGCGCTTCCGCTGCGTATACAGTCTCGCGATAGCCCGCGGGAGGGAGAGGAGGCGCGTTCGCTTGGGTGTTGGCAGGGTAGTGAGGGCGTGTGCCATAAATTTGCTCGTACTCTCCATCCTCGTCATCGTCCTGCGCTTCCGCTGCGTATACATTCTCGTGATAGCCAGCAGGTTGGGGAGGATGGGCGGCCGATTGGACGTAGTCGAAGTTGCCGGGATAGTGGGGGCCTGCTTCGGCGGGGTAGCCCTCCTCGTGCTCTTCCTCGGGGTAATGTTCCTCGTACGCTTCCTCGAAGAGATTCTCGTAGTAACGGCGGCGCCCGTCGAGCCGGGCTTCTTGGTCTGCCATGGCGGCCTCCATTATGTCGTCACTACCGGTCCTCCCGAACTCGCCTACCTGCGCGTAGAATCGGTTTAGGAGTTCCCGGCGCCTGGTTTCGCTGGGGGTCTCGTCGAACTCCTCTTCTTCGTCGTCTTCGTCCTCCCACTCCTCCTCGTCGTCTTCGTCCTCGTCCTCGTCGCCGTCGCTCTTCTGCGCCCTCGCATTGAGCTGGGCGACGAGTTCCGCCGTTTCAGCGGGCTTGGGAGTCGGGAGAAACCTAGCGCGGCTCGTTGAGGCGCTCGGTGCGGGAGTAGGCGCCTCCATTTCTTCTTCGTCCAGGTCCGCACGCTGCTTGCCCTTCCCCTTGTTCTTCAAGTTATCCCTGCTCTCAGCCGCAGGCGCCCTGCGCGCAGTCCTCGATGTGGTGTTGGTGTTGTGGACCCCATCGACGTTGGTGGTGGCCGCGGGAAGGGGCTCAGGAAGGTCGGGCCAAGGCGCGTTGCGCGGGTTGTTGGTATAGGTCACGCACTTCCGTATGAATTCGTTGTTGAGGGCAACGGGGTCGTCGCGGATGGCCTCGAGCACGGCGAACGCGGGGTGGGCGGTATTGGGGAAGCCGCGGGCAGGGTAGGCGCGGCCTTTGCCTTTGTCTTTGGGTTGCTGCTCAGTGGTAGGGTTGGAGGTGCTGGCGTTGGAGGTGGTGACCGATGGGTCATATGCCGGACCGCGGTTGAAGCGGGAGGGGAGGGGAAGGGGGCGAGCGGGGGCTTGGGCTGGGTGGGCCGCGGGGTTATTGGAGTGGATTTCAGAGGAGGTCGGGTGGGTGTTGGAGGGTTGAGGATGTCCTGCATCTTCTTCTTGCTCGGTGCGTCGAGACATTGTTGTCGATCTGGGTGGTTGGTTCGAGTTGTGGTGGTGGTGAGGTCGAGTGGCAACGTTGGGTTTGCTTTGTCGAGGTGTTCTCGTCGTGTGAGAAGGAAAAGGTCGTGGAGGTGGGGTTATCTGAGCTGGATTTGAGGCTGAGGGTTTGGGATGTAAGGTGGATTGGCTGGAGGGCGTTGGATGGTTGTGGTTGTGGTTGTGGTTTGGCAGCGAAAGACGATTTGAGGTCGAATAGGGGTGTGGGAACTCACGAGCTTTGCCGTCACAAAATGTGCTGTGTTTGATCGCCGGACTTACCGAATGGTCAAAGCAAGGTCAGCGCTTTGCAAGCGCTTTGTCGTCGGTTTCGCACAGACTTTCGACCTTGAACGGTGGGTGTCTATGTACATACCCGAGTTTTGCACATGTGCATCACTTGCACTTCGTGCTGATTCGAACCCAGCCCAAGTTCCGTTGCAACTTGAGGTTAGGTTAATTCATAGAAGACAGTCTTTTCCTGGCAAGCGCAACGTCAGAAATGCCAAAAACAAACTCGCCCCTCGGTTCTCGAAGCCACTCTATTGAATTCAATTCATATTGAACAAGCGCCCAGGGCAGCTCGAATGTATTGTATTGTATTGGGTGATAGTAGGTGATAGTGGATGATCGCCCTGCTCGTTACCGCATCCACTGCTTAATTGATTGAATATGCTTGCTAAATTTATACTCGACTACCTTTATTTCTGACAGGACCTTTCCATTTAATGTGATGCATAAGTGGCACGGTGTAGCGATAGCCTTAGTCTCCGCGTCCCCGACCCTCGCCCGCGGATCCACAGGAATCCGTTCATCACAGTGACAATCCGAGTGACTCGTGAATACTTGTGAATCGTGATCGCACCGTGGACCATGTTACCATGTAAGTACTCGCCTGCCTCCTGCGAGCCACGAATAGCCAATCAACTGTTGTGTTACCAGCGTACGTTGTCCTAGCGAACCAAGATCTCGTCAACCTGGGGCAGGCGGCTCTGAAGCTTCGTTGATACGCGCCCACGGAGAGCAAGAAAAAAAACGTAGATATCCGCAAGAAAAAGTAAGGTTACATTAAAGTACAAACAGCGGCCTTCTCTTCCCTCGAGCCCCTAACTGGTATTCCCGTATACGACCTTCTTCGCTGGTCTTTTCGTTCGTTCGTCCTGTATACTACATCCTCGCTTTGATCATATGGCTCAAGCCCGTTGGATCGAGTACGCTCTGTGGATAAGGCAAGAGCTGATGACGGACATGCTCTGATCCACCATCGACAGGAAGGACCTGTCCGGTGATGTACGAAGCCGCACTGCTGAACAAGAACACGGTAGCGTTGGCAATGTCCTTTATATCGCCCTGGCGCCCCGCAGCCCCGCGGAGGTGTGCATTGTCGATGGCTTTGGGCGACAGCCGGTCCATGCCCTCCGTCCCCGCGATGGGGCCAGGCGCGATCACATTGGAGCGCACCCCGTGCGGGCCCTCCTCGACTGCGAGCACTGCACTGAGGGCGTCGACACCCGCTTTCGCGGCGGAGACGTGCGCTTGATAGGGGGTGGCTGGATAAAGGTCGGAAACGTCAGTATACTGAATCTTCCGACGGAGGGCGTGTTTCGAGAGAGAATTTGGAACCGGGGGTGTCCAGGATGGGTCATGGAAGGATAGAAGAGCGAGAGAGGCTTACCGTTATAGTGCAAGGTTGCGCTAACGTTAATATAGGCCCCTTTCGAAGCACGGACATGCTGGATGGTGGCCTTTATCGTGTTATAGGTGCCCAGCTGCAGGGGAGTTTAAGTGGCCGGCACTAACTGATTCGGAGGAGCTGAAAGAACGCGGCGTACAGTGTCAATATCGAGAACGGTCTTAAACCCATTTTCTGAAAGGCCAGAGATGGGCGCCAAGAAGTTTCCAGCGGCACCTAGTAGGATAAAAGTGCAGTCACAGGTCCTGGTGAGCGCTCTAGGAAGGTGCATGGGTGCAAGTTAGCCTGCTCTCACCACAGATTACGAAGTCAATCCTCCCGAATTTCTCGATGGTTTTAGCGACGGCTTCCTTCAGAGAAGCTGGATGGCGGACGTCAGCCTGTGCTGGGAGGCATTCCCGGCCCGTGGCCGCCGAAAGTTCCTTGGCCGTCTGCTGCAGGCGCTCAATCCTGCAATCACATGTCAGTTAACCGAGTTCGCTCATGGGAAGCAAGCAACTGCAGCAGTTCGAACGCACTTCCTCCCTACGATGGTTGCATGAGCACCGTGGCGCATCTGAGTTGTTGTTGAACAATTGGCGCGAGATTAGGACCCGACAGCGCGCATAGAAGTAGCGAGGAGCTCACCATCGCCTCGGTCATGCCACGACATATACCAGAACCGCCGCCAGTGCAGAAGAGGACCTTGCCCTTGAACAAGTCCGCTTTAAATACGCTGGTCGAATCAACGATGGGCTGGACGTATGCGGTTGGTGCCATTGCAAGATCTGTCCTTGGGTATTTTGGTGTAAATATACTGGTACCTGAAGGTGTGGGGAAACTCTGGTTAAGAGGTAGTCTCGTCGCAAGACATATGTACCTCCCAGCGGGAGGGCCTTGTTTCAAAGTAGCCGTTTCAAGTTTGAAGGGCAGTGTAAATGGTCAGTGTAGCCTGAAGGGCAGTGTAGCCTGGGCCCTGGGCGCCATGAGGCCACAACGTGTCGATCGAATTACACTGCCACTTCAAAATCCTAGGTTGGCGAGCAAAATTGCAAATGGTCGTTGCGACTGCCCTTCAAAACGGCTACTTTGGGACAAGACCCACCCACGGGGAGGTATGTCTTGCGACGAGACTAGACAGTCCTTACGCGCGGAGTCAGATTAGAGACAGCTACGAATCATTAAGGCCTTGAGGCCCAAGCTGCAGCCGCGTACTAGAAAAGATAGGCGTTCAAAGGGGGAGGTAGCATGCTGCATGCCCCCCTCGATTTCACGTGTCGGAGCTCTGTATTGTCTTCCTAGCGGTGCTCAGGGGCGGTCAAACCTGCGGCTTTGGCTCGAGAGCGAGCTCTTCCGTCGTACCGGTTTCTACAGGCACAGGAATCACGGGTAATCTGAAAGTCTTAACGAATGAGTGCAAATTGCCCAGCCTTGCTCCCAAAAGGTCGAGTGGGGAGTTGCTGGATTGTGTCGGAAGGAGGAATATATGACGTGTGAGCCTAGTGTAGAATTAGCAATCACCGTAAGAGGGTTATGTGGCGGCTCTGAAGGCCAATGAGACCGCCGAAGGCCTTTTTAAATTGAATATGGCGACCCTACAGTTGGATAATACACGAATCACACGATCCGCTGTCCAGCCAGCTACGACCCTACCTTTGGAGTAGAACGATAAGGTATACATACAGGCCACCTGGAGAGAAGTAAAATTTCGTATGACGGGTGCTACTCTGCAATGGACGAGCTGTCCTTGTTTGCATTATGAAGCGAATCCGAAGTACCTCTAATGCAAGTATTTGGTCAGGAAATATGGGGATGATAATGCTAATTGAGCGCGAATTGGTAGATTCAACTATGTCGTCGGGGCTGCCATTGCTGAGAGCCTTCCATCAAGCGAAAAAAGGAGTGTGTTCCGAGGGCACCGCCTGGCGGTCCTGGGGCTGACCTCGGCTTTGACTTGGTATCTAAAGTTCTAACCTCCAAGAAAGAAAGAGCCCTCGTTACAACCCACTCGAGGACAATAGCCCAGGGTTAAAGCATGAAAAGGTTCACCCAAGTCATGGATCTAGTTACCTTGCAGACTATCCTACCACCTTACAAGTATCAGATGCAACTCGCTGTCCGTGAGAGCTTCCACTGCGGTCGGGCACGCAGGAACAATGGCCTGAACAATGGGCGCTCGTCACCGTGAGAGAAGATGTGTTTGGCCCATCATAACAGATCATAACCCATAAGAAGCGACCCTGAATTGATCGTTCAAGTTGAACCTCAACCACAACCACAATCCAGAGTCCTTGCCAATAGTTTCCCCTGTCTCCCTACTCAAGATGGTCCAAGAACAAGCCACGTCTCTCTCAGAGCTACTCTACAACAACGCTCCTCCAAACAACCTCGACCTCTCGATCATCCAAGGGAGAACCGAGGCCATGGCTAAGAGGATAGCAGAACTCCGCGAAGAGCTCAAGGACCTCGAGCACCAGCTTCAACTTCACAAATGCGTGTTTTCTCCTGCACGACGGTTACCTACGGAGATCTTGACGATGATATTTGACCTCCATTCGGCGAAGCCTCCGTGGTCCAGCTACGACGACTCGGAGGGTTGGAAGCGAGATAGGAAGGACCTGTCTACAATTACTCTCGTGTGCAAGCGATGGCGCGACGTGGCCTATAACGCTGGGCAGCTCTGGGCCGTTCAGGAAGCGGTGATCACCAAATTGACTCGGAAGCAATGCGACACACTCCTCCGGTGGTCTGGCCAAGCGAAGGGTACCCCGAAAACGCTGGCCCTCAACATTCCGTATGATGTCAACACTACGGCATGCGAATGCTACAAGCAAGCAGCCGGACCGCACCTCTGCTCTAACGCCGCTCTGCAGAGGCTCCTAAAAGAAGGAGCCCCCTTCTCTCGCATCTCGTTTGCCCACGTTACTCCGACCTGCTTCAAGAGCATCGTGCGTTACATCAAGTCCACCGGAGGAACCGACGGCATAACCACTACCACCACAAGCACTTCGCAGCACTGGTGGGACAAAGTGCAGAAACTCGTCCTCGATTTCCATTATGGACGTGCGGACGACAAGGACCCATACTGGCTTCAACCTCAACTCCCTGCGCAGTCCATTTTCACCAGCTTTCCGGACAGTCTCACCTCCCTGACGCTTCACCTCCCCAACCTGGAAGAGCAACCGCAACGCAAGGTTCTTGAGATTCCGGCCGCGGTTCTGAGGAAGCTCGTCACGTTTTCGCTCTCCTACACCTGGGGCGGGCCACAGTTCTTGACGGCTCTGCAGCACTGTATCAATGTCGAGGATCTGTCGCTCCGTCTAGGCAACAGAGGGGAGTCTGGGTCTGCGAACTTGGGCGACCAGATCAATGTTACCTCTCTATCTAAGGATGGTCATATCGTGCTCCCCAAAGTCAAGTCACTACTATTGGAGGTCAGAGGCGCAAGCGCTGTGGTGAAGCATATCGGCGTTCTTCGCTTTCCGGGACTTGTTAAACTCTGCATCAAGAGCGAAGGCGAGTATAAAATGCCGCAGCCGTATTCAAACATCCTGCAAGCGATTGGTTTATTCTCCCCGACGGCATCTCAGGATTTCGAGTCCTTGAGAGTGGCGGGGCACATTAAGTCCAGCGACTTATACCACCTCCTAGGGTCCATTACGAGCCCCCTCACCCACCTTGCCACGGCCGCCACTTTCGACCCTCGAGAGTTTTTGAAGCTCGCCCTGGACGCACCCGCGGGCTCAGGGAATATCGTACCTTGCCTCCGAGTCTTGCATGTACGTGACTTTCCGCACAAGTACCATCTCGATTCGCTGTTTTTGTACATCAAGAGTCGCCAGAACCATGGAAAGAAAAAGGGGGAGGTCATAATGAAGGCCCCTTTCGACGGGTTGAAGTGGGTCGTGTTGGAGATTCATTCGTCGGAGAGGGATGTGAAGAAGCAGTTCTATAAGGAGTCAGCGACTTTGAAGGTCTTGAGAGGGTCCTTTGGGATTAAGGTGGAGAGGACGGGGTACTACCCTGAGTATGAGTCAGACGTTCCAGCATAGCCTAACGTATGTACTACAAGTACCATAGTGTCCTATCTTCATTGTCCTGAGGTTGCTTCCCGTTTCTGTATACTTGCAATATACTTGAACTCCAAATTCATGAACATTTGCCTCCGGTACATAAACCGAAGTACTGACAATCTTCAACGCGGAAAAAAATGAGGTTCTCAACGCCAAGTATACAGTTTTCCTGTTTAGTAGCCTCATGATTGAGCAGCGACTGAAATAGGCTGATGTTCGAAAACCCCCCGCTAATACGTATAGCTTCAGATTACGCTTGACGAAAATGTTCTGCCTTCCTGCTGACAACCAAGCCTTTTCTGACGACTCGGCCGATCGAGCTTCCAAACCAAGAGGCACCACTCTGCTCCTCGAGCTTCCTAAATTTGGAGTCGTCACTCCCCTCTCCTATGCTAATTGATCGGAGGAGTACGCGAACTTGATTCGAAGAGGCGCTACAAGAGCCATGTGCGAGGAATTCAACCTCGAATTTACGCAGAATGGCGGTATCTATACCTGGGCCAACCAAGATATCCTGGACGAGTTCATGACCTCCATCGCGAAAGAAGGGGATCAATGGAAGATCTGCCTTGGAAGGCGCATTGAGCTAGATGAAGAGGATCTGGATGGCACTCAATTCATTGAAGGCATTCAACTTGAAGATGGCGTACTACTTTTGTATCGAAGAGAAGGACGCAGCATTCAACCTAGGTGGGTTACAGTCAAGGAAGGAAAAACCACCTGGGTTACTTGGCCAAACCCCGACATGAAGAACCCGTTATTCCTTGGGGAAATTTCATTCCTCTTCGATCATGACGGATTTTATTTTGGAACCAGAGACGCTAATGTTACCTTTCAAGAGTCGGAAGAACAGCATAGTGACGAAGAGGGAGTCGAACGAAATCAGCCACTAAGCTCAACACATTTGCACAATGAATATGATATTGAAGACGAGGGTGAAGAAGAGATCGCGCCCGGAGAAAAATTAGAACCATCTCTTCCTCTTGATCCTTGCTTGATCCGACCTTATATCTCGGGATTTCTATCGGAGACTCGATGGAGGAGGGAGTCATAATAGCGCAGGGTTGAAGCATAAAGAGCTTGACACTGCCTCCCTTCTCCCAGATGGAGCCAGACACCTTGCAGACACCTGGGCCAAGGAAGCGTAGGCAGAGAAGAGAAGGCCGTATTCGCTGAAAAGGTGAAGAACGCGGTGGAGAGCTTGAACTTTCCCTTGAGTTCCGCTTTCATCGTGCCCTGGGGCGATTCGACCACGGACTTTGGAAGAAGGTCTAACGAGGCGATCGTGTTCGAATAGCTTTTGAGCGGCTGCAATGATCCATACATAATCTTGGGCGCTTATCTCGAAATCGGATCCAATCTTAATCGAGCTGCCTCCCTCATCAACTTGAACGCCCAACTCATCCTCCATCGACAAAGGTGCATGTATCAGGGAATCCCGGAGTTTGTCTGAATTGCTCGGCCTTGGAGTCTCTCGGAGCGCGTACAGTGCTGGCAGCTGGGGAGATGCGATGTTGCGTGGGGAGATCATACTAGTACTAGGGGCAGCCCCAGGCGTCGGCACCTGCCGATGTTTGGTCGAGGCTCCTCGACCAAACATCCCGTCTTTTCCTTCGGAGGACGGAGTCTCTGATTCTCTCATCTTCCTGAGGGGGTATCCCTTCGTGGCCCACCATGCCCACCTAGCGCCCTCGCATGTCCAGCCAAGCCCGCTCCGGGCTGGTGTCTCTTCCGGGTGTTCCGGCCAGCCAGCAGGAAAACAAGGCGAAAAACATACGACAGCATAAGCAATATACAAGGTCCCCGAAAACATGCTGGGAACATATGCAGGGAACAAATGAAGCGCAGTCCAATAACACTCGCCACGTACGCAAACAGGCAGGCGCATTGCGCAAGAATAAGCACCAATCATCAATCGAGTACTCGGGGTTCGTCCGAGTCGCGTGGGCAAGAAAGGCGAGTGAGGGGTTGCAGTAGCCCGCGTTGCGAGCTGGTGGCAAGGTAAAAGTTGTTTCTAGGATTTCGGTGAGTTGACTGAGCATTTCTAAATGATCGTTTACTTACGTCGAACTAAGCTCACCCACAGCCGGTGTCAAGTATGCACCGGCGCTTCGTGCACATGCCGCGAGATGTTTGGGCGTCTTGTGATAAAACCTGGGTGAGCCGGTAAGTCTATTTACTTCATATAAAGCGACATGCTGACTTTGGGGCAGCTAGAATTGCCCCGTCGTCGCCAAAACGGCCGTTGTCGAGGGATGATACGGTGTTTGCGGATTCCGCGCATGTTCGTAGAAAGAGCACTTGTAGGGCGAGAGTCGTCGAAAGGGCTGAACAGGATGAGCGAAAATGGGTGCAATCCCCGCGAAAATGGGGCGAGAAAGCGACCAGAGCCCGGCGAGGCTTGGGCGAATCAGGGGAAGGAAAGAGAGCGCGGGAACGATCTCCCCGCGCGGGCTCGGTGATTTGGTCTGTCGGATGGGCCAACAGTGCACAAGCCCGCTCCGTGCTGGTTTCTCTGCCAGGTGTTCCGGCCAGCGAGCAGTGCACCCTCCATCTGTAACAAGGAAATCAGTTTCCCCTGCCCTAGCTTCGAGTCTTCGCTTTACAGATCTCATAAAGGCCCACAAGCTTCCGATAGGTAATTCGAATCAACTCTTTCGTTCCAATCCGTACGCTAACATCCAATACAAGAGACAGAATACACGAGAAAACAAGGCGATGAAAGGCAAAACATAAGACAGCAGAAGCAATATACAAGTGTCAACGAAAACAAACAGAAAGCATAGGTCAAGCGAAGCAGAAGCAATGCACAAGGGTCCACGAAAACAAACAGAAAGCATTGCAGGGAACAAACGAAGCTCAATCCGATAACACTAGCCACGCTGCCCGTCACGCACCCCGTACGCAAACAGGCAGACGCAATAAATAAACACCTCTCATCAATTAACACCGAACAACTCCTTTCACACCGATCCTTTCATCGTCCCCGCCGCCGCTCCTTCCAGAGGTCCTGAACCTACACCCTCCCATTCAGGTCCTCCCACCCGAGGACTCCGCCCACATCGTACTCATCGCTGTCAGCCTCCTCCCTCCTCTGGAGGCTCGCCAGCCGCAACACCCGCAGCCATCCTTCTCACCCTCGGACTCCTCACCGGACGAGCGCCCGCGGTCCCCGCGATGCGCTATCCGGGATCGCCGCCGTGGTTGCCTGCTGAGACCGTCCACGCCTCGGGCGAGCTTGGAGCGCCTCCTGTGGCACAACCATCGTTTCACTCCTCCTCAAAGGCCGGGGCCTGGCGTTCGCAGGTGGCACTTCGCGCCCCACGACACTCCCAAACACCGCCGGCCGCGCAACGCCAATCGCACCTCCCCTCTCTCGGGGGTCCACCCTCTTCCCTGCCCTCTTTTCCGCCATCCTCTCTCGTTCTCCCGGGGATACGCTCTCCGGTGCGCCTTCGCTGTTGCTTGGGCTCATAGTGGCCTCGTTCTCCGCCGGCAAAACGCTGCTGATTCCGACAACACCTGGGTAGCGATCGACAAAGCGACCCTGTACCGCCCAAAACTCTCCAGGCCCGAGCGGGGGGAGACCGTCCAAGCCACGCGGATCGCTGGAACCGGGGAGAGGCGGGAGGCTCTGGACCCAGTGCGCAACCGCTCGCCTCGCAGGCGCAGGCTGAGGGGGGATGGCATAAACCCTGTTCGAGGGTGCTGATTCGCGAATGGCGAAGGCCGAGGCTGAGGGGGGAATCGAAATGGCGCGTGGTTCCTCGTGGTAGTCGAGATGGCTGGCGCTGTTGACTCCGTTGGAGTCGTTCTCGTTCATAGTTGTACGGTGATACTCGACGTGTGTGCTCGACGCAGCCGGTGCCTCACTGGTAGTATCTGCATTTCGCGTGAGTACACCGCGACTATGCATGTGACGGCGGATATGGATCGACGTACCAGTCTCGCTTACGAGCTCCTCCACATGCTCGCGGGGGGCATTCTCAGGGTTCTCGCTCCCAGAACGATACCCATCAACGCTAACGCTGTACATCGTCGCCCCACTGACCCTTCTCTCCTCCGTAGACCTCCGAACGGCCCTCGCCGCACTTGCGGAAGTCCCTTTCTCAATCTCGGTCGTCATCTTCATCTTCTTCGACGCAGGTTCTTCTTCCTCCTCGGAGTCCTCATCTTGCGTGACACCGGCTGTGAGGAGCATCGAGATGTGCTCCTCGTCGTCCGTGTCTTCGTCAACGTCGGAGCGCCGGCGTTTCAAAGCACTATAAGGTGTGTTAGCCAGGTCGGAAAGCTTGAAATAAACTCTGACAACGTACCGAGAAGATGGAGTCGGAGTCGAGGACCGGAGAGCCTCCTCGTCGGCTTCCTGGATGGTGCTCAGAACTGGGACATGGCCAGCTCGCATGTTCAGAGTGTCGGGTCCACCCTCCTCGTCATCATCGTCGTCGTCGTCGTCACCTCCATCGCCTCCACACCCCTCGACAGGCGCATCATCGTCGCCGGACTCCGAAGCACTGTCCAAGTAGATCTTCGGCCACGACACCCCCATCCCGTCGATATAATCACCAGCCTTGAAGTAGGGCGCCTTATTCGCCTCCCTCATCGCTTTCCTCGCCACATCCGCCCCCGCAACCTTCTCCAGAAGACGCCAGGCCTCGTTCACTTCCTCGACCGCTTTCCCTGCATCGACAGACAGCATCGCAAGGTCGTAGAGGCTGTCCTTGACCACTTTCTCGTTTTTGAGCATCTCGTCGCGGAGCGCGCGATTTTCGGCGAAGAGGTGCGCGTTGACGCGGTTGATGTAGGTGTGGGTGAGGGGGTCGGCGGTTTCGGCGGAGGGGTTCTCCGTGTAGCGCTTGAGGGGGGAGAGGGATACCGTGGTCGCGGCCTGAGGGAGAGGGGTAGGGCGCGGAGGGGAGGAGGGTGGGAGAGGCTCGTGGTGCGTGCAGAATCCGGCCAGGCAATCGCAGTTGGAAGGCTCGGGTTCTTCTTCATACTCCTTGGCGCCCTCGCGGCGGGGAGGAGGGGCGTTCTCGTCGTTCTCTTCCTGCTCATCGTATTGCTCGCCCTGGACATCGCGCTGCGCTTCCGCTTCGTGTCCATTCTCGCGATCGCCCGCGGGAGGGAGAGGAGGGGCGTTCGCTTTGATGATGGCCGAGTAGTCTGGGCGTGTGCCGTCGAGGTAACTCAGCTCGTACTCTCCATCCTCGTCCTGGTTCTGCGCTTTCGCTTTCTGCTGCACAATCTCGTGATAGGCAGCAGGTGGGCGGGGAGGGGCGGCCGATTGGACGTTGTCGAAGTTGCCGGGATTGTGGGGACCTGCTTCGGCGGGGTAACGCTCCCCGTGCTTGTGCTGGGGGTAATGTTCCTCGTACTGGTCCTCGTAGCAACGCTCGTAGAATCGGCGGCGCCCGTCCAGTCGGGCTTCTTGCAGTTGCCCAGCGGCCTCCATCGCGTCGTCATCGCTGTTCCGGCCAAACTCCCCTGTCTCCGCGTAGAACCGACCTAGGAGTTCCCGGCGCCTGGTTTCGCTGGGGGTCTCGTCGAACTCCTCCTCCTCTTCGTCTTCGTCGTCCTCCTCGTCGTCGCCGTCGTCGCCCTTCTGCGACCTCGCATCGAGTTGGTCGAGGAGTTCCGCGGTCGCGGCGGGCTTGGAAGTCGGGAAAAACCTGGCGTGGCTCGTTGAGGCGCTCGGTGCGGGAGGAGGCGCTTCCACTTCTTCGTCTTCCGGATCCGCACGCTGCTTGCCCTTCCCCTTGTCCTTGTACCCGCTCCCAGTCGTAGCACGCGCCCCCCTCGAAGTCCTCGCTTTGGTGTGGTGGACCCGATCGCCGTTGGTGATGGCCGCGCGAGAGCGCTTGGGAAGGTCGGGCCAAGGCGCGTTGCGCGGGTTGTTGGTATAGATCAGGCACTTCCGTATGAACTCGTTGTTGAGGGCAACGGGGTCGTCGCGGATGGCCGCGAGCACGGCGAACGCGGGGTGGGCGGTATTGGGGAAGCCGCGGGCAGGGTAGGCGCGGCCTTTGCCTTTGGGTTGCGGCTGAGTGGTGTGGTTGGAGGTGCTGGCGTTGAAGGTGGTGACCGATGGGTCATATGCGGAACCGCGGTTGAAGCGGGAGGGGAGGGGAAGGGGGCGAGCGGGGGCTTGGGTTGGGTGGGCCGCGGGGTTGTTGGAGTGGATTTCAGAGGAGGTCGGGTGGGTGTTGGAGGGTTGATGATGTCCTGCATCTTCTTCTTGGTCGGTACGTCGAGACATTGCTGTCGATCTGGCTGGTTGGTTCGAGTTGTAGTGGTGGTAAGGTTGAGTGGCAATGTTGGTTTTGCTTTGTCGAGGTGTTCTTGTCGTGTGAGAAGGAAGAGGTCGTGGAGGTGGGGTTCTCTGAGCTGGATTTGGGGGTGGGCGGCTTGGGTTAGAAGGCGGGTGGACGGATGGGCGTTGGATGGTTGTGGTTGTGGTTGTGGTTTGGTAGAGAAAGGCGATTGAAGTCGGATAGGGGTGTGGGAACCCAGGAGCATTGAGCCATCACAAAATGTGCTGTGTTTGATCGCCGGACATACCGAATGGTCAAAGCAAGGTCAGAGCTTTGTTGTCGGTTTCGAACAGACTTTCGACCTTGAACGGTGGTGTCTATGTATATACCCGAGGTTTGCACTTGTGCAAGCTCACTTGCACCTCGTGCGGATCTCTCGACCCCAGCCCAGATTCCGTTGCAGCTTGAAGTTAGATATAGCTACGCTCATTGAGGCCCCAGCTGCAGCCGCGTAGTCGAAGAGATATGGGTTCGTAGTATGCTGCATGCCCCCCTCGATTTCGCGTGTCAGTGCCCGTATCTGTCTTCTTAGGGAAATGGAGGGGTCCGCTTGGAGTCCGGCCAAAGAAGCGCCCAAGCACCCGCTTTGCATGCTGGCATCTATACCAGAATTAAGCCTTGTTTCTTCTTTGATTTTCGGACCAAGAGCCTAGACTCGGAGCTCACTGAGTAACACCACCTGCGAATTGGCCTTGGCTGGCGGCCGCGACGCTCTTTCCATCTCTGGTTAGCTTCTCCTAGTCATCTTTCTTCCCTTGCTCGATTTCCTCTTCTTCTTAAACATCTCGCTGACGTCCTTGTTGCCCAATGACACCACGGCGACCGGAATGCAATTGGTCGTAATCCAGGGCATATTCGTATAATCCATCTGCGGATCGTCGCCCTTCGTCGCATAGACATAGAACCCCGTCAGCGCGATATTTACCAGCACCAACGTGCGCCTCCATAAATGATTCGATCCAGGGAGAAAGGCGAGAACGGACAGGAGGGCGATCGTGACAGACAGGGGCGTTTGGATGTTGGCGTTGGCTGGGGGGAGTAACATAGTGGTCTGACAAAACGCTGTGCGAAATGACTACCACAAGACATAGTCCGTGTGATGTCCATATTTAGGCGCCTGGCATCTTCCAAACGCCTCCTCTCGGCTCGGGCCTGGCTATCTGTCTGTTCTCTACACTTCAATTGTGTACTACTGCGGCTTCTTGACACATATTAGACTGCGTAGGTTCGAGGGCCGGAGCCTCGGCTGGAAGTTTCGGGCTGCGATAGGGAAACTGCATTGGCGCATAAGCGCTCGATAAAGATCCCGCGATAGATCAAAAAAGCAGCCCCCGTGGGGTACTAAAGCTGACTTGAAGTGGTATGATGCCATAAATACTGGGCCCCAAAGCACACATAGTATGTAGATATGAAGGGTGTTATGATAAGAAAGGCTAACCTCACCATGTAATCTTAAGGTTTAGTGAAAGGTTTCGATTGCTCCCGATGCATGGGTTTCTAATAAGTGGAGAGTCGTGAATGAGCGTTAAGTATACAGCATGTGTTATTAAAAGTAAAGTTAACAAACCTTGCCCGGAGAAAGTCGACATTGCAAGCTACTGCACTCTTCACTGGTGGTATACTTTCTGTCGCATGACATGATCCAACTATTCCAATCGTTAGGATATATGGTATGGTAAAGCTTCAAGAACACGGTCCACGTACGGAAACCTGATAAACCTGTGGCGTGGATGAAGTTATACTTGATGCGCTGAGGTCTGGTCGTATCTTGTTTAGGACTCCAAGAGACTACCCCAGTCCACGATCCATCCATGACATAGAATGACAACGTATACAAGCCGCCTTCAAACAACAAGTACTGTTAAGTCTTGAACTTTCCGAGAACGACGCCAAGAAACATACCTCGCAATATAAAGCGAACAACAATCGCGGTTGAGGTGAGCATCCGCTCAGTAAACATAGGAATGACGAAGGAGACCTTGCTTGCGGAGATCTGAGTACTATCTTCGAAAAGTGTTGGTGGAGACGCCGGGGTATCATGGAGGAGGCGATGTCGTTCTAAAGCCTGGAACAAACCATCGTTGCCGCGTTTGCAGCATGCGGAATCGATGCTATCTCGTGCAACTTGGGACAGTGGGCGTATGCACACTTGAAGCAGCTGTTCGAGTAGGGCAGGAAGTCGTTTAGAGTTCCGTATCTGCATGTTGGAAATGATCCAGTGGAAAGGTGTGTTGTCGTCCAGCCACTCGCTCTGTAAGATCTGCGAGAGGAGCTCTGTGGACCCTCCGCATAGCTTCAGGCTGTTACTGACAAGGTCTGATGCAATCTTTGGGTCATCTTCGGAGGATATGGCTGCGCATAGCAACGCGACGAAGCGAGCTCTGGCGGGGTGGTCGGTTTCGAACAAACTTTCGGCCTTGAACGGTGGTGTCTACCCAAGCGGATGGAAATCGATTGGGAATTGCTGCCGTGTCAGGCAATGTACGGCTGGATTTAGATTTAGACTCACCAGTGGCTCTTGAGAATTCCTAGATCCCACACCAGGTTCCATTGTAGCAAGCTGTATCTGCACTTGATTCGAGACCCGTGGGCCACCTACAGTCGTCAAGTAAGATCAAGTCGAAGTCGAAGAGGTACGATCGTAGAAGGGCCATGACAGGCTGCACGCTCGTTATTACTTCTAGCAAGCCCGCATCTGTCCTTTTAGGGCCATGCAGGTCTGTGCGCTGAGCGAACGGGACCGGCACCGGCCACCAGACACTTTCGACTACTTTCGGCCTTCGGTGGTGTAGGGTGGTATCTACTACTCACCTGCATCTTGTGCGGATCTCTCGACCCCAGCCCGGTTTTCATTGTAACTGGAAGTTAGAAATAGCTACGGATGACGTTGAGGCCCAAGCTGCACCCGCGTTGTCGACGAGATAGGCGTTCAAAAAAGGGGGATAGCATGCCGCATGCCCCCCTCAATTCGGACTCCGGGGCCCAGCCACTGCTCAGGGCTGCCGCCAGTCAAATAAGCGCCCAAGCCCCCGCTCTGCGTGCTGGCATCAACTAGCCTGTATGGTTGTTGTGAAAACAAAACGCAAAGCTTAACATGCCAATGGGCTACACCAATATTGAGTATCTGGTTTTTATTTGATTTTTGGGCTAAGAGCCTGGCGCCTAGTGCTCCAACCCATGGTTCTGCTAAGATGGTAGGAATACTATATGATTATCTCATTTTTATAGAATAGAGGTTTGGTGTCAGGAAATTAAATTAGATCTTATTACCAACAGTCAAAGGTCTGACGATGAGCACAACCGGGTACAACCTGGTAATATCGAAGATGACACTACATAATACTAGTACCGCCCGGAGCTTCGGTGCCTAGCGATCAGAAGACTGTGAAGTTCATTTCTAAGGAGAGCTTTCGATCGCTCCCGATATGCGGGTTTCTACAGGTACGCAAACAGTGAGTCATCTGAAAGGCTTCACGAATGAGTGCACAGTGCCCCACCTTGCCCGCAAAAAGTCGACTGGGAAGGTTGCTGAATCGTACTGGAAGACGGAAGCTACGTTGCATGAGCCTAGTGCAGAATTAGGAATCGGCGTAAGAGGGTTACGGCGGGTCTCTACGTACCGGAAAGACCATCTGTGGCACTTTTGAAGACCAATGAGACCCACGTAGGCCTTCGTACCTTCAACACGTCGCCCGGACGGGGGGAGAATACAAGGATTGCTGTCCAGCCATCTACTTTGGAGTGGAACGATAAGGTATACAGTTCACCTAGAGAGGAGTAAGTTTCCGTATTACTCGAGTACAGGTGCTACTCCGCGGTGGAGAGCTGACCTTGCATTATGAAGCGTGTTTGAAGGACCCCTGACATGAGCATCCGGTCAGGAAACATGGGGATGATAAAGCTCATTGAGCGCGAAGGGGTAATTTCAACTATGTCTTCGAACGAGGGGCTACCACTGCTGAGACGCTTCTCTATCAAACGAAATAAGGTGTTGTCGTCCCTCTGGCAGCAGGCCGCGTAAATACTATCCCGAGCCACCTGCGTCAGCGGGGACCCACAGGAGTCGAGTAGCTCTTCAACTAAGGGCGGGAGGGATTTATGCTTCGTGGTCTGTATGTTGGAGACAACCCAGTGCAGCGGTGTGCTGCCGATAAGCCAGGTTGACTGTAAAACCTTCGAGAGGAGGTCCTTGTCTCCCCCACATATAGCCATGCAGTCGCGAATGAGGTTCGATGCCGCCCCAGGGCTGTCGGAATACACAGCTGCGCAGAATAGGGCGACGAAGCGAGATCGAACAGGATTGTCGGGGCTGGATAAATCAGTAACGTTAAATGAAGCCATCTGCTCGGATAGACGCAATCGATGGGATCCTGGATGAGAAAGACTGAGCGCCATGCAGCAAGATGGGCTCACCTTCTCAGCATCTGCTCTCAATCCAATTCCATTAGACCGTCGAGGATCTACCGTCGTCATGATCCAGCTACGGACTAGGCAATTGTCACGAATCTGGTTCAAGTCGAAGGGGGAGGTGGGAAGGAAGGTATCCTGCTGGAAAGGAAGCCCATTGCTTGTCGGAGTTTGGGCGGTGTATATCCTTGTGGACACCCTGGGTCCGTGCACCGGCCAAACATAACTGATAAGCGCTTAAGCGCCCAACCTGTTGAACTCCCTTTTGGTCATCACCCCGTGTCATCATCCTGTGTGAACGCAATGGCGTCATTATCATGGATTTGGTATCATATATAACGCATCCTGTCTCTAATCTTCACTCTACTGCAAGCTGCGATCTCGCAAACTTTGCAAGCTCAGCAACCCCGGGCACATTACCAACCATCAACGTCACTCCATGTTCACTGGCGGTCCCAGTGAAAAGAGGGAGTGTGACAGTGAACCAAGTTCCGACCCAAATGTACCCTACTGTAGCCCTGATGCTAGGCGATGTGAGGCATGTATGGACGAGTTTGAGCAGCGTGACGTCCTTTGGTTTCGGCTGGCACGCTTTCAGTCCCCTTGCCGCGTTACCGGAAGCATCGCGCGAGGGTGGAGATGCGATTTCGTCCTGGATTATACCCTCCAAGCGCAGAGTAATCTTGTGAAGAACCCAAGACACGATGTCTTCGGCGACGATCGCGCAAGCCTGAAGGACAAAGAACTTGTAGCTGCCTCCCTTCTCCCAGATCGACCCCTGTCCTGGGGCAAAGGAGGCATATGCCGGGAACAGAAGAGCATATTCGCCAAAGAGGTGAAATAGGCCAGAGAGAAAGAAGGCCGTAAAAAGCTTGAATTTCCCTCTGAGTTCCGCCTTCATCGTGCCGCGGGGTGCTTGGAGGAACGACTGAGGTAGGACGAGCGACGCGATTCTGTTCGTATGACCAGTCGCCGACTGATAAGATGCAAACGGTGAGCTAAGATTGAAGACGAAGAAAAGTAAATGGATAACATACAACTCTCAGCAGCTGATGCCAGGCACGCCTCCATGATTCGTGCACGCTGGTTGCGTCCTTCGCATTCCCAAAAAGTGGGGTATCCCATTCCTCCAACGGCGCGCCTAGTGCGAAGACAACCATAGTGGCCAGTACAACATGCAAGATGTTAAGCACGGAGCCCAGGACAAGGATCTGTCCGAGAACAGTCGGTCGGAGCCACCAGGGCTGCTCGCTGACGGTCAGAGTCGCATTTGGCCGGAAAATTGGGTTGAGCTGCATGAGAAAGCCTCCAACAGTGTAGCACAACAGGGATCGAACGAGTGAGGGAATTTGTTGGTAAAGAAGGAAGTCAAGTCGTGGGTTGGTCGAGGAATTCTTGGAGGGTGTGCGGTGGGGAAGATATGCAGTGGGTTCGTGCTCCCAACCGATGCCCCTGGAAGACGCGTAGAGATCGAAGGCCCATTTGAATCGGGTGAAAAACGGGGCGGAAACGACGCTCTCTCCTTTTTCAATGCCTTTCTTTGGTTTCCGTCCCATTTCCTTCTTTCTGAATACTTCGCTGACGTCCTGTTTGCCCGATGTCCAAACGATGTTGGCTACCGCTAGCCAGTTGAGGGTGATCCAGGGCATGTTGGTGAAGTCCATCTGGAGGTCCTCGTTTCTCGTGGCATAGACACAGTAGACGGTCACCGCCGTAAGTACCAGGAACACCGTGTGCTTCAATAAAGGTCTTGACCCTGGCAAGAGGGAGAGGACAAAAAGGAGGGTGATGAGGGCAAAGAGAGGGGGTTGGAGAATAGCGTTAACTGGGGGACGGGCCATTGCGGCGGGTTTGGAAGCTGAGAAAAAAACGAAGGTAAGGCATGGCTTTTAAGATGCTTTCCGAGTCGTGTAGGCGTTGTGTAGTCGCCCGAAGCCCGGACCACTCAGGTCTCCTGCTCTCGGACTCTGGCCCGGCCCTGCATCTGATTGAATCTAGAATGTGGAGTGCCGGCGGTGCGTTTTACCCTCGAAACGAGATATCCTCTCAAGTGCCATATGTTTTTTTCGCCTGCGGTATAAGCGCCGAATCGCCTCACGACTCAAGGTAAGCTTCAAACCCTTGATAGTACGCCCCTGTGATGTTTTCTGCTTGACCCTCCAGAGAGCTGAGCATGGGCACACAGGATCTGCATCACACTCATGCCAAATGGCCTTTGTCGGACACTCCAGTCGCGCAAACCAGACTCCAGGATGTAATCTAGAACTCCCGATGCATCAGTATCGCAGGCATCAGAAATAGTCGCTGGGCACTTACATCAAGATCATGAAGATAGAGAGTCCTCATAACGCCGTGAAGCATATGGCAGAGTTATGGCAGGTTATGGCAGAGCTTTTAGTGAGCCCCGCATCAGTCTCAAACTCGCCGAAGGGTTCCAATCGCTAAATACCCGT
Source organism: Ephemerocybe angulata (assembly GCA_013368325.1). Classification (NCBI taxonomy): domain Eukaryota; kingdom Fungi; phylum Basidiomycota; class Agaricomycetes; order Agaricales; family Psathyrellaceae; genus Ephemerocybe; species Ephemerocybe angulata. The sequence goes on from JAACJK010000064.1 coordinate 442,144, forward strand.
AGCCGATGTAGAGCCCGGCGGTGTTTGAGGTTGTAGGTAGAATAAAGCACGTCACAGACTTGCAAATCGTTTGGACTAGTCACGGCTGCGACGCGGCATCCCCTAATTCCAGCAAGACTCTCCGTAGCTTCGATCTATTCCGGTTGTGCTCTTGGGAGAGTGTGAAACCTCCGGTTTAGCGTATCCGTCCGTATAACCTGGAAAGTTGCTGGAAAGAGCAAATCTAACATGAGTTCGGCCTTGGCAAATGATTGCACTATCAAACACCGTGTAGGTTAAGGCAATACGGACCTCTGTTACCACGAGCATCCGTTCAGACAACATGGATATGGACGAAAGGGACAACATAATCAACTGACCAAAGAGATGATCATCGCATATTATTGGGGCAGGGGATCTACTGACAATTTAGGTCGTGCTCTGGGAAATGGTGCATCCCCGACTCACATTCTATAGTTTCGCCCACTCGACGCATCCTAGTTTCAACAGAATGCGGAGAGTGTCCTGTTGTCTTGACCTGGTGATGGCTCAGGCCATTCTTAAAGTAGCGACGCCGGTTCAAAGCGAAGAGATCGCATCCAAGGAAGGGAACTCAACGGAGATGTCCTTCTCCTTTCTTGTCGCGGTGTGCGGGTCTCTGTGGATGTGAGGCAGTGTAGTCATTGTGTCTATGCACCTACCAAGCAAACAGCCGGCTAGCAGGCAAAGCAAGCCCAAAGATGGGAAAATATGGATATTGGAAAACCCTTCAGGCCTCAGGCCTCAGGGTTCATCGATGCTGGGCAACCAAGTGATGGGCACATAGCACTCCCTCTGGCTATGTTGCATGTACCTTCCAGGCGGTCGATTGATAGACCTGATGCGCACGGAGCTGTTGCTTGAACAGACGGTCACTACATGCGCCACCATTCCCCGAAATTAATGCATCCTGAGAGTTTTCTATTGCGACCAATGTAAGGGTTTCTAGGATTCGAAAAACTGTGAGCAAACCGGTAGGTGTGCCATGAGGGACGAGTTGGCATACCTCGTTCTCAAGGAGTCAACAGTGTAAGAAACTGAATTATCAACCGGCCAGAGAGCGTTTGACATTTTCGTTCTGGCCGCTATCCAAGCAATCAGAACCATCGTATCATACAGGACCAATGCGCTCAATTTACGCACAATATAATCCAAAAAAAAACTGCCCCTGGCGTGCTTGAAGCCAATATAGAGGTAGCGGGGTCGTTTTTCATGCGATTTCCTCGCCGGGTCCCAGGAGAGCCGTGCAATCCAGCTTCCATTGGAAGAGAACGACAGGGTAAATAAAACGCCTTGAAGCGAGGTTCAGTCTCATGATTTCAAGGCCAGGGCAGAAGTCAACACACCTCGCAGGATAAAGCGAACGCTCAACGCATTTGACATGGAGAATTCGATCCGAAAACATTGGAATGGCGAAGAAGACCTTAGATTTGGTAGCGATTTGCACTATGTCTTCGAAGACTGCGGAATCATTTGGAGGATTGTTTCGGAGGAGCAGGTGCTTTTCGATTGTCTGGAATAAAGGATTATTGTCTTCCTGGCGACAGCCATCTTCGATGCTACTTTTGGCCAGCTCGGACAGGGGTGGTGAGCAGGAGTCCAATAGCGCTTTGAGTAAGGCAGGGAGATGTGAGTGGCTCGTCTTCCGTGTGTTGGTGACGACCCAATGGAGTGGTGTGTTGTCGTCTAGCCATCTGTCCTGCAAGATATTTGAGACTCAGAGCTCTGAGGACCCTCCGCACAGTATCAAGCAGTCGCGAACGAGAGCGGATGCGACTTCAGCGTCATCGTCAGAGTAGATGGCTTCGCAGAACAATGAAACGAAGCGGCACCGAACCGGGTGGTCGGCTTCGAACAAGTTGGTGACCGTGAACTTTAGCATCTAGCGCCCGGGACAGTGGGAGATCGATGGGAGATTGTCAGCAACCGGGCTGGACAAGGATTAGTTGAATGCAGCTTGCGAGAACTCACCGGCGCGTCTGGACTGCTCTTCTTCAATCCAGCCCCAGGTTCCATTGCGGGCATGTAATTGAGGTTCAGGCCTATAGTTACGAGGCGAGGATACCACCAGTTAAGCTAGTTAAGGCCAGCGTTCAACTCGGAGGAGAGTGTCACAAGGAGTCGCACGATCCTCTTTGCTTATCGTTACCCCGTGTCTAGCTTTATAAGGACACCCATTCCCCGAGTGCTCCATCATGGCAAGGTTGGAGTTTGCTTACACAGTGGCATGGAATCACTACAAATCTCAGCCAAAGTGCGGAACGTCTACAAGACCAGATCGGAAGAAAGCCCCATTCAGAGGATATCTCTGTATCGCATGCTATTTTGGGAATATAAACTGCCCGCTCAGTTCACGGTCCTTCTTCCCAATGTACTCATTCCTACGGCCAAGTCAGCCACCAATTTATCCCATAGAAAAGCTCAGCATACCTCGTTCTCAAAAGATTGATCTCGCCAACGGCCCTTGAATCCCGAGACGTCGCAGAAACGATAAACTTATTCTCCGGCTTCGCCCCGCCCACAGATTCGTTCCTCATACAGTCGAGAAAGAGGTAGACGGTTCCCGAGAGCTGCTTAACCCCAGGAGCTGCGACGATTCTGACTATTTCGAAGGTCCATTTATCGGGGTTGTTGGAGAAGGTGATGCAGTACAGGGCACCTGCGATTAAGTCACATTAGCGCAGAAAGAATTACCAAGTCAATTGCCACAGCATACCTCGTGAGATAACCTGAAAGCGCGTCATCTTCAGCACGAGCATTTGATCGAGGAACTTGGGAATCTTGAACGTAACGACGTTATCCGCAACTTTGACGATGGGCTCTTCAAAGCGCGGCGAAGTGGGATCTGCAGTCCACAGAAGCAACTCGTGCCTCGTCATGAGTTGATAGAGATCGTTGTCGTCGCGCTCACAACACGCCATCTCGATTCCGGCTTTGATGACGGGTGAGAGAGTGGGTGTACAGCAGTCGAGGATCTCTTTGACGAGAAGGGGGAGAGCGGTATGGGGGCCTTCGGCGATGCCGAGATTGACTATGACCCAGTGGAGAGGTGTCTTTTCGTCCACGAACTTCGTTTGGAGGATTTTGGAAAGGAGTTCGGTTGAACCACCGCACACCGACAAGCAGTCGGTGATCAATGCTGAAGCCGCGGTAGCACCTCCATCGGAGTAGATCGCTGAACAGAAGAGGGATATGAGTTGATTTCGAGCCGGATTCTTAGTGTCGCTCAGATCTTCGAGTTTCTCCAGTTGCGACGACTATTACCAGGCAGTTAGATGTGCGCAGGACGAATGGCAAGCGTGCATACCATTTTATTGGGATGCCCTGGTGCTGGTGGTTCGGTTGTTGACATTCAGAGGACAAGAAGAGCGGGCAAGCTGACCTTGGTCGCAGCCAAAACCAGCAATGTAGAAAGCAGTGGCCTGCGTCGTCACGATTCTTGTCACACTTTGCCTCATGTTGCGATAGTGGACGTGACACTGTGGAAATAGGACTTGTTCTGAGAATAGGCAGGGAGAAGCCATCACGAGAGTACACACCTCAAATCATCCCCAAACCGTCCGTGTAAGTACCCGCTGTGAAGTAGAAGATTAGGCGCCGAGGACCAGTCTCTGGTCACAGGTGAAAGGGAGATGTCCGAGTCAACACCGATGTGATTAAATGACACATATACCTATAGGTACGATTATAATACCACAGAATCTACAAAAACAATACAAATGACAACTCGCCTATTGCGAACCTAACTGTCATAATCGATCATGAGCTCTTCTCGTCCTCGGACTCCACAGTGGCTTTCCGTGACGGAAGTGGTGAGGTCTTGGCCTTGGGGGATGTGTCTCTTGATGCGGCTTGGGATGCGGACCTAGCCTCGAGGTATGCCTTGACGGAACGTTCGAACACGCCGAGAACACGTTTACATGCGATCGACCATACACCAACGCTAACCGAACCTGCAGGAGTGTCAGTGTCTAGGGGATGTGACGTGGGCAGTTCACGGACCTTTCGGAGCGAATGGGAATGCCAGCCACCATGTTAAAGGTCCCAGCCAACCCTCTGGAAGAAAGAATACGGGCTGTTTCCGGTACCACCAGCCGACGAATAGTTGGACACCGGTCGTTAGAAACCAGAGAGCGCTCTTGAACTTCAGCGAGAAGCCTGACTTCACAGAGGCCGTTTCAGAGTCTAGGGAATGTTAGAGGATAGGACAAGCAGGGACGTGGTAGTGGAACGCACTGAGTTTCTCCAAATCCGCGAGACCTTTATCGACGCTCCTTCGTAGCTTGGCCCATTTCGCGAACTGATCTTGGGCACTCGTCCGGAGAAGTTCCGCCTTGTTTTTCAGAATCTCGGCTTTTAGTGCTCGTTGCTTTGAGACGACAGACGAGCGCGTCACTGTCAAGTATAGTGAATAGGCCTGGACGAAATAGAGTCGTTAGTGAACCCATTAGACCATACAACCCAGGAGTCTGCGCTCACCCATTCAAAGAGCACCTTTTGGCCTATCCATGATATCAGTTGTGTTATGAACACAATCAAGAAGACCGAGAGCAGCAGCGACATCGTTGTACGGAAAAGAGCCTGTTTGATCTCGAAACCTTGCCTGTCATCGTTCGGACCTTTTACCACGTCACATCAATCCATCATCCTCAGCTGCCTCGATATTTTCTTTGTTTTCTCCCAAATCCTCAGTTTTCTCTAATCCTCAGACTAGTCGACACAGGTGCCAGAATTGAGCACCATCGTAAAACCATTAGAAGACGATACCCCTTCAGAATTCAAGCAAGGTCCCGGAACCATTCAGTCTTCAGGACACCGGCCCAGTGCGGGGAACTCCAACCTCGAACACCTTCAGGAGAACTATGAATCAATCTCAAATCGCCCAGTACTTCGCGAATAACGCTGCACCAAACCTGGTTGAGATGGCATCCATCAGAGAGGAAATCGAACATAGACTGAAAGCGATCCAGGAGCATCAGGATGCGATTCAAATCTTACAGTCAGAACTACACGCCTTTCGAGCAGCTTCATCCCCCATGCGCCGATTCCCCCCTGAAATTCTGGGAGAAATATTCGAGTTCTCCCTTTCAGACCTTACCAAATACGAGTCCATCGACCGAAAACTGGTGGAAATCTGCTCTGTGTGCAAATTCTGGCGTTCAGCTGCCTTCTCAACCCTTCACCTCTGGCGAAGCGTCGCCATTGACCCATGGCGTCCCCATACCGTTCGATTCGAAAAAGTTTCGGCTTGGCTTAGACGTTCAGGGGGGCTGTCGAGGAGGCTTGCACTTTCTGGCCCAGAGTGCTATGGTGGTCCGTGCCCAATGAACGATCTAAGCTTAGCAACCTTGCTGGCAGAGGGACCACTCCTTCACCATCTTACTCTCCTCTGTTCCTCGATATGCTGTTTTCGGAACCTTATAGGTTTGGTAGAACCCCTCAATCCCGCTGGTTCCCGACCATGGGATTCCCTTCAATCCCTAATGCTCGAAATAAAGGAGTGGGCCCACAGCGACATATCATTGGAAAAAGCGACCCTCCTCACTCTTCCTTCAGTGAAGAATCTGTCGTTATACTTGCCGAGTGCTCAAGATCTCGGCGATACGGCGGTAGCGACCGGCAACATCGCGTACCCCGAGGCCCCGTCCTTTACCAACCTCACCACGCTGGAACTCATCTGCGACTGGCCACTGCGCTGGATCTCAGAAGTTCTCAACTCGTGCATCAACGTAGAAACCCTTACCCTCGATTTCGCTCTCGGTACAGTGCTTTACGACGCCCTCACTCCGGACGACAACCCAATGCTCCTTCCCAAGGTCCGCGTACTGCGCCTTCGTCGACTCATTGCGGAGTTTGAAGACGCCGACATCCTCCAGGAACTCATAACGCCGGAGCTCGAGGAGCTGGATATAAGCTTCGAGAACAAGGCTCGGCTGCTGCGGCCTGATACTACGGATCCCACGTACGAATACCCAGACATGGACATCCTCTGTGAAGGGATCGAGACCTTGCTCCAGAACTCGAAATGCAAAGACACCCTCTGCCGATTTCGCCTTCACTCGCTCTACATATCCAGTGACGCCTTGATGGCCATCCTTGGCACTCTGCATGGGCTGATGCATTTGACCTTGGAAGATGTGAACTTCCCCTCAATGATGTTCAGTGACCTGGAGGACATGATCACCAACCCAATCTACCCTCAATACCTCCACCACCTTAAAGATCTTGCACTCCTTTGCCTTCCCTCCCACTTCGACTTTCAGAAAGTCTACTCTTACCTACTCGCAAGGCGCGAATTCTTGGGCGATAGAGGCGGCGACACGGTGAAGAAACTCATTATGACGACTTCGCTTCCAGAACAACGTGCGGTGCCCCGCGAGACGGACAAAGGATGTATCGCCTTGGGAGAGGGTGGGGTGGAGGTTTCTGTCGGTGTGTCTATGGATCGCGCCTTAGCTTCTTAGAAGTATTGTCCAATGTGCGTACTCTACCTCAGCCTTACGGTTTGAGTCCTCGTGATTGACACTCATTTATGCTAACTCAGGGCGATTGTGGAGTGATAGATTAGCGAGTGAACATCGTACCTTTGGCTTCGTTGATATGTACGTATGGTTCGTGGCTTCTTCAGACCACAATGCTGCGCGCGTATACAAGTGCTGAGTGCTGACCATTGAAGCTCAGGGACGGTGGCGGAAGAGTGTCCGTACAATCATTGGGCCTCCAAAGCTCGAGCTGAGTTTGAGGATCTTCCCTTATCTGAATCCACAAGCGAGGTACTCCCTTGTCCGCGCTTGAACTACTCCCTTGCACCTTGAAATGTTACGACATAAATCGGCTTCCGCACCAGCCCGTCATAGCCCACGGTCCGAGAGATTAATTAAAGTGAGAAGGGATCGAGTGTTTTCTCAGGAACTCGAAGGGCACAAACACTTTCCGGAGGTTTCGCCGAGTCCACTGTCCACTCGCTCTACATATCCAGTGACACCTCGGTGTCCATCCATAGGACTCTGCCATCCCTGACGCATTTGATCTTGGACAATGTCGACTTCCTCTCAACGATGTTCAAGAACTTCGAAGAATTTGGAGGACGTGATCATCGACCCAGCATGTTCCCAATTCCTCCCCCACCTTGAAAATTTGAAGTCTTTTTCCTTCCCTTCCATTTCGACTTCGAGAAGGTGTGCTCCTACCTAATCACAAGGCACGATGCCGCCGGCAATAAACTGAAGAAGTTCTTTACGACAGCTTCGCTTGCCGAAGGTCCTGCAGTGCCTTGGCAGACGGATAAGGGCAGTGCCGACTTGAGGAGCGTGGGTCTGCGTGGGTTCGACATTGGTGTCAGTATGTCTAACAATCATGCCTTAGCTTCTCAGAAGTGTTTGTCCAATGTGCGTATCTCACTTCACCTTACGGCTTGGACCTTGTCATTTACACTCATTTATGTTAAGTCAGGGCGATTGGAATGATAGAACCGCGAATGTGCTTCGTACCCTTGACTTCATTGATATGTAAGATGGCTACTCGTTGCTTCTTCATGTCACTGTGCTACGCGCGCTTACAAGTGCTGACCCTTGAATCTCAGCCTGCGCAGACAGAAGCCATTATGGCTTTGACTCAGCATCTCGTCCCTATACATCGCATTCGGTCGACTTAGAGCTAGGGCTATACCTTGCATACGGCAGACCCATCAACAGCTGAAAAAAGGAATGGAGAGCGTTACCTAGCGCAATTGCGGGATGGCACACTCTGGATCATAGCCATTCATCCATACGTTCCGAGATATGAATCGGGTTCAAAACGACGGGTTTTGGAAGAAAGGGAGGACATCCAGGCGGGATTTGACATGTTCACGGTAGGCTCGCAGATGGCTTCACGCCTCCTTAGTTTATAGCCACAGCTGTCCTGCGCTTGCTAACCTTTAAAACACACGCAGGAAGGATTTTCTCTTAACTACCGCCACTACTTCCGATTTGCGTTGCACACTGCGGTTGCGAAGGGCCGAATGCTTCGATGCACGGGACTCGGTCCGGGCGCTTAACACACCCTGTCTTCAGTAAATGGTCGAGCTGCCAAGGAATTTCCAAAAATTATTGGTTGCTCACGGGTCTGAAGGTGAGTAGAGATTTGTTGACGTGTAAACCCGATTGCCTTACTGGAGAAGGCGAGACTTTGCTCTTTGTAGCCTTTTCCTCCATATGCAGCACTCCGTCGTAGAGCCAACTCGGGAGGCTGATCTTTCGAGAAGTCACTACGGACCGCCCCATGGCATGAATTTAACATGTACATACATGATACATTGTTCCCTCACTCATCCAGACGTCGCCTTCCTAGCAGCTTCTCGCCTTGCCGGAGGACGCAAACGCCATTGAAAGTGACGAGAAGGCATAACACTGACATGATCAGGTGGCTTAAGTTCGCAACTCTTGGCAGCTAAAGACGTGCAGCAAAGGGCGTTGAAGCGTTGGAGCCCCCTTAGGTAGCGTATGTGTAAGCCAATTGGTTCGAAGTCCAATGGTATAAAGTATGTACGAATCTTCTTCCCTTTCGCCATTCAATCCTCTCATACTATTCTCTGAAACAGATCTACACAAACCATGAAGACTATTAAATTTCTCGCCGCAGCCGCTCTTGGTAGTGCACTGGCGCTCCTGGCAGCAGCACAAGGTGGCCAACAACGGTGGCCAGACTATCGCGGCAACGAACTGGAGAGCCTTTGGCTCGAAGGTAGTGCCGAACCTGGGTGGCCAACCATGCTCGTCAGTGCTCGAGCTCGTTTTACGAACTTGATCTCTGGCTGTCGAGCTCGGTTAGACTCTGAATCTGAAGGCGCTGCTGAGTGGATCCGAGCTGTGAGTGCAGGGCCTTCGCATTGATGATATAACGATTGTCACTAATGTCCGAGCGCATGCTTATAGGCGTTCCATGATATGGCCACCCATAATGTGAATGGGGATGGTTTAGGGGGTTTGGATCGCTCCCTCCTTTATGAGTTGGACCGCCCTGAGGTAAGCCAATGTTCGACCGATACTCTTACAGATATCTGAGAAAACTGGGGCATTTAGAACGCTGGTGGTTCACTCGCCCAGGCCATGAAAGATCTCTCAGTGATTACAAGATACATCAGCGGTATGTAGCATCATTGAGGTCTACAGGATATTTTCTAACAGAGTGTGCTTTATTTAGGCGCCGACATCATTGCGCTCGGCGTGGTGCATTCAGTCGTCGAATGCGGAGGACTCCTCATCCCTTTCCGTGGAGGGCGCATCGATGCAACGGAGGCCGGTCCAAAGGGCGTACCTGAGGTAACACAAACACTGGAGGAACATACCGAGAAGTTCAGAAAGCAAGGTTTCAACAAAACCGAGATGATCGAACTGGTCGCCTGTGGACACACTCTCGGAGGAGTCGGCGCTAATGATTTTCCTGAGATCGTCTCCGGTGATGTGGATCGAGTATCAAGACCAAGGCACATTAATTTCGACAGCACTAGTCGGAAATTTGACAATGCAGTGTAGGTTTTCGCTCCTGTGCTCAGAATGGTCACATCGAGACTAATTCTACGTATTGCTTAGAGTTACCGAGTATCTCAAAGGCACGACGAAGAACATATTAGTCGTTCATCCCAACGCAACAATCGTGTCCGACAAGAGGATCTTCGAGAGTGACGGGAACAGGACTATGGAAACGTTTGTTTATCTTGGCTCTTACTATCATCATGGGTCTAACTCGCATCGAACTTGCCCTACAGATTAGCCGACGAGAAGATATTCCAAACGAGATGCCGCGACCTGTTTGAGAAGATGATCAACACCGTTCCCAAAGACGTCGAGCTCACCGATGTGTTTGCACCCATCAAAGCCAAAGTCGGGCGGAGCTACCTCACTTTCAACCAGACTATGGGATTACACACCGAAATTAGGGTACGTTCTCATGCTCATTTAATCAGGAATACCTTCCTTACTACTACTTGCCCCTCGGTTCTGTAGTTTTTGACCAAGAACGAGAATCGGAGGGTCACTTTGAAGTGGGAGGACCGTGCATCCGGAGGGCAGGTCCATTCTGCAGCCCCGTTCGACGTTTCCGAGACCCTCCATAGCGCCACAGCCAAACAATTTGGGATAACACCCATTCATTATTGGTTCAACCCTACCATCGACCCAACTACCTCCATCTCCAGATTCTGGTTTGAAGTTGACGAAGGCACTGGGGGCCAACCCGACCTATACGACAACGGCGGCGCAGGATTCCCCATTGCACAGGATAAGGTCATCTGGGCCCGAGATCTCAGCTATTATGCCCCCGACCGCTTTTCCGACCATTGGTGGAGCTTTACAGTGGCCGTGAGTACTCCTTCGGAAGCCAATGACCTACAGGCTGCTGAGCTGATTTTCTCATTGCCAGATTCGCAACGACGCCAGCGCCATCAGCAACGTATCCGCCAACGTCGAGGTATTCATTGCGGACGAGAAGTTGAATTTCGTCAAATCAACTGTGGCGCTGGAGAGAGACACCAATCTAACGACAGTGGCGGGGTTCGACTTCTACACCTTCCGCCCAACAGAGAAAGTAAACGACCGCATGTTCTTTGACGTTGCCGCCACAATTGGCGGGGAGACGGTGACAGAGGAGTATCTCAACAACTATTGGGTCACTGTACTTAACAAGGGGACCTAATGGTCATATTCACGGGCCGAGTACGACTACTGCTACGATGAGTACCTAAAGCCAAGTTGATGATGCCTTGCAGTTACGCGAATTGACCCCCTAATGGTGGGGCGCTTAAACACTACCCAATTAGCGCCCGCCTGTACTATATACTCAGTGGATGGAAAGAATGAAGCCTTAACAAACCTAAAGCCCTGGATACTTCAACAGAACGACTACCTCCTTCGTCTCCCCACTTGTCGTTCTGCGCAAGCTCCAGCGGCCATTGTAGGTAGCCTGTCAAAGAAAAGGACCAACTATCACTTTTGCGACATCGAGTGTAGAGTGAAATAGATTCAGGGAGTACGGGGTAGAAAGTCCATGGCACTATGTACCTCGTAAAGGATTAAGTGTCGCATCAATCATCCAATACTATGTGAAGGGGAGGGAGCATGGATCCATCTGCGTTCCGAAGCAACTTCCTCCCATCAGCAAAGGCACGAACATGATCAAAGTCGAAACCGTCGTGCAACATGTCCCTTAATACAAGGGTCTGAAGGAAGGGAAGGACTGGATCAGCCTGTAGCTTCAAGAAGAGCTTGGAGTTGAAGTCGAGGCTTTCCAGGGTGAGTCGGCGGAGTAAAGGACACTCCTTGATAAGGAGGGGTCTCAATACCTTTGCAGAGATGTGGAGGTTGGAAATGCGAAGGTCGCGGAGGTTGGGCTTGCATCCGGATCTGCGAATAAACTCTTCTATGTACCGCGGCCGTCTGAATTCGAATTCCGCGTCGCTCCATATTTCATCCAATACTATTTGAGTCAGATTTGATTCCGCGAAGTGGAGATGAAGAGTATCGAGGCATGGGGCTTGGAGATAGCGAAGATATTCCAGGCCGTCTGCATACATGCCCCACATATGCAGTGCTCGCAGCTTCGGCAGGATAATATTCGTTTCGAGCATGTCACCCAGGATCTTCGTGGACTCAGCACCACTGGACGTATAAACATCAGATTCGAGGAGATTGAGTGTGAGCTTTTCGACGGCCTGGCATGATTTCAGGGCGGTCAAAACCTTGGTGACTTCCCAATCACAGACAAGGCTGAAGTCGGTAAGGCGGGCGAGAAGCTCTTCGGGGATGACGAGGCCGAACTCCTCGTCCTCACCATCCGGCATGGATGGGAGTTCAAGGTGAAAGGAAGTGATATGCGGAAGGTGTTGGAAGATGGAGGTAGGTAAGGTATCAATATCCTCGTCCATATCAAGAGTAGCGTTCTGGCCAATCGGAAACTCGTCCCAGATAGTGTGGAGAGCGAGCTTGAGGGTCCTAATCCCGGACCAAGAGCCATTGTCAGTGACCTTCATCCTCCGCACCTGCCTGATCAGCTGCACGAAGCAGCTTGAATAGGAGGACCTCAAGGACAACTCCGCGATGGGAGGTCCCAGAACCAGAAGCTTGGCTAAGGCAGGGGTGGCCAGGTGTGCGCACTCGTTATGCCGACCGCCGCAAAAGTGACCTTTGAGTGCCATTATCTTGAGAGTCTTCGAGACTGTGCCAGACCGATTAAGCCAGTTTTCTGCCGAATGCGAAAGAGAATGTGTCCATGTACTGAGGCCGTTCACTGTGACATCGAAGGTGGCCCACAGTCTGTGCGTTGCGAGAGCGGCTTCGCGCCAGGTCCTGCAAACCAGGCAAAGCCTTATCAACTCCTTCCTATTCTCTGCCTTGCCTATGGTCGAATCTTGAATGGCTGCTGCGAGGATCTCTCCTACGATGTCCAAAGGAACGCGACGGATGGGAGCTGATAAGAAAGCGTATGCCTGGCGTTTCTGCTTCATCTGCTGTATGGAATTGGGCGCTTCTAGTTCGTCGTTTGCATCCAGGATTCGGATCTCCCTTCGGATTGCTTCAAGTTGCGATGGTTCCGGAGGGTCATTCGTTCTAAGCAGTTGAGCAAAAGCTGGGGGCAACTCGTCCATGGTGGCTGAGATGGATGTGGGTGAAAAAGATTGGAAAAAGAAGACGTTCCCTCTGGCCATTGGAAGATCGAAGATATGTAAGGCATCATGGGCCAGAAGAAGATCCAAGGTCCACAAAAGGGAGGTATTTGATTCAATCTTCTTCCCAAGAGTGAAGAAAATTAAATGTGCCGAAGTAGCGCCGCCGCACTCGAAAGAACAAGCAAAAAGTCTCTCTGCCTGGGAGTCGAACCCAGCTTTCGCGCGTGACAGGCGCGTGTACTAACCGATATACTAGCAAAGACATGTTAGAGGCAAAATTGTAGCTGTCTAATATGTGCTTGGCTCCCCGCTGCCAGGCAAACGATGATTGAGCCGCGCCTGCTTTCTTACACTCCAACCACCACCATCTAGAGCATGGCCACGATACATCCATCCCGTATGGGCTTAGTTCCCCAGAACGGGACTCTTAACAACGGCCCCCAAGAGCGCCGAGGTCGCTCACCGTCACCACGACATCGCTACCACGAACGTTCTCGTAGCAGAGACCGCGATGGCAGGAGCGGGGGATATGACAAGCGGGGGCGGGACGGGGATAGGGACAGGGATCATAATGGTTCGAGAGGATACGAACGACGCCCGAGTCCCAAGTACGATGACTATCGACAGGCACCTCCTCATCTTGCGCATCCACCTGAGGCTCGCCCGAATATGTATGCTGGACGCGGAGGAGGAGGAGGAGGAGGTGGTGGTGGTGGAAGGCCACATGGATACGGAGGCATGGCCAATGCAGACTGGTTTGAAAGGTGTGTACATTTGCTACACAAGACGTGCCCTGCTCCTTACAAGTAAACTATGCAGTCGTCGACAACAGAGAGAAGCCAGGGTAGTTGATGTCTGGCCACCTTCGCCAAAAGCGCCTGCGAGGTCATTGTGCGTATTATCTATTTGCTTTCTTCTGATCTCCACCCGCTCAAACTCTTCTAGGTCTCCCAAGCGCAAGAAGTCGTCGAAGAGGCACAAGCGTGCCCGCACGCCCTCCTCGGACGAGTCGTCATCATCTGAAGATGAGCGAAGGCGCAGGAAGGAGAAGAAACGGGCTCGTAAGGAGCGCCAGCGCGATGAGAAGGAGAGAAAACATCGTCACCGGTCCCAATCCCGCTCACGCTCTCCCAGCAAGCGTCACCGCAGGTCCCGCGAGGACGACAGCGAGGATGAAGACCGTCGCCGGGACAAGGACCGCAGCAGGGACAAGGATCGCAGCAGGGAGCGTCACCACCGCCGAAGCAAGGATCGCAGCAGGAGCAAGAGCTTGCGTGTCAAGTCCGTCACCCGCAGTCCCACTCGCCAACCCCCTCGCAGCCCTTCCCCTGTTTCTCGACCCGATTCTGCGGCCCCCGAACGTCAAGTGTCGGCTGCTCCTTCAGCCGACAAAGGCAAAGGCAAAGCAGACATGTCTGACTCCGATGAGGAGGTCGGCCCTCGCCCTATCATGCAAGTGAATGCCTCGAAGCGTCTTAATGAGCGCGACTATGGTGGAGCTCTCCTTCGCGGTGAAGGTTCAGCTATGGCCGCCTTCCTGCTGGAGGACCCGAGCGTTCGTATTCCTCGTCGTGGTGAAATCGGTCTCACGTCCGACCAAATCGCTAAATACGAAGACGTCGGCTATGTCATGAGCGGAAGCAGGCACAAGAGAATGAATGCTGTTCGTATGAGGAAGGAGAACCAGGTTATCAGTGCGGAGGAGAAGAGAGGAATCCTAAAATTGCAGAAGGAGGAGAGGGAGAGGCGGGAGGCAATTTTGAGGGAGGAATTCAACGAGATCGTGAACGAGAAGCTGAAGGCTGCCAATGTCAATGTCGACCTCGTCTCTACGGTGGAGAGGCAGGAGCCTCGCTCTCCCTAGGTATGTTCGCTGCCGCACTCAGCCTACGTCGAATCTTTTTGACACACTAGCAACAGATTATTTGCCTGTGTTATGTACTATAGCACAACATTCTAAGTAGGTCTTGTGAAATTCGCCGATACATCCCGAGCTAGAATGAGAAGGGCACGGTGCTACATATCTGTTAGGGAGCCCCCCCGGGGGCTCACGCTGGACCGTATCGACTACTTCCTGGATCCATTGGCTAGGTCACGAATCTCCTGTTTTCATACGTTATGTTGGTGGATGAATTGACTGACATCCACCGTTTCGTGTGCCACAGTGTCATCCTTTCCTCTCGCTCCTCTGGCACACGGGCGTCCTGTCCACTATCTCTTTCATCTCCGCCGTCTTCAGCCTGTCAATGCAAGTTTCCCTCAGTCTGCCGATTAACCACTCCAGATGTGTACAGCATCTGACGGGGCTCTCTGCCTTGCACCTGCTTTCGGTGCACGTTGGCTCGTAGCCAAGCCTATTTGACATCCTCTTCGAGTAGGCTGCGCGCAAGATCTGCTTCCTCTAGATTGGCAGGCCTGACGTGTTGACTCGACGCATGTTCCTCGACCGCTCGAACAGCCCGCATGGTGACGAATACGCAGGAACGGCCCCACTCGATGAAGCATGTGCCCCCTGCCAGTGACGGCGATGGTGCAGAGCCTCAGAAACTTAAAGGTTGTGAAGCGGCAAATTGGTCTCAGGTGTCGCAGCCCTCTACTGACGTGCTTTTGAGAGGGGTTAGGTATTGGCAAAATGTTCAGGTTAGTCTCGGGTCGTAGGATCGTCACCTTCGACCCGCAACTCTCGGCCAGGGTAAAACTTATGTTCACGAGGGATGGGTGTCCAGATTAAACAGACAATCCCCGACAGTGCGTATCTCTAAACATCTCGTCTGCCAAAATTCCTCTCGAGCCAGGACCTTTGGTCGTTTAGTGGCCGCCATTCATAAAGGGGACGAGTAGTCTAGTAGTCCATTAATTACCTCTTGACGGGGCAGGAATAGGAGAACAACAAGAGGAAAACGAAACACCTCGAGCCCCCGAGCCCAGCTATGGGGTTGTCACGGTCATTGCACGGTCACAGGTGATTGAGGAATGTCATCATGTCACGCGGCGTAAATTGACACGCCACCGTCACGCTTGCGGGTGCCAAGACTCGTTTTTCGCACTTCCATTCACCAAATTCTCGACGACCAACCACCAGGCTACCCAGCTTGCCATCCTTACCTCTATGCCGCTCATTACTCTGGCTAACGCGCACTGCTTCCATAAATGTGATGGATGAACGACTTTCCCAATTCGAATTCGTTTCTATGGACATTGGACAGCTCTGGCGCCGCCCTCTCATTCAGCCAAGCCCGCAAAAGGGTTCGAAAACTGGGAAAGGAGTAGGATGACGCCCTCTGCCTCAATTCCTGGACCTCGTGAACTAGATCATCGCTTCCGAACCTTTAGGTATGGCTTCATCAGATTATTCTTCCAAATGTGAAGGGTTAACGTCCAAGTAGCCTGTTAATGTTACTGTTTTCTGGCGAGTGCGGTCAGAATCCAGGGTTCTCATGCTGTACACGAAATGCACTCGTGTTTCATGAGGCAATACCGTGCATTCGTATTCGGGGAGTTCACACCAGCTGACCGTACTCTTGGCAACTTTTGACTCGGGGAGCGTGCATGCAACGATGGTTTGCGGGTGTGTGGCCCAATTGAACCTCCTCTGGCAGACAGCACATACGTCTCGTTGAAGGGAGTGTACATGGTTCTTCTCTCGCCGGCTGCTGCTCCTATACATCGATTCCCCTCTCGCGTCGTCTTTCTGGAGTGCTGTCGTGCTGTGAGTGATTTCTTGTTCAAAAACTTCTGGTCACCCCAGTACATCGCCTCCCTCGTACTCGAAGCTTGCGGCCGCTAATCCTCGAGGACCTTTCAAGATGTCAATCAGCTTACGCCATTCATACAATCGCTATACATTTTGGCGAAGTGCGCCTTCGAGCCTGGCTCAATTCAATTGAGTGTGACTGTGACCTCACCCTCCATCCCTCCTCGATTAGGCTGGGGGGAACTCCAGGGTATTTAATCCTCCTCGCATCGTTCGAATATTGCATCCTCTCTCAGTACTCCTCTCTGTGTAAGTCTCATGCTCTGCTGTACCCTTTTCACTAACTCACTTTGCTCACAGGAAGGTTCAGATATATCGTCACTCTCGCGATGATTATCCTCCCACTTCTTGGTGTCTTGTTCTCTGGTGCCGTTGCCAAGGCTTGGGTCGACATTGACCCAGGCCTCATCCCGGACCTCGACGAGCCCCTCCCCCTCTACTCTCTAGGAGACCCTACGTTCATCCCTGACCAATTGCTCGAGTCCCTCGTCAGCGGTAGCTTCGGCCCTGCGAAGTTCACCAAACGGGACAACGACAACGGCAACATTGTCTACGCCTACAACGGCAGCGACGTTGTTGGCTTCGTCGACAAGGATACGGGTGAGACGGGCATCTTCCCCGACTATGCCAACCTTGAGCCTGGGCCCATCGATTTCGTTGAAGCACTCAAGGGGTTCGGCGGCGGGCACCACGCGGCGATTCCCCCTGACGATACCAAGTTCGAGCCTGTTCAAGGCCCCAGCCTGGTCGGATCTGACGTCAACCAGGCTGTCGAAGGCTCCGGCGCTCACGAGGGCTCTGGATCTCACGAAGGCTCTGGATCTCACGGGGGCTCTCTTGGTGGGACCGACGTGACTCGTCCGGGCCCTAATGTGACTCGGCGTTGGAACGACCAGCCAGCAGAGGCTACATACCTCGCGACTGGCTACATCCAGCGCTACGTCGAGTGCAAGGGCAGGAAGTTCCCCGTCTGCGGCCCAGGGAGTCGCGCCTCCATCGGTGTTGGTGTAGGGAACCGCGTGGTGTCGCTGGATTGGTTCTGGAAGCCGGCGAAGAAGAATGGGAAATGGGTCAAGCCTATCGACAAGCACCGTCTCATCGAGCTCATCAAGAAGGTATTGGGGCATAAAGCCAAGTACGGGATCAAGGTCTACGCCATCGATACCTGCTACTACGACTCCGGCAAACAGTATCTTCAACCTGTCTATCGCGTCTTCGCCGACACCAATGTGAATCACCCAAACAATACCGGAGTGGCGCCCAAACTCCTCAGGTACTTCCCCGTTGGCGACGACCACTTTGAGCCGATCGAAACCAAGCCCCACGGAAAGATCGAACAACCCAACGAGCCCCCGAAGCGTCCCACTGGTGAAGGTTCCGGATCCTCCCACAAATCCAGGTCGCTCATCGACTACTTCTCAGCTCGCTCCCTCTTCCAACGCGACTTCCGACCTCGCATCACCGTTGGTCGCTACGTAATAGACTCCACCTTCTGGACGCCCGACTTCGTCTCTAACGCCAATGATTTCTGGAACGCCCTTGCCCCCGGCGGCCCGTGGGCCAAGTTTATCAACGCCCAGTTCTTCTGGGTGTTTGATTGGATGTTCAACATATTTGCCAACTTCAACGTCAATAGCGTCAACTTCGCGCTCATCGAAGTTCCAGGATCTCCTTTCCTGGTAGAGACCACTGGCGGCAGCCTTGTCAACATTCCCAGCAACATAATTCCAGGCGGGTTTGGCCCCAATAACGGTGGCAAACTTGGCTACTGGATCATCGATGCGTCCTCTGTCGTTCCCAAGTGGCCCATCGACCCCTGGTTCCCCGTATTCTGCGGGGGCTTGCATACCATCCTTGGCTGGAACGACGTGGCCTTTTTCAGCAACACGGTCGTTACGAGAACTGCGAGAGCGATTAGGCTGTTCAACAAGCCTGTTGCGCCTGCCTTTCTCGATGCGGCTTACACGGACCCTTCCCACCGTCACTTAGCGATTGTGGTGTTCCCTTGCGGTCATTTCGGTGACAGGATCACGCATCTGAAGGGCTTGAACTGGGGCAAGCGCAAGTGTTTGTCGGTCAGGTACTGGAAGACGGGTCCTTGAGGATGTGTTCCTATTTTACGTCCTCGCTCTTTGGTGTTTGGACAAAGGTAAGTATTATAAGACCTCTTTACGAATAGCTTGGACTCGATTTCTTCTTAGGCTTTAGTCCCGCTCTGAACGAACAATTTGGTATCATGTACTCGAAGTTTCTGTTGCCTTCTGTACCCTCCTGTGATGGACTTAGTAGCTGAACAATCACACTGTATGTTATTCAAAAGCTCTTCTAAGTCTTCTCCTTCTAAGTACGGCCTTCCCTGGCACACCGATAACAATCTCCCAGGCTAGCCCATCGTTAGCCCGCCGAGGGCTGGTCAGATGCACATACTCGAAGTTATCCCGGCCCTTCCTTATCCAAAACCTACTGGCCTTCGCATTTTGGATGAGGTCCGGCTTCCACCTTTCCAATATTCTCCTCGCACGAGCAATGAGACCGAACGGGAAATCAGATGGGGGCAACAGCGCGACGCGTTCTAAAAGGCACGGGATATCCGCATGCTAAGGTGGAGGCATCAGTTTTAAGACTCGATCGATGAGGAGGAGTTGAACAAAGTACGAACGTAGAGGCAAGCCACATTGGACCTTTCGAGCTTGTACGCCGCCATCTCTCTTAGAGCACCTTTCAGGCCTGAAATAGTCCTGTACCACCTCGGAGCTCTCGGCACACAGCAGCTCCAGAACCCCCTATACGTCGGTGCTTCCTTGCCTAGTGCCACCTTCAGCGCCTCCGCCCATTTGCGTACCTCCAGCAGCTCTCGCTCTGGTGCCAACCCGGAGTAGTCAAGTAGCCGGAGATTGTTGAGAGACTGTTCGTCGTTGGTGCTCGCCACAGATTCGACATGTATCTTCAGGAGATGCTGAGCTACGCCTCGCCTGTGCATATCTTCTCGAGACTTTGCCAAGGCATTCAGGGCGATGTAATGCTCTTCAGGGGGCAGGTATATCATATTGCGACGTATATCCAGCCTTTTGAGCTCTGGAACGAGCTTCGGCGCACCCACTCCCCCTTCTTCGTCTTCGTCCTGAGTCCAGAAGGACATCAGCTCTCGCACGTCTGGCATAGTGAAGCCGTTTAAACAGAGGTATTCCAGCATCGGGCATAACGCCAGTACCCGTGTGAATTGACCACCGAGGCTTCCCGAGCTTGCATCGGTGGGTAGGACCGCGAGAGCAGTGAGAAGACATCTGGAGCTAGATATGAGAGCCGCGATGTCAGAGAAAACGGATTCTGGGACCAGCGAGGCAACTGATAGGTCTAAGAGGCCTGGAAGCACGAGACGGCGAAGGATGCAGCTCGAGTCGGGAGAACGGAATCTGAGGCGAAGTCGGGTGAGAGTTGTGTGTCGATAGGGAGCGTCCAGAAAGTAGGTGTTTGGGTGGAAGTAGTAAGGAGACTCGAGGGTCTGGAGTTGAGGAGAGGATGTCAAAACAGCGTGAAGCCCTTTCTCATGAAGGCCAATTTTCGCCTGGTACTCCACGAGCTGGGACCATGGAAGTACCAACATGTCCTCTGGCTCTTGGTAATTTCCTACAAATTGAATCCGGACGGAGGAGAGGCGTGGGGCAACAGCGAAGTGATTTAAGCGTGGAGGTGGATCCGTCCCTTGCATGTCCAGGGTCAGTTGCTCGAGTTGGGATAGGTTTCCGTCAATGCCGTCGAGTGCATGAATAACTGCAGCATGGATGGTGAGCTCAACGGACTGCCACTGGGATGCATGCTTCGACAGCACAGCAAGCGCGCGGCCAGCGGTTGCAACTACGCGGGTGATGTACGTCCACCCAGCGTCGAATGAGAATGTCAGCGGTTGCGACTTTGCTCGGGAAAGATGACGAGTGAGCCCTTGTAGGAAGGGCCCTTCCGTGTCTGGCTTGGAATCGTGCATGTTGCAATTGTGCATGTCGACACGGATATAACCAATGTTGCGCCAAAGGCGAGGGGAAGAGAGGAATGTCGAATGCCAGGACCTGCTGACGAGGTTGATCGATTTCAGAGGCAGTAAAGGTTCCTCTAGCTCTGCTGCTGCAGTTGCACGAAAGAATATTTCTTCCAGTATCTCATCGGGAAGGCTTATCATGCTTTGGGGTTTCTTAGCCGCTTGGTGGCACGAGAAGCGAGAGGATGGAGAGAGGCGAGGGGAGGAAGAGAAGTAGGCATTGCGCCCCGATGCCACAGCACAACTTGATCAAGGCGGTGCATGAGAACCCTTGATGACAAAAGGTTGACGGGTTTAGGGGTACTCTGGAGTCTGGACATCCTCTGGGGAAAGTTATTCAAGGAAATGGTGTATTTTATATATCGAGACGCTCGCATACCATGCGTTTTAATATGAATTCAGTGACCCTTGACACCATCTAGCGGTGTGCCTGCGAATGACAGAGCTCGGGTCGGCCTTGCCAGTAGAAGTCCCCGAACTATTATAGACAGACAATCAGAATCTAATACTCCTGGACTCCTGGTGCACGGCTTCTAAACATCCGCTCTCTATGCGCCATCGACGCCCAACAAGCCTCTCAAAGTCGCCCCCGTCGAGACCACCACCGGATGATGCCACCCACTCTCCAGGAAGCCTGCTCTCACAATAGGCTCAACCCACAAACTAAGCGTCACCGAGAACCAACATACAACCCAAACATACCCCAGTATCCGCCCACACCACCGCGGAAGGCTTCGTCCCAGGAAGGACATAAGTGTGGACTCGAAGGCGATGGCAACAACTTGTAACATGAAGAACTTGAACGCCCCACTTCCCATATTTTGTAGGACGATGTAGTCCCCGAGGAAATGAATGATGGAGGATATGAAGAAGGCGACTGAGAGCTTGAGGAGGCCTCGGATTGTCCTATTCGAAGGGTTTATAGTGTTGTCCACTATGAATTTCGAGTGGACGGTCATGAACTGCACACCACCTTCATATCAGCCCCAAAGCAAGTGAAGCAAATAGAACTTGAAAGACACGCACACGTCTCATCATCTGGTGCCAAACGCGCCTAACGAGTTGCAAATCAGTTCCATCGACTTGGCCCAAGGTCAAAACTCCACTCACCCCCAAACATTCTGCACAGACCACGCATCCACAAACGACCCAAACAACGGCGGCCACGCATCCGGCTCCGACAACCCACTCACAACCGACACAATCCCCGCCCCACAATACACAGCATCGATCGCCCCTCTCGCCGCCAACGCATGCCCCAGCACCGTCGGCCTAAGCCACCACACCTGCGCACCAAACGGCGGCCCATCCGTCCGGAAACTCGAGTTGACCTGCATAGCTACATCCCCAAGCACGTACAGCGCAAGACAGCGCGCAAGCCCAACAAGGTGCTGCACCACGGCATCCAGGCGCGTGTGCACGGCCTTGCCCCCGCTCCCGCGTTGCTTCCGTATGTGCGCTGTCGACTCGTGTTGCCAGCCCACACCCCGGGCGGAGGTGAAGAGGTCGAAGGCCCATCGGAGGCGCGTGGAGAACGACGCGGAGGATATCAGGTTGGTGGGGTGGGCCTGCGGACCTTTCTTCCGCAGGGTGTTTTGCACGTCTGTAAGGACGAGGTAGTCGGCCATTACGAAGAGGTTACTGGCGATCCAGGAGCCTAGGCTGTAGTCGTTGACCATGTCGGAAGTAGAAGTGAAGAAGAGGAAGAACAGAGTCAGACCTGCTACAGGAACGAAGTAGAGCCATCGTCCGGAGGAAGGACGCGCAGCGCAGCCGAGGATCGAAAGCAAGACGATCGCGCCGTAAGCTGGGAGTTGGGCGCTGGCATTATTTGGCGTTCGTTCCGGCGCCATATGCTGGGTATCGTCGGGCGCTTGAGACCACTGGCACAGAAGGGCTGGCTGGCTGCCAGCAAACAGGTTTAATTCAAGGCGTCGAAGACTCCTTGTGGATTTCGCCATCAGCCCCGGGCCGTGATATTTTCCGGGCGTCAATCCGGTTGTTCGGCAGCACTGGGCGTCAAAATTGCGACCATCACATGAAGTGAACGGGAAGCCCAAGGGAAGCGCGGAGAGCCAATAGAAAGAGTAAAGACAATGTTCCGAAAGCGGTAGACTAGAGAGACAGAAAGCAAAAAACGCTAACGCACAACTACGCCTTAATCCCCAAAAACACCAACCCTCTCCTTGTCAACTCAACAGCCTCCTCCAACTCCCTCCCATCTGCAGCAGTCCATTTGATTCCTTCCCCAGCCAAATCTTCTGGCTTCTTTCCCGCCCTGAGAGCATTGTCAAACTGCTGTTTCCGTCCGGTGAGCGCCGTCATACGCCTGGGATCCGAGTGGCCAGTAAACACCACAAACGCCGTTCGCGGGGGAAGCGCTGCGTGGATCTTGGTGAGATGAGAGTTGAGCGCTAAAAGGGAGGTTTGAATCTGTTCAGGGGTCGCTACTGTGGGTGGTGGAGCAGGAACAGTGGCGTCCTGTGGCTGGCGTTGTGTAATCCCTGCACATATCGAAGCATTAGAGTTTTCTCATGCACAAATAAGAAGGAAAGAAGAAGGACATACACCCAAGCTGATCTGCCAACCCCATTAGCCTCGCAAACACAAAGTCGTGCGCTCCAACAGCGCCGAGCACACCCTCAACCACCTCCTCATCACTCCTACACCCAACCGCCGTCGTCGCCTTACTCCCGTGCATCTGCACCGGATTCCCATAATCCACCACCGCACTCCGCACCCCGCCCGCACCAGGTGCAATGCCCCTCTTATTCGCCCTCCCCATCCGCTCAAACACACTCTCCTGATCCGTTTTGTACTCTCCAAAGCCCGGGCCTTCCACGAGCTTCTTCTTCAGGAGGTCAAGACACGCACGCGCATCCTCCTCGGGGTCGTGCCCGCCCTCGCCGCGGGCTTGAATTTCCCGCCCCAGCCACTTCTTCGTGAGCCACGCAAGGCCAGGCTTGAGAGGCCGCCCGCGCGGGTGGTGGTACATCAGCGCGGTGTCGATGCAAAAGGGGTGGCAGATCTTAAGCGCCTTGAGATCGGACTCGAGCGAGTGCCCAATCAGGATCGGGGTAGGGGGCGCAGGTGCAGATGAGGAAGAGGAGAAGGGGTTCGCGGCGGGAGGGGAGAGCAGGTTGAGGACCCTTGCCTGGACGTCCGCGAGGGTCGTCGTGATAGGCGCGAGGTGCTGTTCAGTGATACCCGAGAAACGGGTGAGGTAGTCGACGATGGGCTTGTCTGGTTTGACGAGCTGGTCGAAGATGACATTGCCCGTGGTGAAATCGATCATGCACACCCGGGTGAGCTCTTTGCCGTCTTCCGTCAGACACATCTCGCAGTCGATGGCGTAGATTGTGCGCTGGACATTGGGGTTCGCAGGTGGAGGCTGCTCGGGCGTTTCGAGCCACCCCGATGGTTTCTGGAACACGTCCGCCATATACGACGGGATGGGGTAGTCGTTCTCGAGCATCTGCTCCAGCGTCAGCATGTACTGCGTGGGGTCATTCTTCGGCACTTCTGCTGCAGAAAAATTAGTCGGATAGTTCAATTCATGGGAAAGAGGACACACACATTTGGATTTTTGGTTCGCCCGTCGCTTCTTCTCCTCCCCGGAAACGGGGCAGCTGAAGAAATGGCTCAGCACGCTGTGCATGCGGTTCTGGTCGCCCGGCGCCCTCGTGGGACACGCGTGCGAGAACGTCGTCGCGATGAAGGGGATCGCCGCGGCGGTGCCCGATGTAGAGGGTGATGGCAGTGGAATGGAGATCGGGAGATTGGGGTTCGTGGTAGCGGAGGTGGGGATAGGCGGTAAGGCGAGGAGGTCGTTAGAGAGACCCGGGACCATGAGAACGACGACTCGTTGCACAAGTTGGGGGTTCTACAGGGTGTGAGAATGCGAACGGCGAGGTGGCGTTGTACTCACCTCTACGCGAAGCCAGTTAGGATTAGGTCCGTCTGCGATCAAGTGCAGCACTAGATCTCGTACTTCCTGGAGACCAGCCCTCAGTAAGAGTTCCACTATCGAGAAGAAAACGCACCTCAACCCCAATAGCGTGGTTTCTCTTCGCAATTTCATGATTCGAGTACAGAAACCTCGGCTGGGTCATCTGAAAATAAGGCGGTTGCGGGGGTGGCGGGCGTGAGTACACGATCTGAGGCACAACACGGGGCTTCGTGCAGCCCGGCACACTGCACGGAAAAAGCATCATTGGCGTCGCCGAAGGCATGTCTGCACGACGGCGATAGGGCCATCCAGGATGGTACATAGCGAAAAAAGCGAAAAGCGGAAGAAAGCAAAAATGTGGTTGGTGGACGAAAGGAAGAAAGTATTTGCAGAGAGGCAAGGGCAGAAATTAAACACGTACACACAGAGTTGCCTCTCTGTCTTAACCGGCGGTCTCCTCTCGCTTCCTCCCAGTTACAACCCTCGCCACCGACGCTCATACAGCGGTTTCAAGTCCAATGTTGCCACTGTTAACTGCATTCGCATCAACGCCAAGAAGCAGAATGACCCCGACGCTGAGCGCCGCCGACGATATCTCTGGGCTGAGGGAAGGATTAGGTTGAAGCCAACCAACATCGGTACTTGCTCAAATGCGGCATCGACCAACCAAGTCGAACAGGGTCCAGATAACAAAACTTGAATGGAAAGCAGGCAACAGTCGAAACTGAAGTAAAGAGAATTAAACACACACATCGTTCTTGGCCTCAATCTTGGCTGCCTTTTTCTTCTTCCTCTTCTCCACCTTCGTCCAGTTCTGACTCTGACCCTCCCCACTGACATTCGAACTGGTCTTCGCGTCCGACTCGCCAAGGCTTGTTGCAGAGCTCGAATTCGATACTGCGGCCATGAACATCTTGGCCTTTTTAAGCGCCGGACCTTCTATAGGCTCTCCGGGGGACGGAGACTCGGATGAGCCAGAGCTTCGCTTCATCTTCGTCTATGGAAACGGTGAGGCGAGGGAGGTAGAGGAAGCTAGGAAGACTGTTAGACTGGAGATCGAATTCACGTCGGAAATGTTGGAGGGAAAATGGTAATTTCTTCGCACGTTGTACCCCTTTTGGATCCGTCGATGGGGAAGTCCGAACTGCCGCCAGGGGTTTAGGCTAATTCGACTCGAAGGTGAGTAGCAACTACTCAAGTCCTTGAGCACGATATCAGGAGCTTAGGTAGGGAGCTTAGATATTAGAGGGAAACGCAGCTCGCCTTGAATAACAGGCTCATGCACCTCTGACTCGTACATCTTCAAAGATGGGGACGTGTCGCGGCGTCGGCGGCCCACTAGCGTCACTAACTTGAGGTTGTGTTCATACGGGAGCATTTACCATACATACAGGTCTGGGCAAGATGTCGATACCATGTACATACAATCACGGGCGCTTAGTTCTAACTTGATTCGAAAATTTCTCGCGGCTCTGCATGGTCAGAAGTGATCATGTACGTGTGTGTATAGACGAAGGATCTGCTTTCAAAGATCTCCCATACTCCAAAAGATTAAACCCAGATCTTAGTTTCTACATATAGAGTACGTGTGGTCAATTTGTGGTGGCCTACTCCACTTCGCTACTACCGACAATTTCGGAAAAGGCTCTCTTATCTTTGTCACGCTGAGCGGGTAGGCCGTATGTACTTGCTGTTAACTGTGTGCCTCCTTTGGATCTACATGGTATATATCATAGCGACCGACAGAAAGTGTGAGACACGACATCAATAGTGGAGACTCCGTGATATGAACTTGAATGTACAGGCAGCTTCCGAAAGAGAAACAAAAGAAGTAAACTCAAATCCTAGCATCGCACGTCTTACACTCATACCATCCAATTTTCAGCTCGCCCAACCTTTTGACGACCTCACTCGCTTTCTCCAAACCAAACCTCCTCCGCGCATCTTCACCAACAACAATTCCTTCGCGTCCCTCCTCCAGGTCACCATCCGCCATAATAATGTCCCGGTTTACCTCCTGGAACCGAGCTAGAAACGTTCCCGACCCAGCCAACATCCAATCATCCCTCTGCGCCCCAGTATACCACTTTCCCCGGATAAAAGGGGCACGGAGAAGGTTGGCGTCCAAGGCTCCCGGTTCGTCAGACCAGCGGGGAACGACATCAACCTGCCCTACCCCTTGCTGCTCCTCATCTTCTCCCTTATCGTCGTAGTCACCCTCTTTCACTGACCCCAACTTCGTTACGCACGTTGATTTCAAGCACCGCCAGGCCTGGCATCTCTTGCAGTAGATCTGCCGCTGGTTGTTGACGCAGTATAAGCGCCCACAGCACGTCGCCGGAAGCGGTCCCCTCCGCGGAGCATCGAACGTCGAAGTCTATGTAAAAATATCAGAAAGTATTACTTCGACACCCAATTAAACATACCTTAAACTTGATACCATGCAATGCCCCCTTCCGATAATCCCAGAACAACCGGGCGTAGTGGCGATCGTACGCTACCTTCCGCCCGGCTGGATCCTGCTCATCAAAAAAGTAAGGCCGGTGCGTAGGCGAGTCTACATAAAGCGAGGAGCGTCAACAGGATTAAGCACGCTAACTCAATTAATACTTACCGTCGATGGATTGCACGCTTATAATGTCCATTTCGTTAGAGGGAACAAGCTCCCCATCCCCGATATTCTCGGTGTACGCCTCCTGACCCTTGACGCCCTCAAAGTCCCACTTTTTATAGACCCAGTAGCCCAGGGCGACTGGAGCTGCGAACGATGCCTTCTCGTAAAGAGAGGTTATGTAAAACATCTTACTTCCCCGAACAGTTTTCCTATTCTCGTCGTCGAGGTCCGAGGTCGCGACAGAGACGCTGGTTTTCGTCAAATGGGTACGATTCGCTACGAAGCGCAGGAAGCAGAAGGGGAGGCAACTTACAATTGGCCAGGAGAAACTTCAAGTTCAACTTCCTCCGAATCACCGTCAACGATCTCCCAAGGTGACTTCCTTTTCTTCCAATCCTTGCCGGACTTGACGGCCTTGATAGTGGGGAGCCGAGCCGCGGGTAGACTTGACATGACTGCAGGAAAGTAAGTGTTAGCTGGGAATACAGCAAAGAGAGTGAAAAGAAAGGAAGTTCGTACCTAAGAGACACAGCTGACGAAAACCTCAGAGTGGAACGCGAGTTGCGGGGTTGAGATGGTGGTGGTTGAGGAAGAAGATCGAAGCTCACGACAAGCTCACGGCGATCGCGTCGTTAGTTCGTAATTAGCGCCCATGTGACTTCGATCGCCTCACACTCCCAGGGCAAAACCTTGCATCCTAAACGGCCCTTCATAAAGAGCATCGCCGTATACCATACAGGCCACATAAATAGCACAACCACTTCAGATGCACCAGACTATAAGTACTGGATGGCTTTCTACATGCCATGACACTGCCAGGACAGTATTATATTAGTATAACAAACGCACATCACAATCGGGGCCACGCTTTTCAAATTTCGCCGCTCCTCCCACTGGAGTCCCACTCACCCGGGAGGCGCGAAAACGGCAGGGCCCAAAGCGGGTACAAAGTCCTCATCCCTAACTTTCGCCATTTTCCTGCCCAAATCCTCAGAGATAGAGCATCAAGCCCCCATTGTTCGGCAATGGGCCTAAACAAAATCATGTCCTGGATATCATACAAGCCAAGCCAAGTTACAATGCACACTACAAGTTCACATTCATCAAAACTACACTAGACACACAAAATAAGAGGTAATAAAGATAACCGAGCCAGAGTCACTTGAACCATGAGCGAATGTTCCAATGTCAGACGAAATGAGCGCGAAACGCGAGAGTAAAGTACGCAAGCAGAAGAAACAACAAGAGCAAAAAGAGAGACAGAGGAAAACGAATGCCAATGCAAGGAAACAACGTGAGCAACGTGAACGGACTTGAATGAACAGACACAAAACGAACGAAAACAATATCCAAAACACCACACATCATACGAAGCAACGAACCGAATCGAAAGGAAGAGAGAGAGCGAAAGCCGAACGATAAAAGATAAACGATAACCGCCACCCAACAACGAAGCCTATCACAACTCATCCTCCGGATCCCACCTCGAAATCTTGTCCAAAGGCCTCCAATAATACTGCTTATACTGTTTTGTAACGCTCCTCTTCCCGGGGCGCGGCATCATACTCCTAATCAACGCCGCGCGGTCCTGGTCCTCATCCATCTCAGGGACATAAAACCACTGCGCCTCCAAAGGACGATCAGAGTCATCCTGCACAACAAAAAAAACATAAAAGAAACTTATGATTAGCGCCGTCCCGTCACAGATAGATATCGGATCCGAAATGAAAACCCGCAGACGACGTGCTGTGCACGAGGCAAGCGCCCGGCACCCCACATATAACCCAAATCCCAATCCACGAAACAAGAGAAGCCACGACTTACCTTCCCACTACTATCCACCTTCCCAAACACCCCACTCCCCCTCCCCGCCATCCCATTCACAAGCACTCTCCCAATGACCTTCCTCCACTCCTTTTCCGTCTTCTCCGCCTTCAACCTGGGGTGCGCCTGCATGACCGTCCGGGCCACGAGCGACACGGGCATCGAGCTCGCGCGCGACGTCGCCATGCACTCAATAATCATGCCTTTCATCTCGGCATCACCCTCCTCCACGACGACTTGACTGTGCTCGGCCCCCTTCTGCGGCGACTCCAGTGCGAAGGCCTGCTGTGAGCGCTTCTTCGGCTGACTCACACGTGTCTCCTTCGAGTCCTTCTCGGCACGGCGTTTCCGGGACTTGGCGCTCGCCGATTTTGAGGGTGGGTGGGGGAGGGCGTCGTCGGCGTCTTCGTCGTCGGTCTCGTGTCGTGCTGCGGAGCTCTTCTTCGATGCCTTCGCCGTACTGGATGAAGCGATGTTATCCCCACCGGTCCCGCTCGTACTTGCGCCCTGCTTCCGCTTCTTCGCCGGCACAACCCCCTCCAACCCCTCCCCACCCTCCGCTTTCCGTTTCGACGACGACGAAGTCCCTGAACTCGATGCCGAACCCGACGCCGCAGACCCCTGCACCCCCTGCTTCTTTCCCTTCTTCTTCCCCTCCGGCTTCGAAGGCGCCCCCGTCAAAACCTCGCTATTATGCACCTGCTCCCTCAACGGCCTCCCTCCCTCTTCCCTAACTCTCGGCTTCTGTGGCGGCCGCTTCTCTACAGCCACATTTTCATCAGGCGAGAGCGCCCTCGAGCTCGACCCGCTCGCCACGGACGACGCCGCCGACTTCGCCTTCGTGATCTGATGCAGGGTGGGGGCTTCGGCGAGGGTAGGTGAGGGGGCGATGATGTCGATTGTCTTGCGAGGGGCGTCGACGACGACGAGCTGTTCGGCATCGACGGTGGCGGCGTCGACGTCGTCGGCCTTGGAAACTGGGGCGAATTCTGAGATGGTTTCCACAACTGGCTCGGCTGGGGTGGACTCGACGTCGATGGGCATGGAGTGCTGGAGGGACCATGGTCAACCAAACAGTGAACCCAATGCAAACCGATACACTACACTCACATCATCATCGCGAACAAGAGAAGGGGAGCTTGAAAGGAAAATGACGGCCAACTTTACGTTAACGCTCGAGTCGAGCGATTCGAGGTCCTCATCCAGAAGCAGGTCTTCCATCGGCATAAACGAGGGTGAAGACGGTGGGAGCGACAATGGCGAGACGGATCTCGACATCGAAGAGACACACCCGGACATGGGAGACAGGAGGGGCGATGACGGGGGTAGTGGGGAAGAATATTCAGGGAGGGCCTGGGGTTCTGGGGTGATTGGTCTGTCCGAATGTGGGGCGGAGGGAGATGAGGGGGCCAGTACCTCTTCCGACAGTTCCTGTCCATCGGCGTCATCGTGGGTCGGCTCTTCCACCAGAGCCTTCTCATGTGGAATGTCGGCGGGAAGAGGTTCAGATACCGGCCTGGATGCGCTTGGGAGATTTTCCGAGGGTTGGCGGGAGGGAGTGGGGACCGACTGACGCAAGCGGCGTATAGAAGAAAGGTTGGCGGTCGCCGACGGTTTGAGCGCCGTGGGGTCGTTCTTCCACTGCCCCCGCTCGGAGGACACTCGGAAGCAGGTGGATCGAAGGGTGCTGTAACCGAAGCTGAAAATCCCATCATCCTCGGCACTGTCATCCTGGGCCATATCCTCTTCGCTGTCCGAGAAGTAAATGGACCCGTGACCAGGTGAGCTTTCGCTCGTGGTCTCCGAATCAATCTCCGGCAGGCTAACGTCGGCATCGTCAACCGTGTAGTCGATCTCGAGCTCGGACGAAGGTGGGATGTCGTAGGCATCGTACTGGGGGTACCGAGCCTCAGAAATGTCGAAATGGTGAGTGGGCTTGTATGGCCGGGTCGCTTTGTACTCCCATGGCATCGGATCTTCCGAATGTCGCTGGAAGGCCGGGAGATCGATCCCATGGCCAATAGTGGGGCTGGAGTTGTGGATGAAGGCGTAGCTGTCGCTGTCACGGGCAGAGTACGGTGTCCGTGGGGGGGAGGAGGAGCGCGGCGGCGACGAGGAGCGGGCCATGGGCATCGTGGAGCGCTTGGACCACGACGACGGGGTTGGGTAAGCGTTTTCCGGGCGTTGAAAGCGGTCCTTCTGGACCCTGGATATTGCAGCGAGCGGCGGCGGGCGAGTGGACATGGCTGTTGAGGTGATAAGGAGCCCCATCACGTGGGTTTGCTGGTCAACAGTCAACGCGTTTTCGGACGGAGTCCCAACTTCCAGCTCCGCCGGTCACCAGATGAGCGCGTCGCGACGCGTCTGGCCCAGTCACCGCTCTGATGTAAGACGGAACCAGATTGTCAGGAACGCGGAAGCGGTTGCTTGGACTCACGAATGGCACCCTAAAGCCCCTCTGGAAGTCCTGGGTGGAAGACTCAGTCTTTCTGGCACATAGGGTGGATTTCTCGGCCGAAGTCGTATACCAAGAAAAGCTTTCTGGGAGCAATTAGCAAAAATGGCTCTGAGCAATAGTTGCGAGGGGCTTACCTGACAAATTGCTCAGTTATGAGAAACTTTGGCACCGCAACATACTGAGCGACATTGGCCCATCACCCCGTGGTGCCAGGGCTCAATTCACTATAAAGCTTAGATGCACACACCGAGAGGCGGTGCGGCATCGAGCAATCTCGTCCTACCAAAAGGCCGTATTGACCGCGGCGCGTCCAGATGCGCCCCAGAATCTTCGTGCGATGCAGGTCGTAGTTATCAGCAAATTTAGATATCGGTAGGCTGCGACTGGCCGCGATTGCCGCACGGTCGGTGTGCCAAGCCCTGTTTCCAGGCAGCTCAAGCACAGGTATTGTAGAAACGGAGCTGGAAGGGTATAGCTCCGCAGCATGGTATGGCAAGGCTGTCTCAAGCCCTGGTTCCTGTGAACCTTTCCTCACCGGGTGAGACGCATGGCACAGTGTAGTGCACGAGCGGTTACTGCGACTCTCGCGGACTCAGACAACCCTATATCCAAATCACACTCCTGATTCATCCTTGAGGTCAGTAGGTACCTTCAAGTGACTAGAAAGCACCTCTCACCAAATACATAGTCTCCCCTCGACGATAAGTCGCCCAAGCCGCCACCCATTCAAATGACACCCCAAGCCCCTAGGCGATTCAGAGGGCCACCGCAATCACGGATCACCTTGCAAACGATCGCCAACCCGCCCAGGGCGATATTCACCACCTTTCAAGACCGCCATTACAGTATATCTGCACTGCAGGCCACGGTCTCCGTACATTGGAAAACTGAGCAACGAGGGGAAGGTGAAGGCAGGAAGAAACGTTGGCAAAATCGTTGTCCGCTCCATTTAGCGTTAGCATCCCCGATTGGGCCCCACGTGTCCAATTATAGCCAGCGTTCACACGCTCTCATTGGCTCCCAGCCTTACCCCTGTCCAACGCAATTTGCTCCACCACTGGCGCTAGACTCGCTTGACCTTTACTCGAACGATTATGTTCGCTCGTAGAGTCCCTTGTATACTCTCGAGATTTCGCTCAGTACAGGCCCAGAGCTCTGGGAGCTGGGAGTTCCATGGCACTCGGACAGCCGCCGGGAAGCCTCCCAGGATCGACTCATGTCGTCATCGTGAGATAACGCATCAGTATAAGATCCCCAGTGGCAATCTAATCGTATTCCAGTCACTTCGACCTCTACATCCACCATGCCTCGCGCCACAGAGACAGCCAGTTTCAAGGTATACATCCATGTCGCCTATGAATGAAAGAACGCGTCGCTGAGCCCAATGGATTGGCAGTTTAACCACACGATGTTGAGGGTAAAAGACCCCAAGGTCTCCCTCGACTTCTACCAGAATGTACGTCGAAACGTTCTGGAAACCGTTGTTCGAGAAGCATAGATGGATCTCACCAACTTATACCCAGGTTATCGGAATGGATCTTCTTTCTGGTAAGCCGCACCGCGCCCTTTGAATCGCAACGCCAAAAGCGCGCCCGCTAACTGGAAACGCATCACGAACAGTCAAGAAGATGTCGGATTTCACCCTCTACTTCCTCGCCTTCAACCACGAAGGGCGCGACCTCTCCCCCGAAGAAAAAGAAGCCTCGCGCTTCGGCCGCGAAGGTCAGCCTCCTTCCCTCCTTATCCCACCAACCCTTCACCTCCCTTCACACACACCCATGCACGCAACTGAATACTAATACTAACTTCAATCAACCTGGTTCGCTAGGTGTCCTCGAGCTCACGCACAATCACGGCACGGAGAACGACCCCGAGTTTAAGGGCTACGCCAGCGGGAACACCGATCCTGGACGCGGATTCGGACATATTGCGCTCACGGTGGCGGATGTTGACAAGGCTTGTGAGCGCTTTGATCAGCTTGGGGTGCAGTTTAAGAAGAGGCCTACGGATGGGAAGATGAGGCATATCGCGTTTATTTTGGATCCTGATGGGTGAGTATTAAGGTTATGGTTTTCGGTGCTTACCTTTCTCTGGGAGTGTTCTTTCTGTTTCTTTGGAGTTGGGTGTGCGGCGACGCGATTACTGACGACTTGTTTTTCTTTATAGTTACTGGATCGAAATTGTCCCTGATAGGATGCCTCTGTGACTTCATGGTGGGAAGGAAACGAAATACCCCCCGAGGGATACCAAACTGTAGTCTGTAACAACAAGAACCTACCATCAATATACTAAATACTATCTTTCCAAGGCTCGTTCTGCGATCAAGCCATCCAGGCCGATAAAAACTTTAACAACTAGATTCTAGACCATGTCCGATGCGTGTCCTTCCTATACCTCACTGAGGCTCACGGACAAAGTTCACCGCGCCACAATGCATTTCTTCATGACGCCTTCGCCATTATAGCGCCAAGAATGACAGAAGGCCCCTGAGAAGGGGGCTCGTCGGAGGCACGTAGTCAGCGTTTCACCTATAACTCTGACATCTTACTTGCCACGGCATCCATCGGCCTCTCTCAGTATTCATCGACTTCGTAATGAGTGCACGGCTTCCCTCCGGGGTGTGTAAAGCACCGGAGACGCTGTGGCTGAGGCCTGCGCTGAAGAAGCATTGGAACGACGGGGAGTGTCGTCCGTGGCTGCCTGTGTGGTGCCACGCAGTTATGGGTTGTTCGGTGGGGCTCGGACTGAGTTTTCCCGGCGTCTACTAAAGCGGAGCTTGCGAGGTATAAAAGGTGGTGGGGGAGTGTGGTTGGAAGTCAAGAAGTTAGCCAGACAGCCAGCTTCATTCTACCTCCTCTTCTTTCTTTACTTCGATAATCGTCTCTACTGTATTAAACCCCAAGCAAGATGATTGGACTCCCCACTCTTGTTCTCGTTCTCTCCCAGCTCTCGCAGAGGTACGTCCGTCGACATTCAACCATATTCCCTGTCTGACCAGTTATTCGACGGTTATAGTTATGTTGGCGCGCTCCCTGCGCTTAGCAGCAGCAGTGTGACTGCGACCTTTAGTTCGTCTAGCAGTGCTACCGCTACGGGTCCCTCCAGCAGCAGTGCTACGGCCACTTTCTCTTGGCCCTCGTCGAGCAGCAGTGCTACCGCGACTTTCTCCTGGCCCCCGTCGAGCAGCGCGACCGCTACTGGACCTTCCAGCAGCAGCGCAACCGCGACTTTCTCCAGCAGCAGCGCTACCACTCCTGGACCTTCCAGCAGCAGCGGGACCGCGACTTTCTCCAGCAGCAGCGCAACCGCTACCGGTCCCTCGAGCAGCAGTGCAACCGCTACCTTCTCTTGGCCCTCGTCGAGCAGCGCTACCGCTACTGGACCTTCCAGCAGCAGCGGGACCGCGACTTTCTCCAGCAGCAGCGCAACCGCTACCGTTCCCTCGAGCAGCAGTGCAACCGCTACCTTCTCTTGGCCCTCGTCGAGCAGCGCTACCGCTACTGGACCTTCCAGCAGCAGCGGCACGCCCACCTTTTCTTGGCCCTCGTCCAGCAGCGCTACCGCTACTGCTACGGGACCTTCGAGCAGCAGCGCGACTGCGACCTGGACCTTCACTTCCAGCAGCAGCGCCACGGCCACCTTCGTCTAGCAGCGCGATCGCCACTGCTACGTTCTTGTAGTTCCCCTCTTTCTTGATCTACTTACTGAATGCCTCACTTCCCTCTGTTTGTCGACTCTTCCACAATAATCATGTTGTTTTGGAGGGTAAATATACTATTATATACTGTTTGACCAGCTCGCTGCGTGGCTTGAGAGTCTTCAAAAACAAGGACTTGTAATCGTATCCCGATGCCTTCGGGAAAGCTGCTCGGCTACCGGCAATGATCGTCGGCCGAGATATCCGGGCTGGGCGCTTAATTTCGGTTTCGCGGCAGGAAACAGTAAACTGAGTTCGGCCTGGGCGACCCTGCCCGCTTCGCCAGGCGAGTTGAAGCAAAGCTACAAAAGCCAAACGAAAAGCTGGAGCATATGTAGCTCGAAAACAATGCAATATTCCAACAACAACAGGGATGGTTAGGACAGGGTATATGTATGTGGCAAAAATGATAGCGTCCACGTCCAACGCCGAAGTGGGATATTTACAACTTCGAAACGAGACATGGAGGTGTGAGGAGGAGTCGGAGGTGCGGAGGTGTACAGGACTCGGATGATGTTCGAGGGACGGAGAGGTCCGTAGGGTGAGAGGTGGTCGGGCTTAGCCGTCGTGGCGAATCGCCGGTTTCGACAAACTCGACAAACGTGAGACGGCCGTTTCATGATGTCGAGAGGCGCCGAGGTCGGCCGTTGCTTCATGTCAAAAGGTGAACGTGTTGAAGGCCAAACAGCATCACGACGCTAAGTGCCAAGAACAGTGCCGAGATGGGGTGTGAGGGCGAGCTAGAGTTACGGCCGGGCTTGTTGGCGCCTTTCGGTAGGGACGAGTCGGGTACGCCAGGGGCAGTCCAGTCTACAAGTTTGAGTATCAGTGTCTGGTGTCGGGGAAGGGAAGGAGGAAGACGCACTGATGTATTGGAGGCCGAGTGCGTTGATGGCGCCGTTCTGATCAATCATACCGTTGTCCTGAATGGTTTGACCTTAATCAGAAACTCATTGAATGTAGGCCGTAATGAATGACCCTAACAAGGAGGGCAAGCCAAGGCCGGCGCCATGGCTCTAGGACATGGGCATCAGCGCATAAGCATGCCCGGGCTGCCGCCCCAGAACTAATAGAATCCCCGAGAGACGTACATAAAAAGAAGGAGAGAATTGGGGCTCACTGGGTTAACGTTCCGCGTATTCTTCATGGCACCAAACCATGCGTACCGCTCGATCCAAGTTGTTGAGTCCATCCACTCTTGAGTAGCCTTGAGGTAATCGGCAATTTCTGCGGCTGTAGCTATTCGATTGTGGCCCGAGAAATCATGGTCGGCCCACTCCGTGACCCAGACGGGCTTCTTGAAGGTCTCGTACATGTCGGTCACGTACCTGATGAAGTCTGTCGCGTTTGTGCCATAGTGGTCTAGAACAAGGGTGTGTAGGCATGAGCTTAGAAGGCAAAAGGGATGGTAGCATCGAGGGAGGGACGTACGGACGACGAGGAAATCGTAGTTGCAGCCCCCAGCACAGGCGGTATTCCAATCGAGATGCCATTGCTTTCCGTAGCCTGCGCTCGTTGTTCCGGGGCTACCGAGGCGTATTCCTTCAGCGCGTAAGGGCTCCAGGTGGTCTTGCCAGACTTTGGCGCCCTGTTCTGGGGTCAAATGCGCTTGGCCTTCGTGATCTGGCCTAGACGCGAGCCATTCAACCTCCAACCTGCGAGGCTCACGAGAAGAAGACGCACTCGTTCATGCCCATAACGGCTGTTGTGTCCTTCTTGTTCTTCAGGACGTTCTTGATGTCCTTGTCCCAAGTTTTTATTGAAGCTTCGTCTCCCCAGAGCATGGGGACGAACTCGAGGCCTGCGTCATAGTTGATTGGGCCAGAGATCCAAGTATAATACCTACATACCGCGCGTAAGAGAGAAGTCAATCTGAAGGTTCGCGGGACCGCTGAAAGTTACGCGACGGACGTACCAAGACACCTTTCCAGTCCCCGCAAACTGACCCATACTGACTGTATCTCCGTTCGGCCATGCGAGTCCAGCTTTTGAGGTCTGTGTGACTGCCGCGAACGTAGTGGAGGCTCCGAGGAGCGTGAGGAGGGCGAGAAAACGAAACGCGCTCAGGCTGGTCATAGTGTCGACGACGATGAACTGCGACACAAGACAAGGAGAATATTCGCCGGTCACTGTGGGGGTTTATACAATTCAACGGGAAGAGCCGAAGAGTTGTTGTCAATGCCAAGGAACCGACGTCAATCACACGAGATGCGTGAAGTTGAGATAAGAGACGCGAATTGAAGGAGAGTGGGTGTTAAAAGAGTGACTGGGAGGATGCAGAGAGCGAGAGGCGAAGCATAAACGAACACGGAGGAGAGGGGAAAGGGAAAGAACGGAAAACCGGGGAGGATCCCGCAAAACTTTCAATCCGACTTGATAAGCACCGACGCCCCACTCACTTGTCCCTCGCACCTGGCCTTCATCATCAAAACGGCATACATACACAGTGACACGAGTCCAGTTTTCCGTTAGCCTTTTCATACCGAGTGTCAGCGCCATTTAATTAGATATGAATGTGGGGTAGAGCGTTCACCTTGGCGTTCACCCACTTCTGGGCCCTGGGCGCTTCTCTTCCCGACATTGAGGAGAAGCCAATCTATGGCAGGCGCCAAAGCAGTAGTTATCCCAGCTCTAGCTTGACTTCAAGACCTTTTTCGCTTGGCTTCGCTTGCCAAGACTAGAAACCGGAGAATCCTGACCGCTGACAGACAGAGCTTGACCAAGATCGAGACTCAAGAGAGTTTGCCAGTCCCCTTGTTTCTCGAGGTAACCACCATTGCCGCTGTCATCGATTCATCCAGCGTCTGATGGGAGTGCACATACGCCGAGGCCAAAATGGGCTGGTTCAGGGAGGTCGACCGTCGACGGTAGACACAAGGGTCGACGGTGGTGCAGAAGGTTCAAGCTTTCAAGGTTGGGCATGGTTGCTGACGAAGAACGAAACAGAGTTGAGATTTCCTTTTGATCGACCGTCATCATCGCTCCTCAAGCTTCAAGACTAAGTGGCTGGGACGATCACCAGGCGGAGCTCCCTCCAGACCATGGAATCCTGAATGGGAGAGGAAGAAGGGAAGACCACACGGTAAATTTTAGTGGCCGTGTGGGGCATATTTCAACACCTTCAGGCTGTCCTTCTTGACTGTTCGATGGTCAGCCAGCAAGGTATTGAGATCGCGCCACAACTAATAGTATATGTCTAATGCTTGCCTTCATGCTCATAGTAACTGTGCTGGTGAGCTGTATCTTGAGGACCGAGAGAGTTTGAACCAGAGATACGCAACAAACCTAGAAACACATATGTTACAAAAGACGCCAGTAGTAGTTTCAAAGCTAGAGCGTATATGTCGGGCACAAACAGTGGTAATAGGAGTCATGGTATGTCAGTAGGAAATGGTCATGATGATAGTACAAGAACAAAAAGAGCAAATATGCAGATCCGATAGAAAAAGGCTTGAAGGAGGAGGAGGGGTAGCATTACATCCGCAGAGGGGAAATGGAAGTTAGAACGAAGTCGTCGAATCGACCTCGATAGTGGGCACGATCGATGCAATAAACTTTAGGAACACCACCAAGTAGAAGTCGACCCTCATACCCTCTGGCTCCTCATCGCCCTCCTGAGTGGCAATCTGCTCCTTCGTTGACCCACTTGACTTCCGACCGAACCACTTCTTCTTTTCCTTCCCTTGCGTGGTCGCAGATGAAGGTCCGGATTTAGCTTGCTGTGCGAGCTGCTCCGCAACGACGCTGTTGTTCATGCGCTCGATAACCTTCTTCATGACACTCGAGTGCTTGCAAGGGTGCACGGAAGCGGCTTGCAGGGAGGCGGAGTGGATGAAGGGTTCGATTGTCACGGTCTTCTGTGCATGATCGGCAGAGATATCTTGGAAGATTTGTTGGGGTGTGAGAGGTTTGCCATTCTGCGCGAAATTGTCAGTTGGGAGGTCTTTGAGGTAAAAGATAACGACGCACCTCATTGTAGCCAATGAGCCAAACTCGAGGTGTCTGATAGTACTTGTCGTACGTGATCATGACGTCGTACGTCCTAACCTGGAGTAGATTCGACCTGAGCGCCTCAGTTGGACTAAGAGGGTCGTCAGCGGCAGCTCACAGAGTTCGCACCCGAAAGACTCACTTGGCCGCAGAGGGCGCTGGTGTGGGTTTCGCTGCAGTGGCCTCATCGCCTTCTTCAAGGTCGTCCTCTTCCATATCAGGAATATCGTCGAGATCAGGCGTATCCAGCGCAGCCGCCCCCGAGTCACCCTGCCCTCCTAGCGATAAGCCTCCGACGCCTCGTGCAATCTCATCGCCATCATCGTCCGGGATCTCGGTGAGGGCGGCAGAGTCAGCCCCTGGGTTGTCAGAAGCCTTGCGGCCTGCGTGTGTCTCGACCCACTCATCCCCCTCAGCTCCACCTGTACCCTCTCCAAATGAAACCAATCTCTCAGCATCCTCGTCTGCGTCGGTGTAGGCCAGAGATTGGGCGCGTCTGAGGCAGGGAACGCCGCGGGTAACGAGATATTGCTTCTCCCGGGGCAGGAAGTCGCGTGCTTTCGAGTCGTCGCCTTTCTCCCTGTTCACGGCGAGGGAGATCTAGGTTAGGATACCGATTTCGACCGTTCAGTTATTGCTGTTGAAACCGCCACTCACCATGTCCATACGGGAAACTTGTAGACCAGGAAATCACCGGCCGCTACGAACTCCTCTGTACCCTCATTTCAGCTCCCATACGCGTATCTTGGGACGAGACCGGTACACACCAGGTGTGATACGCCCATGCTCCTTGAACTTGCTCTCCTTGAGAACCTGGCGAGTCGTTCTCCTAGATCAGTGCCTGTCGATCGTGGGGTGGATTGACACTCACTGGGCTCAGGTACTCGCGCATCGCGAAGATAGAGGACTACGGCATAGTGAGCTACTGGAATTAGGACGTTCTTGGGGTTGTGTTACCTGTAGAGCCTGCATGGTGGATTGACTTGGGCTGGATGGACGTGGTTGGTGGACAAGAGATCTCCCAATGGAAATCGATCCAATTTAGCCCCTGCGCTGCCACGTGCCCGGCAGGAGCACAACAGAGATAACGCTCACAGCGACCACACCTTTGGTGTTCGCTACCACTGGGATTTGTCGACTAGGATAGAGTAATTACAAGTAACAAGAACAGCGGATGTGCTGTCGCAAGAGGTACGACGTCTAGACTCGTCTAGATGAGCTAGATACATGAGATAGGGTGGCTGGCTTGATCCGAGCTAACGGAAGCAAAAGTGTGAATGGAAAAGGATGTTGAAAGGAGTTGAAAGGAGTTTGAAAGGATGCTGGGGCTTCAAGATACAATCCAGCAGGGGAATCGGCGAGAGGAGGGTTATGACGACTCTGAGGGCGTCTTCTCCTTTTTGCTTTTCTTCTTCTCCTTCTTTTCCTTGGACTCAGAGCTCGCCTCTGCTTTCGAATCCTTATCTTTCTTCTCCTTCTTCTTCGATTTGTCTTTCTTCGACGACTCAACGACAGTTGGTGTAGGTGCAGTGTCGACCTCCATTGCATCTTCAGCCTTCATTTTCTTCTCCTCCTTCTCCTTCTTCTTTTTCTCCTTGACCTCCGTCTCTCCCTCGACCTCCATAGGTTCAGCCACCTTGGACGACTTTTCCTTCTTATCCTTCTTCTCCTTCT
This sequence comes from Ephemerocybe angulata, assembly GCA_013368325.1. Taxonomy (NCBI): domain Eukaryota; kingdom Fungi; phylum Basidiomycota; class Agaricomycetes; order Agaricales; family Psathyrellaceae; genus Ephemerocybe; species Ephemerocybe angulata. The sequence continues at coordinate 482,798 of JAACJK010000064.1, forward strand.
TCTTGGCCTCCTTCACCTCTAGTACGTCGCCATCCTTCGACCCAGATCCATCCTCCTCCACGGTCTTTTCTTTCTTTTCCTTCTTCGCTTTCTTCTCTTTCTTCTCCTTCTTCTCAGACTTCTCCTTCACCTCTGCCTCCGGTGCTGCCATCTCGACATCGTCCTTGGTAGACTTGCTTTTCTTTTTCGCGGGCTCGGAGCTCTGGAAAAGAAACCAACGTTGAGCGGCCGCCCCCTCCATAGCCAAATTTACTACTCACCTCATCCTCAGGCGATTTCCGCTTCTTATCCTTCTTATCCTTCTTCTTCTCTTTAACTTCCTCCTTCGGCGCGACAGCAGCAGGGGCAACGGCCTCCATCGCCTGGGCCTTCACGGGTTCGGGAGCGGGTGCAGCGGGAATCGGGGCGGCGGCGGGTGTACTCCACTTCGAGTTGGTCACCATTGGCGCATCGTTGGCTCCAGTGCTGCGGGTGGGAGGAGCCCGTGCACCTCCATGCCCACCAAACCCACCTCGATTGTTTCCGCCTGCGCGTCCATTAGCCTGTCCTTGCTAAATCGCCGTGAAGGATAGTACCAATCAGCCTTTAGACACCCCCACTACACGCGTAGGAACGTTAAATGCTGAACTCACCTTGGGCCCTTTGTACAGAGTCTTTTGGTACTTCTCAGCTTCCGAGATACACGAAGTGTGCCCTCTCCACTCGGCAGAGCTGTTGAACGTTTTCGAGCAGTCGATGCAGTCGAAGCCTCCGTGGCATCGTCCACTATGTTGGTCAAGCTTGGGCTTCTTCACAACGTCTCCACAGTCTAAGGGCCATATTCACTGGCAAAATCAGAAAACGCGAGCGCCTCGATGGGGTGGGATGGACACTGACTATGGCATCTATTAAGAGGTAACGAGGCGCAGTCAGATGGGGCTCTCTCATGCGGATATGGTAGAGGCTGCTCACTGAAATGAGACCATTTTGGTGCCTTTTGAGGTCGTCTAGAGGGGTATACGGAGATGGGCTCGTGAGGGTTCTGTCCGAGTTGGTTCTGGAAAAATTCGGCAGGGCGCTAACACCCGGGCCGAATGGTCCGTCGGCTGATTGCCCCTATCCAGCTCCCTCACGCAACATCGATTGTTTGACTGCACCCACCAGCAAACCCGACTGTACCAGCGCTTGACCAAGGCTTACCTGATAGTACGCTCCCGCTTCAAACGTTCTTCTCTCTGCGGTAAGCATGGATCCGGTTGGCTGTGAATTGGGGACTCAGCCTGAGAACCATACCACTGCGCATGTCAGTCGAGCCCATTTCTGGCGCTGGTCCGGAGGCTTCTTCAATGGCTCCCACAGCCAGGCATCTACTTGAATACCGATTTGTAGACTCATGAGGCTTTGCACTTAACCATAGATCTCGGCATACTTGGATCCGAAAGGCTGTGTATGATGTTTTTGCTGGCTTTTGCACACCTATTCTTCTAAACCGGGCTTCGATCTATGCGAGGCACAAGCCTCTCAGCATGGTTATGTTGCAGATTAGAGTGCAATGTGAAACAGAACGAATTGTACTATAAGTACGGGAGCACGTCTAGCAAGTCTTTTTGCCGAATGCGCTGGGATTTCTAGACTCAGACGTAGGCTACCCCAAACCTTCCAGCCGTACTGCTTCGATCACACAGTGAACTCGCATTATGCCACTCAACAGTCGCATCATTGGAGGGACCATCGGAGGGGTCGTCGCACTCGCGATTATGGTACTCTTGATCTTTGGGTGGCGCTCAAAGGGGAGTGCGAAGGAAGGTATGGATAGATTATCAGTTGCTCTCATATAAAGGTCAACTCACCCCCATCAAATATGTAGTCGCAATGGAAGATGAAGAGAAGGCAGCGGCTGCCCCGGCTAAAGAGGAGGTTCAGCAGATCAAGGAGGAATACTTCGACAATCCAAAGAATGAGCTGCCGTACGGGCTCCTGGGGGCTGCTGCATTTAAATACAATGGGCTCTCCAATGCACTGTGAGGGTACGAGGGCAGGCACTACGATTATGGTACTTGTATGTCGGTTGTTGGAGCTTCGGTTGGCTTCCATTGCACCAGGAGGTCTTCTTGCGATGATTATGATGTCAGGTGCAGCATCGACAATCGTCATGCTTGGAGGTGTATTAACGTTAGATGGACAGCCGTAAGCACAGCGTCCCTCCTCGTCTATTTTGAACTGAGCATTACAGTATATGAGCCACCTCAGAAGGTAAGAATATTTGGAGCCCCTCTTCTCTTTCGCCGGGAGCAGCTACCTCTAAAGCTACTCTAAAGCCTATGGTTGACAAGCGCCCGATTATTGCCGGGACTATCGGAGGGGCCATTGGACTGGCAGTTATAATTCTATTAATCCTCGGCTGGCGCCAGCGAATGAAGGAGAAGAAAGGTGCAGCATACTATCTCTATTTTCCGTTAAACGAAGCTGATCAACATTGCAATAGCCACTGAAAATGACTCTGAACTTGGGCGAACTCCAAAGCTAGAGGAGCCGCCGGAGTTTAAGCATCCGATCGACATTTCGGCCCCCCAAACGCTCCCAGCATACCTGACAGAAGGGTTGGGACTTGATCTTCCCCCTGGTCAAGCCGTCTTCCCTCCGACATATATAATGGGCCCCTGAGGTTCCCGGGCATCTAGGAGAGCATCTACACACAATACTGGCCGCAATACATGGCAAACGAACCAGTCTAAACAATGAACATGTATCCCAAGCTGACCGTCTAGCATGTACACTAGTAATAGTAAACAAGCTTTTTGTAGAACGAGGACAATTTACTCTCTATGTTGTGGAGGCCATCCAAGTAAAAGATAGGTAGATAATGAGAGAGGGTCACTCTCATAAATATAAGCGCCCAATGGCACTTGGATTCAGTAGCTGAAGCGAGTAGCGGCAAGGGACCTTACAGATATACGAGTGCTAGAGTACCTGGGTCGAGTTCCCTGGACTCACGAGCAAAAGATCCGCGGTCTTTGTAAAACCATGAACTTGTTCCATGTCAGATGTACGGTTCATCAGGACGGCTACACCAGAACCGGGGATTCAATTGGCAAGAAGCAAACGAGGCGACAACCCACCGGTTGCGCTTAATAGCTGTGGAGGGTGGTGCGCTGGGTGTCGGATACTATCCACTCTTCATCCAAACCTCGTCTCGGCATCAGTAGTTGCTTCCTTCAAGTTCGCGCTGAATAACCTTTCTCAGCGGAGAAAGCGCCGAGGCAGACTGAGACTATCAAAGCCCTACACACCTTTAGTCGGCTTTTCGTAACAGCACAGGATGCCCTGTGCGCGTTACACTTGGTATATAAGAAGCAAGAAGCACCTTTGGAATTCTGAAATTCGCTCCGCACCCCAACTCAACGACTAGATCTCCTTGGTCACTTCAAGCTATGGTTGACACGCGCCCCATTATTGGTGGGACAATCGGAGGGGTCATCGGTCTCGCTATCATCATCCTGTTGATCATTGGCTGGCGTCAGCGAAAACAGGAAGATAAAGGTATGTATAACTTTTTCGCCTTACGATTGCACCCTAAAACACTTCGTTTTAGCTGCCGAGGAGGACTACGAGGCAGGGAGACCACCGAAAGAGGAGAAGCTGCCAAAATACAAGCAACCCATTGACATTTCGTCACCCCAGCAGCTGCCCGCTCATCTTGCAGGAGGGTCAAATACAATACCCATACAAGCGATGCCTCTTGGGGGCTGAAGGTTCCATATCGGACACTGTTCTGCCAGAGCGCCCACTGCTTAACATGATACCTTGCACACTCTTTCGGGGACATACAAGGGATTCTTCCTTTTTTTAGCGCCCAAAGCCCCAAACACACACTCGCCTGAATCCAGACATTTACTCTTCCACGTAAAGCACATCATTCTTGGCTACATGTCTTAAGAGTCTCGGCAGTCGATTGGGGTTCGGATGCAGTTTGAGCTCAACCAAGATTTAGCGCCCGTCGGCAGCGGCGACTACAATGTACACCGGGGCCGATGGCCGACGAATGATGCTAACAGTCTCATCAATCCAAGCGCTTCAACCTTGACAGTCATCCCAACTTTTCCCAGGTCTCTGCTCCTCGGACCTCCTACGGTCCTCCCCAGCCACGATGGACCAGCATCCCGAGAATTTCTTGCATATCCTCGACACCAACGCCGAACTCAACGGCAACGAAACGATCCACTTCCGGGGGCGCCTTCAAGCACTGGACGACATTGTAGCGCGACTCCTGGATCGACGTCGACAATACCTTGCCCTGCTGTCACCGTGGCGTCGACTTCCCCATGACTTACTGGGAGAGATTTTCATCCACGTAGTCGAACCCATCACACAGTACCACTGGGGCTTGCCAGAAGTGCTTTCACGCCTCTCCCTTGTCTGTCGACGATGGCACGACGTGGTACTGAAAACACATAGGCTCTGGAGCACCCTTGAAATATATGGTCGCTTTACACCTCTAGTCTCGACACACCTTCAAGCCTGGTTTAAACGAGCTGGAGAAGTTCCAAAGTCCCTCACTCTCTCGGCCCCCGAATGCCCATCCTCCAATCCCTCCCACGCCTGCGTCGTATATAATTATGCGTTGGCACAATTTCTCGCTCAGGGTCCCTCACTCAACCATTTCTCCCTGTACTGTGCTAGCCCACGCTGCTTGAGACATGTTCTGAAGTTGATGAAGACACTTTGCGAAGAGCCTAGCAAAGGGGCATGGAGCACAATCACGTCCCTCCGGCTTCAATTTTGTCAGGAGTGGACAGAACGCAACCCCTTCGATCCAGAAAGAAGTATCTTCTATCACTTGCCTCCAATCACAGCATTCGACCTACGCCTTCCACCTCTTCCGCGTCGCCACTCCCCTCGGAACGCTCACCCTGGCGTCGACTGGGACGAAGTGAAGTCCGACACAAGACTGGCCCTCCATATCCCCGAAACATTGCTGTCACGTCTGACATTGCTCACGCTCCACTGTAACTGGAATGGGGCCCGGATACTCAGCATCCTAAAATCATGCAAAAGTCTCCAAAGTTTGGAACTCGACTTTGCGTCGACGACACAGATATTCGGCAATCCCCAGGAGATACAAAACCTTGCCGACAACAATATCGTTCTACCGCACCTCCGAATCCTGCGACTGCGTCACACAAAGCCAGATACCCTAGACCTCTTTCATCTCCTTCTAACACCCTCGCTCATCGAGTTGGATCTTGACTTCGAGCGCGACGACAACTGGTTGATACCCTCATCTCGCTCCTGGCATGAGCTCCTTTCAGGGCCTCTTCTCGGGTTGATCGAGAGATCGAAGTGTCGAGTACATGTCAAGAGACTTCGGCTCAAGACGCTGCACGATGTAGAGGAGGATGTTTTGCAGCGCATCCTCCTTGGACTGCCTGCATTAACACATCTGACGACGGATGATGTTGATTTGTACCCTTCCCTTCTCTGCAAACTCGCATTCGCTGAGCCACCAGCGCTTGCGCGGCTCCAGAGGCTCGAAATGTACCGCTTCAAAAGTAACGCCTTGGTGGGCCTTGTCAAGTACTTGGGGTTAAGAAAGCGTCGAAAGGAGTTGGAAGGGATCCCATTTACTACCACTGATGTCCTGGTCAAGGCATCTTCCGGGACAGTGCTTAGGATGTCGAAGGGCGTTGCCACCCTCACCTCGGCAGATGAGTCGGAGGACGAGGATGATTAAGTCGTTTCCCTATAGACTATGCTCCCTTTATGTATGGTCTAGCTTTGTAATGAAAAAGTTGCTATATGAAATCCCCACCCAATGTCACCAGTGTATGTACTGGGCCTAGCGGTTCAGGGACCATGGGCTGGGTCCTGGGTTCCAGTGTTTGCTAGCCCTAGCTTAACCTTTAGAATGATTTTGCACAATTGCAAGGGAGATCAGGGTAGCGTTCACCTGCTCGGCAACGGCCGCGTCGGCTTAAATAATTCTAAGCCCCGCCCGGCGAGACGACTGCTAGCGTTTGGACCTGACGTCGACCGGAACCAGATACCGCCTTCACTTCAAGGAGGCGACTCGGATGGATCAACATCCAGACAATTTCTCTCACCTCATCGTCACCAACGCTCCCCTCGATGAGAAAGCTAGGGCCCACTTTCAAGACCGACTACACGCTCTAGACATCACACTGGAGCAGATGGTGAACCGGCGACAAGAATACCTCGAACTGCTTTCGAGGTGGCGTCTAATACCCCTAGACATCTTGGGCGATATTTTCCGCCTGGTGGTCGTACCCCAAGTCGTTCGGTACAAAGAAACACCCTCCCGCCGGAAGCCAGACTCGGCGAAGGAACTTTTGGCCCTCTGCCTTGTGTGCCGAAGATGGCGTGAAGCAGCGCTCAACACCCACCGACTCTGGAGCGCCCTCGATATTTCCGACTATCTCAGCCCCAGGTTTTCGCAGAAAGTCGAAACCTGGCTTGCCAGGTCAGGAGTTCTTCCCAAAAGCCTCAAGATTCGGGAAGAATGCTCCAATCCGCGTGACCCGCGTCACCGGTGCAGAATGATGTCTACCGAGTTGGCCAAGTTCTTGGCTGAAGGTCCCCGACTTGAACATCTCGCCTTGCAATGCTCAAGTCCACTGTGCTTGAAAGGCTTACTCAACGTCGTGAAGAACGGCCATTCTTCGCCAGGATCGTGGGACAAAATCAAGTCACTCCAGGTTACCTTCAGCCAATGGACCGAACTCGAACCCTTCAATCCCGCGGATACTGTGTTTCACCAACTCCCCCCAGTCACATCTCTTGACCTCCGTTTACCACCCCTTCCTCGTGTTCGCCACCGCCCCAATGGGAACTACGATTCCGACTTGAACTACAACGAGGTAGTGAGTGACGTAGGAATGGCATTGCATATCCCGGAACTCGCCCTAGCTCGCCTATCCCACCTCACACTCCACTGCAATTGGAACGGCGCTCGGATTATTGCTATCCTGCGATCTACTCGCTCTCTGCAGACCTTAGAGCTAGATTTCGCCCAGACGACGCAGACGTTTGGTGACCCCTCGCAGATTAGGGGTCTGATGTGGAACAACCTTGTGTTGCCGAACCTGGAGGTTTTACGGCTCCGAAGAAGCAATCGCGAAGTTTTTGAAATGCTCCAGCTTATCCAGACCCCATCCCTTCTCGAGCTGGACTTGGAATTTTATCATGAAATCGGAGTTCGTGGTAATCATCCATGCGCGCCTCATATTATGGGCCTGCTCGAACGATCCAACGTTCGTCTGCGGCGATTCCGAATGGCCGGGACCTACGAAATCTACGACGAACTCGGGGAAATTTTACTGGGGCTCCCTTCGCTGGTCCATATTACGCTGGACGGTATTAACATCTATTATTCCGTTTTCCGCAACTTGAAATCAGCCATCCCACCGGCCCTCCCTTTGCTTGAATATATGGAACTGTACAATGTCGACCTCCGCGAACGATACAGTGCTTGGCTCGACGAAGAACTGATGCCTGTCGCAGACATAATCCGCTACTTCGACTCAAGGAAGAGTATCAAGCAGGCCGACGGGACGCCTCTTGTCATGACAGATGTCATCGCCAGGTCTGACAATCCTCAAACAGACTTTGTCATCTCGAACGGGGTTGTGACCATGGCACCTCAAGACGAAGAATTTTGACGACGACGATTACCTTCCTGTGAAGCACCTCATGAATTACTTCTTGTCGAGAATGGTTGGAAGCAAGTGGGTGGGAGCCATTTGGTCGAATCGCGGGCTGTTCGGTTTGGGTGTTCACGATGATGCAGGATATGGTTTTATGTTTCGTCGGGCGAAGAGGACGAGGATAGGTAGTCTGCTGTCATCTGGACCGTTCTCGTGTCTAGGTATAGCCAATAATCTCATTTTTAAAGGATCAAACGAATTTGCTGCAACATCTATCAGAGCGCGACATATCGCCTGCGGCCCAGCTTCCAGTATCTGGGGCTCAGTGTATGGATGACCCTGATCCACTGGACCCTTGAAATGATACCAATCAACCTCCTGGACTACTCGAGTTGGTCTAGCACGAACAGGTGTCCAACCCAGTGATGCTTATCTTAGGTCAGGTGTCCTTTCCTACTCCTTAAGCACGCAAAACTGGGCCAAAGTGCTTTAACCTTGAGGCGCGATAAAAATCATCTCCGACAGTCTCGACGGGACATACCTCACACTCTGCGTCAGGTGGCGTAGATGTGTGTCTGCGCAGCTGCCTCACACAGAGCCTATAAAGTATGGCTCACTTTCTAACGAGCTCCACTTTCTTGAGAATCCAAGACTCACAACACTTCGCAATCACTTCGCCATACAATGAAGTCATTCACTAGCATCGTGCTGACTCTAACTTCCTTCACTGCCCTAGTCACAGTCCGGGCCCTCCCACAAACTGGCCCGCCCATTCCCCCTCCTGGCTTGTACTGCTGCCCGCCGTACGGACCCAATGGGCTGCCCTTGGCTCAACCACAACCAGGACCGTTTGCCTTATGTGTCTGTAAGTACCATTGTGTCCATCCCATCTCTTCTAGCACTCTCTAATGCAGCCCACTAGATATGGAGAGAATAGCTTGTGTGGATATGTGAGTCCCAAGTTCACGACTTAAAAAGGTTGCGATGCTCACCTGGTTGAAATCACGCATAGGACCCAAGCTCGGGGACCGGCGCTAAGATTGAAGGATGCCCTCCCAACGCGGTTCCGAACCCGCACCCGCCTACCTGCCCTGTATGAAGGCGTTCCAGCAGAGCCTATTAGCAGACAGTCTTCGTCGGAGTCCAGGATGTCCGGAGTTGTCTAATTCCAAATGTACAGCGGTCGATAGGTTCCCTAAATACCACCATGTATACCACCTTTGACTTCCCCGAGGTCTGTGCAGGCATGAACACTGGTAACCGAGATCCCCTCGATACTCGATTGATTAGCGCTCGAAGGTTCGGAACATGCCGAATTATTTGACGTGACAGAGATCAGCAGCCGCGGCTCCCGCCTCCTCTTTTCAGCCATATACCGACCTAGTCTCAGCATGGTCGGAGGAGCAGCCTTCGACAACAGCCTACTCGAGCTCCTCAACACCAACGGGACAATCACAGAAGGCGATGAAGAGGATCTGCGGGACGCAGTGGACCAGCTCTCTGCCAAGATCAACGAACTTTGGCACCGCCGATTGCTCTGCCTCGCTGCCCTCTCCCCATGGCGTCGAATGCCCGCTGAAATCCTCATGGAGATTTTCGGCCAAGTTGCCCGGAACTGGCCATCTCACTGTTGGGACGATCGTGGTGGATATCTCGTTTGGCAGGTTACTGCACTGCGTCGCGTTTGCAAGAGGTGGAACGAAATCGCCCTTCGTACTCCTCGACTATGGCAGAATCTCCATATCCCGGTCCCTGTAACTCAAGAGGTGTACGACGGTACTTTAGAATGGCTTGGTCGGGCGAAGACGAATCCGAAAACAGTTATCATCCAGGAAGGCGACTCGGACAAATACTCGACGTCGTGCCGCCAATGCGCGCTGGGTGACCCCTTATTGGCGAAGCTTCTTACGGAGGGGCCCCTTCTCGAGCACGCTTCAATCCGCTGTGTAAGCTCAAAGTGTCTATCTGCTCTTTTTGGAGCGATGGCGGCACTGAAAGGACACTCCAACTCTCGCCCGTGGGACATACTCAAGTCGCTGCGAGTCCAAGTCGCATCCGAATGGACAGAAGTCGGCCCGTTGGACGACAATGCGTTGACCCCTTCCCTGTTCACGTCCTTCCCTCGCGTCACGTCTTTATACCTTGACCTTCCCCTCTGTCGCCGTTACAATATAGACCACGACGGGGACAGGCTGCTCAACATCCCAGCGCCGCTTCTTGCGGGCCTCACCTCTCTCACGCTCCGATGCAACTGGGATGGACGCAAGATATGGAAGGTACTTCAAGGCTGTCAAAGCAATCTCAAGAACTTAGTCTTGGATTTCGATACCCGAGATTACGACAGGCGGGAATGGGTGGGCAAGAGGTATGGCGGGCCCCGACTAATATTCTTAAAACTGCGCACGCTGCGGTTCCAGAGGATGCACTTCACCTCAATGTCCCTGATTCCGTTGCTCGAAGCACCGGCGTTGGAGGAATTGTATCTCGAACTGAGCGATTCGGGGTGTAGATCAGTCGACGACGATATTCCAAGCGCCGTAACAAATGTGCTTATCGAGTTCTTCAAGCGGTCAAGACTCGACCATGCACCAGGGCTGCAGCGTCTAGAGTGGTCTACGGATACAACGCCGAGCGAGCTGTTGCACCGACTCTTCAGCAGTCTCCCCTACCTCCGTCATCTCAACCTGATCGACATACCTTTCGATACCAACGCTTTTTACGACCTGATGCTTCAAAAGCCATACGCCCTTCCGGAGTTGGAGACGTTCGAGATAACCTCCCCATTCAAGTATGATGACGAGCCGAAGGACGATTATTCAGGCGTTACCCGGTACTTCGAGGCGAGGCCCAACCTTCGGAAGGACGATGGAACACCGCTACAGGCCGTGGAGACAAAAATGCTACTGAAATACATCGAGGGCGAGGATTGGTGACACTCATAAATTGCCCTATAGTAAATGATATCCTTTTATTCATTTCGTTGTAAGTATGAACATGCCGCACCGATTTGCCCTCGTGCTTTGCGTTGGTCACGGACGCTGATGGGGAGATGACCTTTGCGACCGCTGGGCCTCGAGCCTTCCTATTCTCCGTACCCGTACCCAAGGTTGAACGTCGAACATTATGTTATACCCTTTCCGCTGAGCATAAGTGAGCATATGGGTCAAGCAGCCAATCAAATCTCGTCTTGACGCGTCCGTTAATAGGAGGCCGGACGCGCTTTTAAAACAATAATCAGCGGAAACGTACGATCGACCTGAGGCCAACGCGGGTCTGCATTTTCCCTCTTCTTCTTAGTATTCCACCAACTCAGGTTCACGATATCCCTCCTTCCCTCCTCTTCCTCTCCCGGATCCGAGGCTCCAGCAGTATACCATCGATTTCGCAGTGCGCCCTACTCCTGTACGGCTATTATCTTTCAGGCAATACCGGACTCAATCCTGACTCTCTCCCCGACCACCAGCAGAATATAATACCAACCCCGATCTACCGAAAAATGTCGGTCTACCAAGCAACTGCATCGGCGCCTGTGAACATTGCTGTAATCAAGTACGTTTTCGTCGCTCTCTTCCATGTCGATCGAGCTCTGATCATTGCGTTCTTTCGTCCGCGACTACCACCAACCATTCATATCACCATGTGCTGTTTATCATCTTTCTCGATGGTCATTACGATGTGACTAGGTACTGGGGCAAGCGCGATACCAAGCTGATCCTGCCCACCAACTCCTCGCTCTCCGTCACCCTCGACCAGGACCACCTCCGGAGCACCACCACCTCTCGCGCAGACCCCGCTTTCACCCAAGATACCCTATGGCTGAACGGCAAGATCGACGAGATCAAGGCCGGAGGCCGATTGGAGACCTGCATTAGGGAGATGAAGAGGCTGAGGAAGGAAATCATCGAGGACAAGGATGCCTCCGCTCCCAAGGCGAGTAGGATTTGCTCTACGTATTAGACCAAGTTGACTTACGTTCTCTACAGCTCTCGGAGTACAAGGTGCACATCGCATCGTACAACAACTTCCCCACCGCTGCTGGACTCGCATCGAGCGCCTCCGGCTTCGCCGCCCTCGTCTCCTCCCTCGCGCAACTCTACTCCCTCGTGCCCCCCCTCGTCTCCCCCTCCACCCTCTCCCTCATTGCGCGCCAGGGCTCCGGCTCTGCGTGCCGCTCGCTCTACGGCGGCTTCGTCGCCTGGGAGCAAGGCGTGCGCCCCGACGGCTCGGACTCGCTCGCGATCGAGGTTGCGCCGCAGGCCCACTGGCCCGAGATGCACGCGCTCATCTGCGTCGTGAGCGACACGAAGAAGGGCACGTCGAGCACGAGCGGCATGCAGCGCACGGTCGAGACGTCGACGCTCCTGCAGCACCGCATCAAGGAGGTCGTCCCCGCGCGCATGGCGGCGATCACGACCGCGATCCAGCAGCGCGACTTCGATACGTTTGCGAGGATCACGATGGCGGATAGCAACAGCTTCCACGCCGTGTGCCTCGACACCGAGCCCCCGATCTTCTACCTCAATGACGTGAGCCGCGCAATCATCAGCGTTGTCGTCGAGTACAACAGGCTGAGCGTCGAGCGGGGCGAGGGGTACAAGGCTGCGTATACCTACGACGCAGGCCCGAACGCTGTCATCTACGCGCTCGAGAAGGATATCAAGGAGATCATCCAGCTCGTCCTCGCGTACTTCCCGCAGACCGCTGGGGAGTTCAAGGACGTGCTTGGCGTCTTTGGAGGCTCGGTGCAGGACGTCAATGTCCATGCGAAGATCCCTGAGGGCTTCAACGACAAGGTTGCGAGCAAGTGGGAAGTTGGCTCTGTCAAGGGCTTGATCCACACCAAGGTCGGGGATGGACCGAGGGCCCTCGCACCTGAGGAGGCTCTCCTCAATGCCGATGGCATTCCCAAGACCTTGGCTTAAACGAGGCCGGGCTCCTTGGCTGTGTGCTATAGACGACGGGGAAACCAAAGATAACATGTAATACTGATATTCAGCTCGGAATTTAATACTGCTGTACATTTGGAACTGCGATGCCACTCTCGGACTCGACAGTCGACCAGACATTGTGCACCGTCTTGGGTTCTGATTGGGCTTAATAGTGCTTCCATACGGGGCACTTCGGGGGGTGTGGGTTATGGATCGCCTTGGGAGGGCAGCCTGGAGTCGTAGAGCCATCCCCAGAGGCCGTGTTCTGGAGGGGATCCAACGCAAGGTGAGCGATGGAAAATCATTACTAGCACGAATCGAGACTCACATATCCGCAAAGGCTGTTCTGTCCGTACCTAGCGGCCATGGGCAGTTAGCAAACAAACCCTGGGGGGGGATCTAAGTTTCTGAGGGACACTCACAGACACCATAAGACGAACGGTCCGGGTTGTGGTTGGACGAGAGGTTGTCCTTTGGGCCCGTACGGTGGGCAGCAGAACAGGCCTGGAGGGGGGATGGGCGGCGCTTGTGGGAGGGCCTGGACTGTTGCTAGCAGCGCCAGTACGGCGAAGAAAAGAAAAGCCATCATGCTAGAGGGAGACCTCATTGTTCAATGGAATATCTGGGTAGGGACTTGGCGGGTAGGTCCGGCGAGGTCTCTTGGAAGCGGTGAGGCTTTGGCGAGGCTTCATTTATAGGCTCAGACTCAGATTGAGGCAGCTGTGCAGACCCACACGCCGCACATGAGGTATGGTCCGTTGAGGACTGTTAGAGGCAAGTACCATTGTACCTCTAAATTAAAATTCCACTCGTCTATTTTTACGCACTCAGAAGGTAAGAATAGCCAAAGAATAGCCAACTGACCAGGGATAAGCATCGCCCTTGCCCAAGAAATGTATCCAGAGAGCGCTCATCGATGAAAGGGAGGACATGGTTGTGTTTATATTTAGACGTTATAGGTCAGTGTGCTCTAGGGTATGATAGATGGTTTCGCGCACCCCGTTGTTGAATTCATCGGAGTCGAATGTCGATTCTGAACTATCGCTATCTGAATCGTCATCCTCGTGGTGGGGTTCGTTCTCCTCGTCATTCGCGTAGACCCGCGTAATCTTTGGGAACATGCCACGTCCAGCGTACTTGGCGTACGCATCCAGGAATTGTTCCAAGTCCATATCAACGTCGCAGCGGCGAATACGGAGTTCGATGGACTTCAAGAGGTATTCGCGATTTAAGCGCGGAGAAAGCGTCAGCCAGTCAAGGAAGGTCCTGGTGACGGGGACCTCATCCAAAACCAGGAGCTCCGCAAAACCGAAGGAGGTTTGCACCAAAGAGAACAAATGCTGCTCCGTGATATTGAGTGAATGTATCCTGAGGCGTTGTAGCTTCGTTTGGCCGTCGGCGGTTAGGAAAAGGGATCGAAATGCATTTGTTACGTAAAAGTCCCCGTCGAACTGCCAGCGAAAGCCAAACGCAGCGAAGCTGATGTCGACTTCGGAAAGACATGGCGTTTGTAGGCGCGAGAGAAGATCATCGAGTGAGTCGGGATTGGCCTGGCGTAGTCGAAGGGTCTTCAACTTGGGAAGGACGAAGAGCCTCTGCTCGAATTCCGGGGGTGCCAATGGGTTGATGGCAAATGGCGTCGATTTGTGGTGGAGGGTAAGGGATTCGACATTTATGCAGCACGCGAGAACGGGAAGGATTTTCGTCCCGTCCCAGTTACAACCCAGCACGATGTTCGTCAAATTGGCGAGGAAGGCTTTCGTAAAAGGAAGTTTCGCCCCTCGGCTGTGCGTTCTGTTTCTCGATGCAGGAAGGTGGAGGTGGAAAGACGATAGTTGAGGAAGGGCGAGGAATATGGCGTTCGATGGTTCAAAAGTCTCCCACTCGCGAAATACCACAAAGCGAAGCGACCGCAATCGATCCCAGAGCCGAGAGCCCTCTTCACAATCAATTTCCTTCATCCCCAAAACTAGGCTTCGAAGACACTCTGAGCTGGAGCTGTACATGGAGAGGTGGTCGAGCTTCGGACCCTCCGTCAGGAACCTCGCCATCGCAAGCGTGGCCAACGGACATCCCCCTAGCTCATATCCATCGTAACAATACGTGTGTTGTGGGGTGAAGATTGCAAGTGATTTGGACATCGTTCCCGCCCGGCTGAACCAGCGCTCGATGCCTTCGGCCACGCCTTGGGTAAATGACGCTGGCCTAACTTCGAGGGAGGACCAAAGTTGGTGGGTAACCAGTGCAGCCGCACGCCATGCTTGGCAAACAAGGCAGAGATCGATGAGATGGGCCACGCTTCGTGCGGTCATGGAAAGGCCAGTAGCAAAGCTGAATATCTGGCCGAGGATCTCAGGGGGCAGGGATTGCGATGTTCTGGTGTTCGTTTTGACATGAGGTTGCTCCAGATGGATACCGTCCAGACCTTTAAGTAGGTCGTTTTCGACGTCAAGATCTGAGGCTGGGACTGAAGGTGAGCCCACGACTCTGGGGAGAAGAAAAGGCCCTCTCGAGGCTTGGGGGTCCATGATGGTTGGAAACAAGGTGTGTTGATGGCAGGCTGACTCTTGAGGTGCCGCTGCGATGCACATCGACATAAATACCTCATTCGGTACCAGGACAGGGTCTGTTGTCTGAAATATGGAAGCCTTCGCTGGCCGCTATCGGAATATGGAGCCCGGTAACCGCAAAGGGTTTCCGACTTTCCGTGGGCTGACCAAAATCAAATCGGAGGCAAAAAGTCTCTCTGCCTGGGAGTCGAACCCAGCTTTCGCGCGTGACAGGCGCGTGTACTAACCGATATACTAGCAAAGACATATTAGCAGTTAAATAAGCATTAGATAAGGACAAATAATTGGTTCAGCAGCCTCTTCGCGCATGGAAGACAGCGAGAAAAAAGTTATTTCCTACAGACGCCAGCTCATAATGTTGACTTGAAATTATCATGAGGCCCGCCAAGTACTAATCACTTTCCTCCGCGTCAAAATCGCTGTCACAAGACGACATATCACATCCCGCTGAATCCTCTTCCCAGTCCATATCCTCCTCCATCGAGTCTCCAATAAAAATCCCAAGATATAAAGTCGGATCAAGAGGAAGACATATATCCACGTTTTCTTCGGGAGTGTTTTGTTCTTCTGCGTCGTCTTCAGTATCGTACTCATTGTCGAGATGTACCGAGGTTAGTTGCTGATTTGGTCCAGCTTCCTCTTCGGAATCCGAGTCACTGTACTGTTCTTCCGACTCGTGAAAGGTACCATTGGCGTCTCTGGTTCCAAAGTACCATTGGCGCTGTTCATCGACTTGAAATGCATCTTCGCCTAGGAATAGCGGGTCCTTCATGTCGGGGTTTGGCCGCGTCACCCAGGTGGTTTTTCCGTCCTTGACTGTGACCCACCTAGGTTGAATGCCGCGCCCTTCTCTTCGACAGAAAAGTACGCCATCTTCAAGAATGCCTTCAATAAATTGAGTTCCGTCCAGATCCTCCTCGTCTAGCTCAATCCGCCTTCCAAGATAGATCTTCCATTGATCCCCTTCTTTCGCGATGGAGGTCATGAACTCGTCCAGGATATCTTGGTTGGCCCAGGCATAGATACCGCCATTCTGCGTAAACTCGAGGTTGAATTGCTCGCACATGGCTCTTGTGGCGCCTCTTCGAATCAGGTTGGCGTACTCCTCCGATCGATTAGCATAAGAGAGGGGAGTGACGACTCCAAATTTAGGACGCTCGAGGAGAGGAGTGGTGCCTCTTGGTTTGGAAGCTCGATCGTCAGAAAAGGCTTGATTGTCAGCAGGAAGACTGTCATGAACATTTTCGTCTGGCGTAATCTGAAGTTATCTGTATCAGCGGGGGGTTTTTCGAACGATTTTTGGAACATGCATTCAGGACGTACATGTTCACGCAAGCATAGGAAGCAAGCCCCTCCTTCGATCTCGCCGGTGCAGTGAAGGCACCGATACACACAGTCACCTTCATCCCAAAGAGCAGTAGGGATATCACCCTCGCTGTCGTCATCTTCTTCACTTGATTCGGATGCTACGTCAACCTCTCCTTCAACCGGATTCAACAACGCGAGCTGCTTGACGGCATTCCGTAGACGTCGAACTTCGTTCTCTTTCGCCGCAAGTTGCTGTTGTTTCGATTAGTCATGACGGGGGAAACGACTTGACCCGTACTTCTCTGAGCACAGCCGATTCTATAAGATCCATTCGTATAAGTCTGGTATAGTCTGGACGTTCTTGAGTGTTTGGCTTCGAAATTGACCGTTGCAGATCAAGCCAATTACAAGACGCGACCGAATTGAAGATTTGCTTAGTAACCCCATCATTTTCGACGAGGAAAAGAGCGCCCATCCAAGTCAGCGCCTGTTCCATGATCAGCCTATTTCAGTCGCTGCTATATCGTGAGGTTGCTAAAGAAAGGGAAAAATGTATACTTGGCATTGAGAACCTCATTTTTTCCGCATTGTCAATATTTCGGTTTACTATGTAGTAAGGGAGGCAAATGGTCATGATATACACAAATGGGAAACAACCGCAGGGCGACGAAGATAGGACACTATGAAAGAAACTAGACTTGCGTGTTCTGTAGAAAGTACGAAGCTGTCTGCGAAGTGGCAGCCATAACAGTACTTGTAGTATATACGCTAGACTATGCCGGAACATCTGACTCATATTCAGGCTGGTATCCCGTCCTCTCCACCTTAATCCCCAAGGACCCTCTCAGGATCTTCAAAGTCGCTGACTCCTTATAGAACTGCTTCTTCACATCCCTCTCCGACCGTGTTATATCCAACACGACCCACTTCAACCCATCGAAAGGCGCCTTCATTACGACCTCCCCCTTTTTCTTTCCATGCTTCTGGCGACTCTTGATGTACAAAAACAGCGAATCGAGATGGTACTTGCGCGGGAAGTTGCGTACATGCAAGACTCGGAGGCAAGGTACGATATTCTGTGAGCCCGCGGGTGCGTCCAACGCGAGCTTCAAGAACTCCCGAGGATCAAAAGTGGCGTCTGTGGCAAGGTGGGTGAGGGGGCTGGTAAGCGACCCTAGGAGGTGGTATAAGTCGTTGGACTCGATGTACCCAACCACCCTCAAGGACTCGAAATCCTGAGATGCCGTCGGTGAGAATAAACCAATCGCTTTTAGGACGTTTGAATACGGTTGCGGCGTATCATACTCGTCTTCGCTCTTGATGCAGAGTTTAACAAGTCCCGGAAAGCGAAGAACACCGATATGCTCCACTGCGCTTGCGCCTTTGATCTTCAATAGTAGCGACTTGACTTTGGGGAGCACGATATGGCCATCCTTGGATAGAGAGGTAACGTTGATCTGGTCGCCCAAGTTCGCAGACTCAGAAGCCTCTCTGTAGTCTAGGCGGAGCGACAGGTCCTCGACATTGGTACAATGCTGCAGAGCCGTCAAAAACTGCGGACCTCCCCAGCTGTAGGAGATCGAAAACGTGACGAGTTTCCTCAGAACCGTGCCCGGAATCTCAAAAAACTTGCGCTGCGGTTGCTCTTCCAGGTTGGGGAGGTGAAGTGTCAGGGAGGTGAGGCTGTCCGGAAAGCTGGTGAAAATGGACTGCGCAGGGAGTTGAGGTTGAAGCCAGTATGGGTCATTGTCGTTCGCATCTCCATGGAAATCAAGGACGAGTTTCTGGACGTTGTCCCACCAGTGCTGAGAAGTGCCTGTAGTGGCAGTGGTAGTGCAGTTAGACTTGATGTACCGCACGATGTTCTTGAAACAAGTCGGGGTGAAGTTGGCCATCGAGATGCGAGAGAAGGGTGCCCCTTCTTTTAAAAGCCTCCGCAGTACGGGATTGGAGCACAAGTGCGGTCCGGCTGTTTGCTTGTAGCACTCGCATGGCTTACTGTGGAAGTCATACGCAGGGTTTCGGAGGGCTAGCGTTCTCGGGGTACCCTTCGCTCGGGCATACCATCGCAGGAGTGTGTCGCATTGCTTTTGAGTCAAATGTGGAATATCCGCTTCCTGGACAGCCCAGAGCTGCCCAGCGTTATAAGCAACGTCGCGCCATCGCTTGCACACGAAAGTGATCGTAGACAGGTCCTTCCTATCTCGTTTCCAGCCCTCCGAGTCGTCGTA
Source organism: Ephemerocybe angulata (assembly GCA_013368325.1). Classification (NCBI taxonomy): domain Eukaryota; kingdom Fungi; phylum Basidiomycota; class Agaricomycetes; order Agaricales; family Psathyrellaceae; genus Ephemerocybe; species Ephemerocybe angulata. The sequence continues at coordinate 501,475 of JAACJK010000064.1, forward strand.
GTCGGACCATGGAGGTTTGGCCGAATAAAGGCCGAATATCATCGTCAAGATCTCTGTAGGTATCCGTCGCGCGGGAGAGAATACGCATTTGTGGAGTTGAAGTTGATGCTCGAGGTCCTTGAGCTCATCGCGGAGTTCTGCTATCCTCTTAGCCATGGCCTCTGTTCTCCCTTGGATGATCGAGAGGTCGAGGTTGTTTGGAGGAGCGTTGTTGTAGAGTAGCTCTGAGAGAGACGTGGCTTGTTCTTGGACCATCTTGAGTTGAGTAGGGAGACAGGGGAAGCTATTGGCAAGGACTTTGGATTGTGGTTGTGGTTGAGGTTCAACTTGAACGAGATCAATCACGGTCGCCTCTTGTGGGTTATGATGGGCCAAACACATCTTCTCTCACGCCAGGTGCGTCAAGTGAATTCGCAAGGGCTTGAGGGGTGTTTATGGCTGATGTAGAAGGAGAAAGCCTCTACATAAAATTTTTTGCTGAGCGTGGTGATCGTCCAGGACAGAGCTGACGACGCTGACAAGTTCCCGGGGCCAAACTCGACGGCGGTGACAAAGCCGTGTCACGTTGACTTCGGACGGGCGCTTATTTACCTGCAGAAAGGAACGAGGTCGCTTTCATCCGCTCTTAACCCACCACTGGAAGGAAGACTTCTGTAGATATTGAGGGTTGGCGCAGATGTCATTGGATCTGGGTGCTATGGTGCCTCCAACCACAGGTGCGAGTGCAGACACAGATTTACTCTCTTACTGATCATGGGCACCTGCAACAGATTCAGCCCCGGAGGTCGACAGAAACGCAAGCGAAACTCAGAGCAAAGAATTCTGGGACAGGCTAACCGCCATTTTTTGCGATGTTCTCTTCTCTTATGCAAATGAAGAAGCGGCGAACAGCGTCGTCGAGGAGAGTCTCAAGCTCTGCGAAGGTTCAAACGAGCTGCTTGCGAAGGCTGTACAGACGAAATTCTTCGCCAAACAGACACCATTCTTCATGATTATAACCAATCGTCGCGACACATCAACCGAGTTATCGTCAAAACCTCGAAGCCTAGTCCCTCCGCTCCTCACCAAGCTCTTCGAAATTTGTGGTGATCTTCAAGAAGACACCCAGAAGGACATCCTGCAGGCACTTTTGGCGAAGCCCGACTCGGTCGACCTGTATCGTCACGTCAAGCACAAACTCCCATTGTTCGATCTTGTCGTGCCCCCCTCCTTTTTTTGTGGTCGTGATGAGGAACTGGAGGCGCCCACATTAACCACATCCTCATCGGCCCCAGATGTATTCATTGCGACGTTCATGATCCCAAGATTCTACGACAAGATGCTAGTTGACAAACTGGTGGCTTTTCAGTTCATGGCTATAGGTGCGTAGACCTCCCCCTAACCTGCATTGTGTCACTGAACTGAAGCTCGTTCCGGATTATAATTTATCAGGGAGCTTGTGGACATTAAAAGCCCTCCCTGTTGAAGATGAGGGCGATGAACCAGACTCGACGACTTTACGATGGTGCTTTGAGCTTAGTGAGACCTATACGAAGCACAATTACCAAAAACACCCCCCAGGTGCTTTAGTGAGGACAGCATTGGTCGCCCTGAGGACGGATACAGGTAAGTTCACGGAGGACAGGGCTCCGAGGGAGCTAGATATCCGCAGGATTGCTCAAGATTCTTATAACAGGTCTTTTGCACTCTCAGAAGTTCCAAGCAAACTGTGGACCTGTCCCGCTGACCATGCAGCTACGCTTGAGCGGGGCCATGTCCCAATTCCATTCGTGAGTGCCTCATCAAGCCTTTCTATCACGACGATCTGATAAACCATATATTTCCAGGAACACCTTAGTGTCTGGAAAAAACAGAGTGCTGAGTGGTACGATCACTGTGTCCGATGCGCTTGCTCCTCCTCCGGCCCCTCCGACGTTGTTCAATAAAGGCTGGCCCTTTTCCGGCAAGCCAAAGCTCACTGGCTGACAACCATCGCTGTGAAAGAGCCTCGCAGGCCGCTGTCAATATTGCACGGGAATCGGGATATATTGTACAGGGATATCTGGACGAACATACATGGGTATACTTACACAAATTTATGGGATTTATGCTGTGGTATCGACAACGCCGTCAACTCCATCCTGGTTCACCATATCCAACAAATCGCCAACAGGCTCCTTCTGGCTCTCAGCCACAAAACGGAGCAGGTTGTTGAAGACATCTGTCCGCTGTTTGTACCTCTCCGCCGTGAGCGACATGGGCCCTTCCAATATCGAGGCGTCAGAACTTTGCTTCCCACCATCTCCTCGCGCCGCGGCTTTGGATGCTGCTATCTCGAGGGGATCGATGATACCCCTCAGCGTATCTGCAGTCCCTCGGCCAGGTGCTGCCATATACGCGTCACCGTCGGCATCCACCTCTCCTTCACCGCGCTCTTCTTCTCCCGGCAGGTGGCTGGTCCACGTACCACCGTTGCTTCCATCGGAGCTATTGCTCTTGCCGCCCCTGGAATTCGAAGAGTCCCGCGAGGAGGCGAGCGACGAAGACCACGAGTCTCCTGAAGGTGCGGCCGTTGTCCGCGAGAGACGCGCGGGCAAGGACAAGATTGATGCTGCTGGCTGAGGCGCGAGGAGGTGCGTGAGCAGGGAACGGAACGTCTCCGCTTCAGCTGGATTTGCGTGGTCGACTACACTCGAAACCTCGTTTTGGAGGAACTGCAAGGCTTTGACTGGTTCTTCCTGCTCGCACATTTCCCGGAACCTGAAAAGGAGGAGCATGATCAACCCGTGGTCAAAAACCTAGTTGAGTTCAAAGTAAGACGCACTGCTGCCGACGGATACAGAATTTCGCCTGTCTGACGACTTCTTCCACGCCAGGCCTAAACATGGTGAAATTAGTTCACCATCCCAAGCAAGAAGCAGTCAATTTGATGTAGGCACCTCTTTAGTTTCATCATCCAAAGATCGTCCAAACGCTTATCCCTCGGCAGTGCCTCCTCTCCTTCCTGACTCTGAGTGGCAGCCGCAGTTGGCCCAGCCGAAGGTGCAGCGTCAGCAGGTGGGCTTGGGCTTGGCCTCACACTCGCGTTAGCACTGACGGTGGTACTCCCGTCCCCTCCCCCAGCCGATCCCCCACCCGCCGCCTCAACGCCCAATCCAAGACCGCCAGCATTTCCGCCGTGAATGAACACCCTTCTTGTAGGCGCATGGTATACTGCCTGATGGGCGAACCGCGGAAGGGGAACCTCAGTCGCTGATGTGTCTGGGTGTCTTCCGATTTGAAACCATTTGCCGGGTTTCGTGTCATATCGGAATGTCCAATTGGATGTGGAGGATCGCAGGACTGTATTCTTTGAACCCGTTGCAGCGTTTCGAGTCAAGCCACAGAAGCTGGGAAGGATAGTAAGTATAAGGGACGAAGGATTTCAAGCGACCGGTAGCGCACATGTAGATTTCCTTGTAGACAGGATCGATGACCGCTCGCTGTGTGAAGCAAGGATCCGGACCACCTGATGCAGTGAAGTTTGAGAAGAGCTCGGTTGAACTGTTCGAGGTAATATCATAGACGTGCATGTCGGAGAGGTATCTGTCGTCCCGTTGGCCACCAAAGATATACAGTTGTTTTGCATTGGGTTCGAGTACCATCGAATGCCCTATCTCCATCTATAAGACCTTGGTTTTTTGCGAACAAGATTAGCACTGACCAAAGCGAGGGGGTATAACGTGAGATGAAGAGCTTCCAGTTGCATTGACATCCCCGTGCCTAGGTGAATAGACCATGTTAGATGCGATATTGAGGGGTAAATAGAGGTTGCTTACTGAAGTAGTTTCCATTTGCTGGTACGAACGGTATAGCTATATAATCCAGAATAACTCGACTTCTCCCAGTCGCCATCAACGACCCTCCCACCGGAGACGTACAGGATTTGAGCCTCAGTATCCATGACCATTTGGTGATCAAACATCAGGGGAGGACCGCCTGAGGACTGTCCCAGGAGCGTATTAGCGCTGGTGAGTTTGGGAAACATCGTAAAGGCTTACTGCAGTATCGAAAGAGAGGAATACCCATTTTCCGGCGTCGATGCCCCTGGTCTGATAGCGATAGAATTCGGAGCAATAGGTTCTCGCAGTATTCGAAGGTTGGGGTGTACCAGGTTGACTGGAAGGCGTGAACTGTTGACGCAGAGGAGACTGTTGCATAATGTATGGCATTCCCTGAGATGGAAGGATGGTTCCCTGGACCGCAGGCGTAGCTGAAGAAGGGGCGGCCGCCATGCCGTGTCTCGGTATTGTCGGGGCACGAACATCCGCATCGTCCAATCGACCAAGCAAGTAGACGTTCCCTGTCTTGACATCAAACACCATTTTGTGGCATGATCTGGGTCCTGGGGCGTTATGTTCGAGTGTTGTGCTGTGGCTGAGAATCTTCCATTTGTCTTCACGAATGTTATATACCCAAAAGTCATCGAGACTTTTACGGCCGTCCCACCCACCAAACAAGTAAATCAACTCATTTTCTGGGTCCATACACATCGCGTGGCCGCCACGAGGTGAGGGAATATCGCCATCTGCGTCCGTGCCCAAAAGCCGCGCCCAAACTGCTTGGGGCTCGCACGAATGGATGTATTCGGTGAAGAGGTCTGCGTCTGACATGGAAGCCAAGAGTTGCTCAGCGCGATCCCAATTCCCTTGAAGCACCAGGCTCTCGTGGAGTTTCGTGATCATGGGGTTCTCCAATTTGATTCCTGAACGTTCGATTACCGCTTGGTAGGGAGTGAGTAAGCGGCGTTGTCGAAGGTGTTTGAGAATGTGTCGTAAAACTGTGGTTTCTCGATACTTGAAATACATTAGTGCGCTGGATAGTATCGAGTAGGCTTCTACGTACCTCTTCATAGTCCGAGGTCATCTTATCAACGTACGATGACTCCGTGATCCCTTTTAAAGCTACGTGCCAGATCGAAACATGGAAGCTTTGGCCATGGGCGCTAAGGGGGGCTGAGAAAGAATGGTTGGAGATGGGATGGCATTAAACTCACCTGAGAGGTTCGATCTTGACGTATCGAGTCGGAAAAACAACCCCGGAGCTGTTGATGTGGGTGATATCGAACGTCTCTGGCTCGACGTTGTTCTTGAGGCCCGCGTGTAGTACCTGCGTCATGCTATCTTCCGTGAGCCCGACGTACACCTTGAATTCCTTCACGTTGCATGGGTGTGCTGTGGTATCCGTTGGTTCAGTGAGATGCTACATGCAGACGACATATCCAGGACGCACGTTTCATGAACTGTGGCCAATGTCAGTCAGTCGGCTTCGGACAGAGACTTGACAAAGCTGAAGCTCGACAGGCTCACTTTGCCAAACGTGATCTGTTCTAAGCAGGAGTTAGGGAGACAGTATAAGCGGCCAGCTTTTATTACACACTAAGAATGGCCGGGGATTCAAGTCGGAGGAGTATCCATTGCTTTCCCGTCCCTTGATGTGCACCACTCCAACGACTACCCTGCTCCTGCGGCTTATCGACGAGGATGTTATCCGGCACATATTTTCCGCTGTGTGGGGTGGAGTCCGCGATCTTATATGACAGGATCCTTTCTTGAGGGGCAGGAGTGGCCATTGAGGTTTGCAGCAGAAGTAGTGTCAGAACGTGGTGGCGGGGAGAGGGAACTCGCGATTAGCCTGACGCAGGGGCTGGCGGTTTGATGGACTCGCGGTAAAGTTCTCACGCTTAATATGCGGGGCGCTAATTGGTGGGGCAGTGGTCATGCGGCATCGACCAGATCGGCGCTTAATCTACGAGATGGTATTATGGGATCCCTCGGATGTGGGCCATGTCTCCATGGTCTAAGCTCCGGTGCGCTCATATATTTGCCTTCAAGCTCTAATGTCTTAATCCCGTCGGTCACGGCAGAGAGTACGCACACAAACTGGGCGATCTGTCAATTCGAACCGAATTGTCGTGAGGAGAATAACTATCATCGGCATTATTGCGCTGAGTGTGCAAAGGAAGCAGGAGGACTATGAGGCGTGGATGAGCCCCATCATTGGCTTCTACATACCTGTTTGGGAAATGACTGAGCGCTTCGGACTTCCGGGGAGAAACGAGAGTCAAGGAAAAAATCAGGTTAACAACACTATTCGGCAACACCCGAGGCTAGCCAGGGAGCCCAGGAGTGGGCGCCTAGCAAGGTAAGGCGGCTAGTGCCGCAACTGTTGGTTTCCGGAGAACCCGATACCATTTTAAATGAAAGGCCAGGTAAGGTGTACTCTGACATGCCACATCCGGAATGGAGACGTGACTCGTACAGTGTAGTAGTCGTGTCTACGATGGCCTACGGGAGGAATCTGGGGTACGTGCGACTCACCTCGAGCTTGTTTCACAAGCACTACTAGCAGAGGATGATGAGCCTTCAAGCTTCAAATCTCAGGCCTCAGCGCTCAGCGTTAAATGTCATTGTCAAGCGCTAAGCGAAAGTTTGGTCTTGTATGGCTACGCCGTTTTGCTCAGAAAAAGTCCCGCTGGGACCGAGCAGGACCGTCACCACTTGTTCCTTCCCACCACCACCCGACCTGAAATGAAGAGCGCGCTGAAAGCCGGCTTATCGTCCTTATTTCAAAAAACAGACAGGACACACGCGGGTACATACTGCTATGCCCGTCGATCTTAGGCTCGAGTTTCCAAGCAACCGGCAGAAGACGCGCGGGCAATCGTACAACATCCTATGGTGTTCGTTCGACATCAAACCCCATGATTGCGATTCTCTCCTGGGCGCATATGCACTCACCCCGAACGGATTCCCGAGATTGGCAGGTGAATCATGGAGCGAGGAACTATCTCATGAGGCCATGCTTCTGCTGTGCCACCACGAGCAGCCCACAAGCTTGTCCACCTAGGTCCAGCTTTACTTCCGTTGGATCTTGCGACTCGTCGACTGCTCTTATCGCAAACAGGGTATGCATCATTACGTTGCACGATTATCCAACCACACCCGTCAGCGCACTTGATTCTTCGAGAATCGAACCCAGAAGAGTTGCCGGAACCCTCCACAAGGTCGCTTCAATTTAACTTGTGGATGTATTAAGTGCGTATGGCGGCTTGTCATACAAACAGAATACCGACAGGATGCTCAGATCTCTGTAATTGGATTCCGGGATCGAATGGCAGATATCGTTCCCGTTCCCCATTTCGGTCTAGCGAACCTCCCGCTATATAAAGCTCGGACTCGCCTGAGGAAGCGTCATCGTCCCCGTCACCTGGCCATCGCCGTTGACAACGCGTTCTCCACCGTCCTTTAGAACCTGTTCACGATGAAGTCCTTCGTTTACTTTTCGCTCATCCACTCTCTTCTGGGCGCAAGCTCAGTGCTTGCCGCCGTCCCGCTCTCTTCCGTCAAGCGCGTATCCAATGCACCCACCATCCCGAACAAGTTCATTGTTGAGGTCGACACCTCTGCCCAGATTCCCAACAAGCGTGCCTATGCTAGGGTACGGCTGCAATCCTCGTCTACCACTTGCCCTAGCTCACAAGTGTTTCTAGACTATCGACGCTGTGTATGACTCCATCAAAGCTAGGGATGTCGACTTCGATGTCAATAAGGAATACGATCTGAGTGGGCTCTTTACTGGAGCTTCCTTGACCATCAACGTGAGCTCAAACGTCTTCTCATCTCACTCACAAATAGTAGTCTGATCCTTCTCCGGAATTTGAACAGAGCGCACCTGTATGTAAATCGGTCTTATGATATGTGCTTCCAAGTCTCACCGGTGCATCTTATTCCTAGGATGCCGTCGCACTTGATGATATCCCTGGTCTCAAGGCCATCTACCCTATCACTTTGTTTAAGCGGCCTGAGTGAGTGTCAAGCGTCCCGTCAACAGCTTCTCCGTTGTCTTACGACCTATAGCCCCGTCTCCAAGCACGTAGTTTCTTCCCCTCAAGATCCAGCTATCATTCCGGCCAAGTTCTCGACGCATGTTATGACAGTGCGTCGCGTTATCTTTAGTTGGAGCCACATGCTTATAATCTGGAAAAACAGGGGGTCGATAAAGTCCACGCGCGAGGCTTCTTCGGAAAAGGCATCAAGATCGGAATGTGAGTCTTCCCAGGAATGATGTTACAGCCTCCGTCCTAACTACATCCAGTCTCGATACAGGTCATTTGGAAAATCCCCCATTCAATGTTAAGCGACTGATCGTGCTCCATCTGTATAGGTATTGACTATACCCATCCTTTGCTCGGAGGCGCCATCGGCCCAGGCAACAAGATCATCGGCGGATACGATTTTGTGGGTGACAACTATACCGGTCAGAACGAACCCACCCCCGACAACGATCCGTTGGACCAATGTCAAGGTGAGTTGCATTTCGAACCTAGAACCAGCAGCGTCACTAACCTGAGGGGATCGCCTAAGGCCACGGAACCCATGTCGCTGTGAGTTAGAGCCGTTCAACTTCGTCGCCCTCCCATTCTGACCTGCCTTGAAACATAGGGTATCATCGCTGCCGACCCGAACAATCCCTATAACATCACTGGTGTTGCATACGAAGCCTCTATCACTGCCTATCGAATCTTCGGCTGTGAAGGTAGCGTGGGCGATGACAGTAAGTGCCGTATAACCCCTTCCATTGTCCCGAGCTAAGCTTTGATTCAAGTCATCGTCGACGCGCTGTTGAAGGGTGTGAAAGATGGCCAAGATATCCTCACTCTTTCTCTGGGAGGTGCAGATGGCTGGACCTCCTCGGTCTCTGCTGTCGTTGCGAGCCGAATCGCGAAGAGCGGAAAGATTGTCACGATTGCTGCTGGAAACGATGTAAGGCGATATGGTGCCTTTACTATGATCTTTTCTAACATGTTGGCAAATGCAGGGCACATCGGGATCCTGGTATACTTCCAGCCCTGGTAATGCTATCGACGCGATCTCTGTTGCTAGCGTTGAGAAGTACGTCCTTCGAACTTTTGGCTCGGATCGATACTAAACCGGGTGTAGCACCGTCATCCCTGTCCAGCAAAGCATCGTCAGCGGCGTTGAGCATGCGCCTATCCCTTATTTCTCCTTCGCGCCTCTGAACATCGATGGTGAATTCCCGATCTACGTTCTGACGCAAGACACCACCATTCCCAACGACGCGTGTACCCCTCTCCCTGCCAGCACTCCCGATCTTTCCAACTTTGTCGTCATTGTACGCCGCGGCACTTGCACTTTCGTTCAGAAGATCGAGAACATCAAGGCCAAGGGCGCTAAGAGGGCCCTCGTCTACGAGTAAGTTATAACTAATGAACTCTTCGAACTGCCTATGCTGACAAACTTGAAGTAACGGAAACGGTGCTACTGGAATCTCCATCCCCGATTTTCCTGTTTCCCTCATCTCGGCAGAAGATGGACTTTTCTTGGTCGAACAGTTCTTTTCCGGAGCGAAGGTTTCGCTTTCGTTCCCCAAGAACGGTGAAATTGCCAACGTTGCCAACCCCCGAGGCGGCTTGATGTCGACCTTCTCGACTTACGGACCCTCGAACGACTTCCAGTTCAAGCCTGCTGTTGGTGCTCCTGGAGGGAACATCCTTTCTCTTCTGCCCGTGCCATTGGGAAGCTTCGCGGTCGAGTCGGGTACCTCCATGGCCACGCCATTCCTCGCTGGCGCCGCGGCGCTCATGCTCGAGGTTAAGGGAAAGAACGCCGACACCGCCAGGGCTGCTCGCACATTCTTCCAGACCACCGCCGTTGTTGTTCGAACCACTGTCGACGAAAACTCTCTCCCTCAGACTGTTACCCAACAAGGCGCTGGACTCATCAACGTTTACGACGCCCTTTTCGCCAAGACAACTGTATCTCCCGGTGCCCTTGTCCTCAATGACACCGCGAACTACAAGCCCTTGTGAGTATCCAGTTGTTGCCGGCATTTTTCATATGACTTACATTGGATATTGTTCCCGATAGCCAAACCTTCACCGTCAAGAACACCGACAAGAAGTCGAAGGCCTACAAGCTCTCCCACGTCCCCGCTGGGACTGCGCTAACAGTACAAGCGGTACGTCCAATTCTAGTTATGCTATCTGCGTTGGTGACGCTGACGTCGTCGTAGAACTCGATCTTTACCTCTCTCGGCCCTGTTCCTCTCGTTGAGAACGCCGCCAGTGTCGTTCTCGCTCCTTCCAAGTTCACATTGTTCCCTGGGCAGTCCATTACTGTCGCGGCGCTCTTTACCCCTCCCAAAGGAGTTGACAGCTCTCGCTACCCCGTCTACTCCGGATTTATCAAGGTTGAAGGCCCGGGAGAGAACTACCATGTGACCTACGTCGGTCTCTCCGCCTCGCTCAAGCAGAAGCAGGTCGTCGACAACACCGATACTTTCTTCGGAGAAAAGATCCCGACTGTCCTCAACGCTGCCGGTGATTCACAGGTTAACCCCACTAACTATACCTTCGCCGGAAAAGATTACCCCAGCTTCTTGTATAGGTGCGGAGCGTTTCTCCTTCCTTGGAGTGGGATCCCGAAATAAGGACTCGCTAACCTCTTTCATTACATCTTAGGCTGGCATTTGGATCTCCCTTGGTTCGCCTGGACTTGGTTGAGCCGGATATCAAGGTCGCGACGACGCTTAACTCCCGAGGCCTCGGAGATGGACACTGGTTTACTTTCCCTTTCCCTATCAAGGGAAGCTCATCGTTCGCCAAAGTCAAGACGGTTGGTCCTCTCGCCGAGGTTGGCTTCCATACCCGTCACAATGAGGTGCGTCTTTCTATTTATCCGATATCCTCCCTAGTTGCTAACGCCAATGCTCTCTGCGCTGCAGAACCCTGACGACAATGGCTACAGCGTTATCGCTTTCGATTCACCGAAGTTTGCCAATGGCTCCACTATTAATAACGGGGCGTACCGATTCTTATTCCGCGCCTTGAAGGTCACGGGCGACCGAAGCAGGCAGGAAGATTACGAGACTTGGTTGAGTCCCATCGTTGGTGTCTTTGCTTAAAATACTTTCGTTCCAGGACGCTAGACTAGTAGAACGAACGAACAATCCCTCTTTACGGGGAGCTCGACTTGTACAATTGTGTTGTTATTATCACTCATGAAGATACCCATGCGACTCGCTCCAAGGGGGCCTTGAGACGCACGTCCATTTCGCGGTCAGGGGGCATGGCTGGGCGATGGGAGCGACGATTTAACTTCCCGCGCATGTTCTCAGAACGCAGAAGACTTCGCGAAGAAGAACAAGAGTATCACTTTCCTTCCCTTCTGCGGTAACTTTCCCCACCCCCGAGCTTCGAACATCGCAATTAGAGCTGCTTGTTTCGTGCGTCGGCACGAGCAAGCTCGCTTTCGAATCGCGAAGCCAAGGCTTCTTCTGGTGAGAGTCTGGAGATATAAACTCGACTGACAGCACTTGTGAAGCTATCCTGGTTCATATCTCCCCGGACCTGTCGAGCGGACATTTGTGCCGCTTAGGTCCCCACTACTGTCAACTGGCGATATGAAGTCCTTGATTCAATGGACGGCTTTGGCCATCTCGTTTGCAGGCGTTTCGTTCGCGGCCCTGCCGACGCGGTATGAAGCAGGCGATAAGCTGCCGTTTGTGCCCAACAGGTTCATCATCGAAATCGACAACGTCTCGAGGCTGTCGAACAGGCGGTCGCTTGTGAGGGTGAGTCATCTATGACTGTCACTATGGCTAGACGCTGATGACACTACTGCCGTACCAGCCACTGGATGCAGTATACTCGGCGCTGAGAGAGCGTGGTATCGGACTGCAGATCGACAAGGAGTTTAACAGCGACGGCATTTTCACCGGTGCTGCCGTCACACTCAATGTAAGCTGAGGGCTTTCGTGTCCAAGTTCACTTTGCTAACCCTCTCTTTAGAATGCCAACGTCCGTACTATCTCTACCGTTGTTGAGAATACTCCGAAGTATGGGCCTAACCTTTTCGCTTTGATTCTTGGCCTTAGGACGTCACCGCGATTGAGAGCACTCAAGGCATCAAATCAATCCGGCCAATTTTGAAGGTGCAGGCTCCGAAGTAAGCACAGTTGGCTATCCTTCTCTGATGTTCCTTGCTGAGCGTTGGCCCATGAAGACCTTACTCGTACAAGAAGGTCACCGACAAGTCTGACCCAGCCGTTCCTGCGGATTCCTTCTCGACTCATGTTATGACGGTAATTGTCGCCGTTTCCCCCAGACCCAGGGATAGTCAAGCTAACCACATCATAGGGAGTGGACAAGCTTCACGCTCAAGGTCTTACAGGCAAGGGCGTGAAGGTTGGGATGTAAGTGCTAGATCTGACGCTCAATTGACCTAACTGATTCCGATTGAAGTCTTGATACCGGTATTGACTACACCCACCCTACCCTGGGTGGCAAGTTCGGACCGGGAAATAAAGTGGTTGGAGGGTATGACTTTGTCGGAGACGACTACAACGGTACGATATTCGTGTCGGGCTCAAGCACAGTGGAATTAATGCTCCGAATTACAGGCAAGAATGACCCTGTCCCCGATGATGATCCCCTAGATCAATGTAATGGTGAGATGAGATTGTTTCTGTTGTGGGCGCAATCATTGCTCATTCAACTTCTTTCTGTTGCCAGGACATGGTACTCACGTCGCGGTAGATATTCCCACACAAATTACGGTCTATCACTCGTTTCTGACCTTCTATTACCTCTGTTTAGGGAATCATTGGCGCCAATCCGGACAACCCTTTCGACATTATCGGCGTGGCTCCAAGCGCTTCCATCGCATCTTATCGTATCTTTGGTTGCAACGGATTCGTGACTGATGATGGTGAGTGGATTTCAGCGACCTTATGTACGAATAAAGCTCAGGCATGTGCGACATCAGTTATCGTCGAGGCGCTGCTCAGGGGAGTTAAAGAAGGATCAGACATTCTCACCCTCTCACTTGGGGGCGCAGACGGCTGGACATCTGGGACTGCGTCAGTTGTGGCCAGCAGGATTGCAGCGTCGGGAAAGATCGTCACAATCGCTGCTGGAAATGATGTGAGCAGGCTCGTTTTGGGCCTCTGTTTGCCTCTTTTGACATCTCGGACTTAGGGGAGCGATGGCGCGTGGTACAGCTCGAGCCCAGGCAATTCGATCAATGCGATTTCGGTGGCCAGCGTAGAGAAGTAAGTTGTCACTTCCCCCTGACATTGACTATCTCTGACTGAACGACTTAGCACTGTAGTCCCCCTGCAGAAAGTTGTGACGGGTGGAGTCGAAAAGGATCCAGGCATCGTTTATTACTCCACCTTCCCTCTCCCTATAGAAGGAACCTTCCCCATCTACGTGACCTCGAACGACACCACAAACATGGTAGACGCTTGTGACCCACTTCCCGATACTACTCCGGACTTATCCAAGTTTGTGACGATCATTCGTCGAGGAACATGCCCATTTGTAAGTAGTATTATCCTCCTTTCGTTCAACGTCTAACTCATTCCTTCGCACAGGTCCAGAAGCTCGAGAACCTCGAAGCTAAGGGAGGCAAATATGCACTCATCTATGAGTGAGTAGTCTTCCGTCAACTCCCATCTGATGACTGTGATACTTATCACCTACAAGCAACGGCAACGGCTTCAACTCTATCGATATCGGTAGGTTCTCCGGAAATGCAGCACTCATTCAGGCAGAAGACGGACTCTTCGTAAGTACATGGCAGCGGACCTGGTAACTTTGACTCATTATTTTCACTTAGCTTGTAAACCAATGGAAGGCTGGCGCCCCAGTGACCATTACATTCCCACAAAGTGGAGGCTCTGTGGGATACCCAACTCCCAGAGGAGGACTTGTGTCCGCTTTCTCCAGGTACGGTGATATAGCAGCAACTGCCTTGAGCCCAATCTCACCTGTTTATCAGCTACGGGCCTTCCAACGACTTCTACTTCAAGCCTGCGGTTGCCGCTCCTGGAGGAGGCATTCTCTCCACTATTCCAGAAGGAGGATACGCCGTTCTGTCCGGAACATCTATGGCGACGCCATTTGTTGCGGGCTCTGCTGCTCTCCTCTTCGAAGCCAAGGGTAAGAAGCCGGAGGTAGGAAGGACTGCCCGGACTCTCTTTGAATCCACGGCGAAATACATTCCTTCGAACCTTACCGACGCCGACCCACTCCAGACGGTCACAGTACAGGGTGCCGGTCTTATCAACGTCTATGACGCCCTGCATGCGACGACCATCTTATCGAAGGGAGAATTGATCCTCAACGACACTGTGAACTTCAAGCCAGTGTAAGCGCCTTTTTTATCTTGATCGCTTGCCCTCTTGCTAAAGGTTGTCCATAGTCATAGCTTCAAGGTGACTAACGCCGGAAATGCGAGCAAGGACTACAAGCTTTCGCATATCATCGCAGGCACCGCACTGACCTTCAGACCCGTAAGCCCTTCTATCTCTGGCTCGCTCTCCGTTTCTTACTCTAACAAACCATCTATTCAAAGAACTCTCATTTCACCGCCAAAGGACCCGTCCCTCTGTCTAAAGTTGGAGCCCAAGCAGCGATCTCCCCGGAGAAATTCACGCTCAAACCAGGCCAATCGCGCGACGTGACCGTCCGCTTCACCGCACCCACCGGGCTCGACGCCACGACCTTCCCAGTCTTCTCTGGATTCATCCAAGTCGCTGCACCCTCCGAGAATCCCGTGCATGTCAGCTATATCGGAGGCGTTGGGTCCCTCAAGGCCGTCACAATTATCGACACGACTGACGAGGTCATCCCCGACAAGATTCCGGCGATCTTCAATGCGGATGCGGAGGTCCAGACTGAGCCGACTGACTATACTTTCGGCCCCCTTGATTATCCTACCGTCTTCTGGAGGCAAGTATTTGGATCCCCTATCGTCCGCGTCGACCTCGTAGACAAGGACATCAAAGTCCAAACGAACGTCCCCCGCGCTCTCCCTCGCGGACTGCCCTACTTCACCTTCCCATTCAAGCACGGTAAAGGCGACGGCACATTCGCCCAAGTCAAGATCGTCGGACCGATCACCGAGTTCCCGTTCCTCACCCGAAACGACGATGTAAGCTTCCAAGTTCCTCCTCCTTATGCCAGGTCACTTAATCACGCATTCGTAACCACTTTTAGGATCTGAACGGAAACGGGTTCCACTCCTTCGACGTCGAAGAGGCCGTCTTCGCGAACGGCACGGCCATCCCCAACGGATCCTACCGCATCCTCCTCCGCGCACTCAAAGTCACAGGCGATTGGAAGAAGGAGGAGGACTACGAGGTGTGGTTGAGCCCTATCGTCGGCGTCCAGGTTCCCGAGAAACCTGCAGCAGAGACGCCAGAGACACCCGAAGGAAGTGCGTAAACGATGACCACTTCAGGCTGCAAGGACTGTGTAGAGAATATACGATGTTGATGTACTACTACTAAGCTGTTAAACACGTTAGCAAGAGGAATGAGAGAGATGAGATTGAATTGAAAGCTGTATTTAGTTAAACAAGAGAACGATGAACCTGGACAATCATACAACATGGCGCATGCTAACATACAGAGTGGGGGGATGATGTTGACAACACGACGAGACATGACATGGAGGGAGAAGTAAATAGATGATGGCCGAGAGATAAACATTGAACGGGAGACAGTAAACGTACGACGTACACACGGAGAAAGAATAGAAGAGGCTGGGAATAGGGGCACGACACGACAGTACTACATGACAGCACGAAAGCTTAGTGAGTGAGGTGAGTCAACGAATGGAATGGACGCAGGCAGACGATCAATGTTGTGCATGAGTCGCAGGCGATGCAAAGGGAGGCTTAGGTCCATGAAATTGGAACGCGGCCAGAGAGAAAGAAGAGATGAATGGAAACCATCGACGCTACTAAAATACATTCTACAAACCTGAAATAAGTATGAAAAGGTAGGATTGGTTGTGTGCGATAGACGTGATGTCAATTAATCTTGAAAAGGGCGGGGGAGGGGGAGGGGGAGTAACAAGGGAGATAAAGGAACCAAAAGAGTGAAGACAAAGGAAGGAAAGGAGAAAAAGAAGCAAGTACAACCCAAGTGTTCGTTGGAAGTAGAAGTATTATCCTACACAAATACAAAAACGCCCAAACAAAGATACCTTCCCACTATGCCGACTTGGTTGAATCCCGAGGAGGCTTGACACGGAATTCACAAGCGAGCGCGACGTGACTAAAAACAGAACCGAGGTGGTCAGCCCCTAGGACACGAAGAAAAAGTATGGCAAAAACTCACTCTGAAGGGAAATGCGCATTCGGGAAACCAACGCACTTATCCAGATACCTTTGGTCTAGCTGCTCCAGGACCGAGTTGACGCCCAAATTCCCGGCTGAGAACCACATGTAGTCGATCTCTCCCTTGAACCCGGGTGTGAAGTTGGTGATATGGTTGTCCCCATTAAGGCCGCCGCCGGCCCCAGGCGTCGAGTACGCGCTTTTCAAGTTCAAGCGGTGCTTGAGGCCTTCCGAGGTATACTTTCCATACGTGTGCCCCAAGAAATCACCGTGGTTGGGGGCCAGGTGACCCGTCGACATGTACTCGTATAGCCCCGAACTAGGTACGGAGTTGTAATCGCCGCAGATGATGACAGGTATCTTCGTGCCATCCGAGTAGTGGGGAGGTGGCCGCTCAGGCTTTGCGTCTGGGTCATTGTTCGAACCTGAGGTCGCAGACGCAGGAGGACGGGGAGGATACTTGGCGAAATTGTTAGCTGCCTTCTCCACCTCGTCCACCAGGAGTGCTGATTGAACGAGCTTAACATCGCTGAAAGCAGGGTCCCAGTGGATGTGGGCGTTGGCGACAATGAAGCGGGTACCCGTATGGATCTCTTCGAGAAGAGAGACGACAGCAATATGATCCTTGCCAAGAACGCGGTTGAACATGTCATCGGTCTTCTTGAAATCTGTTCGCTGCATTGCTACTGAGGAGAACTCGACCAGCTGCTTCTCAACGAGTTGGAACCTGGAACTAGTAAGTAAAAGATCATATAACGAAAAAGGGGGACGCACTTCGAGGTCTTGTAGAAGGTTGCACACCCATCTACTGCTCGTCGAGTTTCCTCGTCCTGGATCATCTTCGCCCTGGATTTCGGCCAGTACACCCCAGAGTACCCGTGCTCCCCAAGGGTCTTGACGAAGTAGTCCTCGTACTGTGCGATATCAACCTCCTGGAGACACACTACATCGGTATCGTGCGCAAGGACCTCCTTCGTGATGTTGTTTCTGCGGTAGGCCCAAGCAAGAGCCCAATTCGGCGTGTAGCCATACAACTTCTCCGTCGCATACCGCTCGCAGAGAATATTGAAGGAGAGGATGCTGAAGGTTTCAGCGTTGGGGTCTGCGGTAAGGGCCTCCCGCTCGGCAGCTGACAGGAGATTCTTCCATTGCCGTTGGGGTGGAGGGGGTGTGTTCAAAGCGTTATCCCGGAGGTAGCACACCAGGGCCGATGTGCCATCCTTCTGAATGATCGCCTTCAGGTTGGAGTCCATAGGGTTTCCTTCGATCCCCAATGTCTGGAGTTGGTGGAGACAGCCCAATTCAGGGGGGAGGGTCGATAAGTGGTTGTCGAAGAGGTACAACTCCTTCAGCTGGACGAGGAGTCCCAATTCCGGTGGCAGAGTGGCGAGGGCATTTCCTGACAGATCTAGAAGTTCGAGGTGCCTCAGCTTCGAGATCTCGGCTGGGACAGCTGTGAGGGCGTTGTGGTTGAGGTAAAGGTTGATGAGGAACGTGAAGGAAAAGAGCCCAGAACTCGCAGGGAGATTCTTGATGTTCACCCCACCCATATCCAAAGACCCCCACGTGTTCTCTGGTGGCTTGGTGGCCGTCGGCCGCTGGAATTCAGCAATCGGGGCAGTCGTTGACGAGGGATGGGTCGGCGTGCCGGGGGATTTGTTGGCGGGTTCGGAGGAGGTGGAGGCTGCCGTGGTCGACAAGTCTTCGAAAGTCTTTGGTCGACCATTAGCAGCTTCTGGTTTGGGGGATGTAATGGTGATTTTCGAATTCGGATTCGTGATAGGGATTGCGGATTTAGGGACGGTTCTTGAAGCCATGGCACTAGCTCGGGCTCGGTGATGAGGGGAACGAGATTGTCGAATCATCTATACACCATGTTAGTACTGAGCTGTCAAATGGGTTTGAAAAATGAAGTGTGGTGGTTCGATGAATGTTATCCAACCATGGAGTCATAGGGGAGTGGAATGATCAAAATGCATGAACACGTACATCGCATTTCAACAACTGCTGCTGCCAATGAGGAGATATGATCTGTCCCGCCGGCGATCCCTGTGCCATAAGATGTGGTTGCTGGTGCTGTTGTTGGGCATGGCCGTTCGGTGGGGACGGATAGTGCGAGAGAGAGTTCTGGTGGTGGTGCATGGGGTTGTGTGACATCGGATGGTGGCCTGGGTGGTGTTGCTGCAGCGCGCCGTTGGTGTAGAGCTGGTACCCAGTCGACTGTAACGGCGGTCCCCCAACACCGACCTGTTGCTGGCCGGGGACGAGGATTCCATGGGAGTGGTTGCCTGCAGCGCCCGTGGTGGCGCGGGTCCAAGCGCTGTGGTCATGGTGCGATGCCAACTTGTGGGTGATGCTTGGCGACTGTTGAGGGTAGTACATCGCATTGGCTACAAGCGGTTGTCGTTGACGAAGAGGGTTAATCGGCACTGCTCACAAGAGCTGAAAGCCAAGAACAAGGGCTTCAGCGATATGATCTGGTCGCCTAGACGTCGGAGAAGGAGGGAATAGAGAGCAGAAAGCGGGGAGAGCGCAGGATGAGCGGTTGTCTGGCGCTAATCAGAGGGTCGTCGACGTCGTTGGTGGTGATGAACAGAGCCGCTTTGTTGTCGCCCACGATGAGCAAGCCTTGTTCCAGATAACCGACAAACCGGATGATGGTCCACACGCACCTAACCGGGAAGGATGATGGTCATCCTCACCGGCGAGGATGATTATGTAAGATGTAAAAAGTGATGCCTGCACCCTTTTTGGCTATGCCCGCTCAATAGGCCATACCTTGGCCTTTGCCCTTTCTGCTATATCCTGTCGCAGGTGGGCCAATGCTTGGCTCAATCGCGTACCATACTGTCAAATGGTCTGTAGGTGTATCCCACTGGGTCCTTTCCGTCTAGAATCCCATCCCAGCAGTACTTCACGATGAGATGAGTGCGCTCCC
This sequence comes from Ephemerocybe angulata, assembly GCA_013368325.1. NCBI lineage: Eukaryota > Fungi > Basidiomycota > Agaricomycetes > Agaricales > Psathyrellaceae > Ephemerocybe > Ephemerocybe angulata. The sequence goes on from JAACJK010000064.1 coordinate 520,582, forward strand.
ATCCATCCCTCAGCAAAGCTTCCGGTGACCGTGGACACCTCGAATACTTCCTTAAACACTCATCCAAAGTTCGGTGCATCTGTAGACATAGCTGCATGTGTAGACATGGCATGCTGGATTGAGCTCCCGGTTATCCAGGTGATACGGTCCACGATACGGACCACCTCCGCAGTGTTTCTACAAGCAACGGCGCTAAGGGCGCCGTCTATCGGGCCTGCGATGTCTCTACAACCAACGGAAGGCGCGTCCTCGATCCTCCCATCACCGATGTTTCTGCCGACATTGGACGCTCATTATCCGGGCTGCATTCCCTCCATAAGCGCGCGACACCCTTACGCTGCTTCAGTAGATATAGGGCGCCGTCTATCGAGCCTGCGATGTCTCTACAACCAATGGTCGGTGCGTTCTCCATCCTCGCTTCAGCAATGCATCTGCTGACATTGGGCGGCGGTTTCGCTGCTGCATTTCCTCCACAACCACGCGAAGCCCCGATGTTTCCACAACCAACGGAGGGTGCGTTCTGGATCCTCCTATCAGCAATGTTTCTGCCAACATTGGACGCGCATTACCCGGGCTGCATTCCCTCCATAAGCGCGCGACGCCTTTACAGCGCTTCAGTAGACATAGGGCGCCGTCTATCGGTCCTGCGATGTCTCTACAACCAACGGAAGGTGCGTTCTCGATCCTCCTATCACCGATGCTTCTCCTGACAATGGACGCTCATTTTCTGGGCTGCATTCCCTCCATAAGCGCGCGACGCATTTACAGCGCTTCAGTAGACATAGGGCGCCGTCTATCGGGCCTGCGATGTCTCTACAACCAACGGAAGGTGCGTTCTCGATTCTCCCATCACCGATGCCTCTCCTGACAATGGACGCTCATTTTCCGGGCTGCATTCCCTCCATAAGCGCGTGACGCCCTTACACTGCTTCAGTAGACATAGGGCGGCATCTATCGGGCCTGCGATGTCTCTACAACCAACGGAGGGTGCGTTCTCCATCCTCCCATCGCCGATGCTTCTGCTGACATTGGACACTCCAGTTTTTCATTTGTGTCTCCTCCACAACATCGAATCCAACCAACTTTTTAAGAAAGCGCTGCCGGAGGTGGCAGCTCGCGAGATGGTTAGGTTTTCGACCCTGAGACCTATCAAGCGTCGGAGTCCTTGATATCGGCTGGGATGCAGGTCAACCGATGGACGTTGACACCACTTAGATGCAACCCCCGCTAATCGAGTTTCGCGGTTCTCCACCAATGGTACGGTGTCTTATCTGTGCGAGACCGTGGTAGTTTCCCTCATAGTTTAACAAGCCCATCCGTGACGGCAAATGGAATGTTGTTGGGAAGAAGCTCTGCAGGACGACCGAAGGATGCCATTGGGGCGTGATCAATCTTGCACCAACGAAGTTACACTCACAGCAAATCCAACAACATTGCATGGCCTTCCAAAAGTGTGCAACTGACCTAGGTAGGTAGCCATCGGGCTCCGTCGATTCTCAGCGCGAAGCCGATGTCTCTACAACCAACGGAGGGTGCGTCCTCAATCCTCCCATCAGCAATGCTTCTGCTGACATTGGACACTCCAGTTTCTCATTTGTACCTCCTCCCCAATCGAACATCAGCCCTTCTATGCCTCTGGAGACATAGGTCCCTGAGTATTGAGCTTGCGTTCGTTCACCTCCGTGGATCGTCAGATCACTGCTTCTGTAAACATAACTACTGGCCTCACAAATTGATAGGGCAGTTAAGCCACCATAAATGCTAGTCTATTTTCAAGATCTTCAGCCTATTCCATACAGAAAGGAAGACCTTTGTATATATAATAGCCCTCTTCTGTCCCATATAGCTGACCGATTTTCGAATCCTCCTAAGTGCTCCATTGCCGCATTCGGCCGCGCTCGAATTGATGTATTCGAGCTTGGTGTCCACATTCATATACTCGGATAGGAATGCTGCAGGGCTACATTTGCTGTGACCTGTGGCATGAAAGATGTCAATGGCAAAGAGGGTATTTGCAAAAAACATAGGCTCGCGCAGCAAGCAGTAGGGACCCAAGGCGCATGCAAAGTCGTAGATGACGATTTTGGGAGCTGTCGGCCATCGAGTCACCATTGCTGAGAAGACATCGTCACGACCTTCGGCTTTGGGGATACAATGGAACCCGTAACAAATGCTGTGCGAACACCAGCATACCATGATACCCCCAGTTAATCGTCGTTCTCCATATTGAGAGTAATACTTCCCGCATCGATCCCCACGTTGCTGGCCTGATGCCTGTTCTTCTTGGTTCTCTTTCAGTGACGGATAAAGCGGGCGATGCCGTATTATGGGCATGCTATAAAAGCAACCAGTCTGTCGAAATTTAGTCAGTTAGAGGTGAATGGGGGCGAGGGCAAAAGAGGATGTACCGTTATCCAATCCAGATGATCATTCGGGAGGATATGTATGTTGGGCGGTGGCAGCGGCGGTTCAACGATCAGTGCTTTGAGAGTAGCACGCGCCTTCTTTTCAATCCAGGTCATCACTCCCAAGAGATCAGCAAGATCTACGTCGCTGTGATTTATAACCTTGTTCAGGGAAGGTATGGGCCTCAGCTTATAGGCCACGTTAACGTCTGGCTTCGCCACAAACTCCCTAAGCTTGAGCAGTGCCGTGTAGTTGACGAGTTGTAGCACAGATTCCTCGGCGGCGATCTATGTTGTCGTAAGCAGGGTCCACATGACCAGAGAATGGGCGTACCTGTCGGAACAAGTTCTTTATGACGGCAGGAGGTTTGTGCCCTGACCAAAAGGCTGCACGGCCGTAATGCATCGTATATAGCTGCGCTAAGGCGGGACATTCCTTTCTCATGTCTTCAGTCACCGAGTCCACCTTCTCCAAGTAGTCTTCCACTAACAAAGCCTGTCGACGTCGGAGGTTCTCATTTGGATTGGTGGCGGGAAGTGGTGTCGGTCCTGCGTCTTCGAGAGTGCCTTCTGTTGCACCAGTTGCTTCAGTAGAGACCGCCACAGTTGATAGCGAGATCGCCGCGGAGTTAGCCTGCGGTTTCATGGGAGATAGCGAAGGGGTGGATGTCTCGGGGATGGCCTGTGCCCGCTTCGACGGAGTGTCGGGGTTTGACGCAGTACCACCCTTCTTCGCCTTGGGTTTGGCTCGCGATTTCTTCGAAGGAGATTTTGCGCCATCAACACCGCCTTCTTCTTCCCCATCCTCGATGCGGTCGGGATGCGTGGGCCGCTCCATCGTGGCTCGGAAACGCCGTCGTAATGTCGCCAGGGGCAAGAGTTGCTGCTTTGGTTTGTACTTTACGTTAGGGCGCCGAACGGAATCTGGCATCGTAAACGTTGGTGGGCGAAGTGAACCACTGAGATGCTTCCGGCCAAAGGCTAAGGTGATTCCATCCCAGATGACCGTCTCGGGTGATGGTCCGCAGACCGTACAGGACATGTCGTTGTCGAACTTCTGGAGGGAGACGTATGCGAACCATACGGCGCGAAAGAGGTCGTCGCCCATGAACTCTTTTCCAGAAAGGAGATAGCGTCTTGACAATTGCGTATACCAGGCGGTAAAGGGCGTCTCTGAGGAGGTAAAGCAGCTGGTGTATTCGTCAAGTAGCTCGTGGGAGACAAGGGCAGAATTGTTGAAATTGAATATGCCATGTGCGCGCAGATCAGGGCCGATTCGCTTTCGCCGGACGGAAGGACAAACGGGGCAGACTTGAACCTCAATCTCGACGTCATGAACCGTTAGCAGGGTGTACAACTTGCAACGCTTCGTTTTTTTCAGCCCATCCCTATTGAAGAAGGTCCGCGTTGTTCCACAGTTGCAGGAGGAATCGGCTTGAAGAGGGAATGGGCCATCTGGGGGTGTCCGGGCAGGAGGGGGATCGGAATAGAGCTTGGGGTCGGACGGGATTCGCGCCCAGAACGGTGGATGTATTGGCAGATAGGATACTGTGGTACCGGGTCCGCGAGCTGAGGATAGATCAGCGTCATCCCACAAGATAGTTCAGATCACAGGAACTGACCAAGTTCGCCTATAGAGAGTGAGTCGAGGCTTGAGTCTACAAAGTCCTCCAAATCTTCGATTTCATCTTCTGGGACGTCTGGGTACCGCTCTCTGGCCTTGTTTATATGATAGCATGATAGAAGTCCCGTGTCCTTGGAGCATTTCCAGGTCGATTCCGAACGGGAAAGGATATTACTGACGATCGCTCGGCCTTTGAGCTCGGAGGACGACATCGACTGAACGGAGTACAAGCTTTCCAAACGATGGCGTCCTAGGATGCGGCGGGAGAAGAGCGTCGCTGCCGGGGGTGATGAGTCCATCGTTACAATGCTATTTCATTACTGAAGAGGTAAGTTAAGTAGCTTACCTGTCCTATCCTTATCACCTGCAACATCCCTGTCCTCGGTTCCTTCGGCATTCTTCTCGAGAATGATACTCTCGACCTCATAGTCCTGAAAGTACCGCCTGTGCACACAGAGGTTGCGGTTAAGAGCTTTAGGGCAGGTGCACCCGGTGTCGAGCTGTCCTACATCGGAGGTTTGGAATCGCATATGATACCACGCATCCTTAGGTGGAGTCAATGTCAAGTATTAAAGCAAACTAAATCAGATACGACACTTACCGTGGTCTGCCTCTTGTTAGAATCCCATCCCTGAACAACGAATAGAGAGGTATGAAGGTGGCTATACCCCGCGACATGTGAGGTTACGGCGTCAACATAGTCTTCGAAGTCGTCGTCTTCGCCGATCCACCCAAGGTCTGGATCAATTACTTCCGAGCCGACCCAAGAGCCGAAATCACCGTCGTCCGGCGCTTGGTCGGGCACAACGTCCGATATTGTCCCACCGTCCTCGATGCCACTGGCGCCCGTAGCTTGACTTGACGGCACCTCTTGTGTCCAAGCACCCTCATCATCCTCTTTGAAAGCCCCAGCGGTCTGCGATGATTGAGCAAGAACCTTCTTTACAACGCGCTTTCTAGGGCTCTTTGCCTCTTCGAAAATTCGCTGAGGTTTCGTTGGGGATGTCCAGTAAGAAGTTTCCGCCACGGCCTCCAGGAGCTCACTAGGGAACGAATGCTGAGCCTCATCGTCAAGGTCATCTTCATCTTTACGCCTTCGTTTCTTTCTCGTGGCCATATTGGTGAGCTAGAAAGCAATGCCTTGGGGTGGGGGTAAAAGTGTCGTGTGGTTTATGAGCCTTGTTTCCGATTCAGCGCTCAGCACCCATCGATCCAAATACATATTTGGGGCCTTAATCCGCTCCCATGCGAGGCACATGGGTCACCGGCTGGCTTAGGCAAGTTATTTGCAATTCGGCACCCATCGTCTCCAAGTGGGGGTCTTAATCCAGTCTCATCAAGGCGCATGGGCTCACCGTCGTGCTTTGGTCGTGCTTAGCGCGTCATTTCCAATTCAGCACCCGGCGCGGGCCTCAATCCAATCTTATCAAGGCGCATGGGCTCACATGGGCTCACATGGGGAACGATGATACAAGGGAGAAGGCAGGAGTCATGTGGGATCGTTCCAGGGTCGTCTCATGGGCACCCGCTGTTTTCGCTCGAACCCCATCCCTCTCCATATAGCCTGGCACCGTTAGCCAACGACAACTCAACATCATCATGGCTCCTTCCAAACGTCGACAACCAACCAAAGAGCCGAAGCCCGCCAAAAAGCTTCACTGCCGTCGATGTGATGGTAGCCCACTCCTGACTGAGTGTGCTCACAGCCGCAAGGCTCAAGCAGGTGTACGTTTTGCATTCGCGTACGGGATATCTCTCTAAAGGCTATCAATAGCCTCCCCCCGCTGGTCAGAACCCAGTCATCGATCCAACACTCGCTGTCCAACAAGGTCCAGCACTCGCAGCTCAACAAGGTGCGCCCCGTGCACATTAAATATCTCATCATCAATTTATACCTTCCCTCGTAGTGCCGATGTACCCTCAATTTCAATTTGGACAAAGTAAGTTAGAATTAGGTTGTTCTCGTTGTCCTTTGCTGATCCATCAAACCTCTCTCAGTGAACCCGTACGCCTTCAACTTCAACCCACCCTCAGCAACTCCTGCTGGAGTTCAGAGCTACCCCCTGGAACTCCAAGTGCTCCGGTGTATCAGTTCCCTCCCGGGTGTAAGTTGCTCTTCCTTCGCGAATCGCGGACGGCGTGCACATTCTAACATCCCAATCAGATACCCCAATGTCGCACCCCTGGCTCTTCAACCCCGCCTCCTATGGGCTTGCGGGACCCGCGCCTCCGTCTGCTACTGCACCGCCTGCCGGAACTGACCAGTCTCCTTCAACCGTCGGTGGTGCGCCTCTGACGGCCCAGAGTAACGCCTACAACGTCGATCTCTCCCTTCTGGACGACGATATTCCAGCCCCCGTCCCTGCGACACAGGATATTACAGCCCCCGTCCCTGCGACACAGGCTGGGCTCATGCCCTCCGCATGTGCTGTGCCAGAGCCCGCCGGCGCAGTCCCACTCCCGGATGGCGAACTTGAAACCTCTGATGTAACATCACAGCCCGCACCCTCTGTAACGACTAGTCCCACGCCTCTCGTTGACGACCATGTGGACTCTGTGTCCCAGCATGGGCAAAAGCGCCCCCGCGAGGATTCGATGAACAGTTCCCCCGCACCCGCCTCCAAGAAACGGGCCTATGCATCCGGTGCGAAGCCAATCTTCGACTGGATTGAGGGAGTGGGTCGCGGTGCCCGGAACTGGCGTGCGTCCCCTTCTTTTTTCTGTCGATCGTGCTGACCTGTTTCATCCCTGTCTTTAGGTTTGGCCCGTAAGCGCCCATTGCTCCCGGAAATTGTGGATAACGCCCGCGCGACGAAGTGTTATTCCGGTTGGGTCCATGACCTCATGTCCCGCGTTCGTACCGTTCCTATCATTGCACCCCTAATTTCATGAGCTAATAAGGAACCTAGTGCGAGAGCATCTCCATTCGATCAGGTTGCTGGATGTATGTTGCCGTGCAGCATCCATCTGCTCGGACTCCCTTCACGCATTATTCGTCCCCAAAGCTCCGTGCTGAAGCTCCGGCTGCGCTCGCGTCCTTTCATAAGGATGTTAGCATGACAATGACCAGTCTAGTCCGCGCTGACCGTAAGGCCAAGGTTGAATCTATCGTTGAGGCGTTGAGAAACAAGGCTCGAGCGGAGGCCGCTGAAGCCAAGACAGCTGCCACGGAGCAAAAGCTGGCACTGGCGAACGAGAGGTTGGAGGAGCTGGAAAGAAGGCTGGAATCGTTGACTGTCATCACGGAGGAGAACGAACTGTACCCGCCCGAGGACGAGCCGGAGGAGGATGACGAAGAGGAGTTCTCTGAAACTGAAGAACCCCTGTAGCCACCCTCCATTACCTCAATACCTTTTTCCTGTCACCATCGAAATGATATCTTTTATCCTTTGCCCTTCATTCGATATTTGAGTTACTGTCTATAATCACATAAGTATCGTATTGATAAAGTCACGCTCGACGTCAGTTAATACCTTCCTGGTAGCTCAGAACGGAGTTCAACAGAAAGAGAAGGAGTATAACATCCCTTGGATGTCAACTTGCATGCCATTCAATCTAACAAATGTGATCTCTGATAGTACAGGTCACCCTCGCTATACAAATCAATAAATTCGTCGTGCCCACGGAACCTGGCCATGTCCTCCAAGTCCTGAATCATCTCCACAGCTTGGTCTATTTTGGCACCCAGCGCTTCGAGCTCACCAAGTTGAGCTGCTGCTCCCACCTCCAATGAGATATCTTGCTCATGGGCGTAAACACCTTCTCGAAGCCGGATTAGGCGCGGCAAGACCAATACAAGGTCCTCGACCACACCACTCTCGATGTACCGAGCTGAAATATCCTCCAGGAACTCGCGAAGCGACCTATTTTCCAGCATGTCCTTGTAGGATGTGAGGAGAAATTTGGTATGCCCTTCCCAGATGTCCCTCGGAGGCCGGCGGCTAACCACTGCAGTGCTAAGAAACACAGTTCCTATGAGGTATGGAATGGCATTTGTCGCTCGTTTAACACACCTTAAATCACTCGCCGGTTTCGATTGTTTGCTACTACTGCCTTCATTCTTTGGGGCAGATTTCCTTCTAGAAATGTACACCCATTTTTGAGAGCGCATCCATGTATACAATCAATGAAGTACGCACCGCTGATATGACCGATTGCTTTTCTGACGATTGTCGTACTTGCGCTCCTCGTCAGATTTAACAACTTTTACTTTCTCATGCTTCGAAGGATCGTTACGCCTTTTGGCTGCATATTTCTGCTTCCTGGAAATGGAGATGTTCTCCCGGAATCTGCAATAAAGTCAGTTGGACGGCGTAAGTGGTACAAGGATGCCGGGCCCTAACCGTTCATAGTACTTCCTGCTTCGTTCGCATGCAGCGGCCTTTTTCTCCTCCTCCGTTTTATAGAGAACAGGGCGCCCCATTTCAGCTATACTAGAATTTACTATACCAGCTGTAGTGAGTGCGCAGTCTGGACGACCCGTACTCGAGTGGGGTGGGGTGAGCTTGATGGTTGTTGCTAAAGTCGAAACCGGTAAGGATTCACAGTTCCGCGTCTGACTTGCGCGTTTCGTCTCACGTTTACTCCACCATCAAGACTGTTCATGCTCTCCAGGCTCGCTCAATACATTTAAAGTAAAAGTATGTACGTAGAATAATAAATGAATAGCACACAGTACATGCTATGAAAAAATCTAGACATATATAAACATATATCATACTAAACCAAGTGACAAAGGAAGGGCGTCAAGTCGCACCTTGCCAGCTCGGATTTAGCAACAGTAGAATGAGGTACGCACCCTTTCACTGTCAGACACTGCTCGTTAAACTTCTTGCAGATCAATCTTACTGAACTGTAGAATACTGGCGGAAAATGAGTGCTCGTACGTCGCATATGAACGCACATTGTACTTCGCGCACAAGGGGGCGCGCACTGGCTGCCTGATGTCCCTGCTGTCACAAAAGGAAGGTGTGAGCCTAGCTTTAGACTACCCTGCGAGTCTCACTGAATTTATAGTGGCGTGGAAGGTGTCAAGAGATGAAAGTACTTTGTACGTCGCTTCACGCACGTACTCACTGCCTAATGTACTCGCTATCGCTAGAGGATGGCGCGAGGCTTACTGGAGAATTATCTGAGTATAGTTTTTGCTGGTCTAAATCACTGAGATACATAATATCTTCGAAATCCTACAAAGGGCTGTGTGTGATAGGGCGGGAACGTCAAGAGGCGCTCACAAATATCGCAGAGGCGCGCAACAAAGCTCCGTAACGGCATATGCCATGACGGATCACATCAACCTCCGGCGGAATCTGATCTATCATGCATTCTCCCCGTGACCTTGCACACTCTTTCATCGACACCACCATCGACAATACCATGAGCAACCCCACATCAGCAGATGCATCCCAGGTTTTGCCATCTCGAGAGCTTCCTCTCCTCCCTGTGTAAGTCTTCCAAGTATCACAGCAGCTACTCCTAATAATGCGAATAGTGCTGTAGGTCAGCGCAAAAACGTAAAGCTCAGGGGGACCACGTAGGCCGCAGGCCCAAGAAGATGTCGGAGCAGTATAAGGAGTAAGTCACTGCACTGCGAGAAGGACTGTAGCCTGATTTTTCCCGCATCCTGTGTAGATCTGTGGCTCGGGGAAGGAGCTAAGGGATGCAGGCTTAGAGGAAGACCTCGTTATCATCAAGAGTCCGTCAGGGAGACACACGCTTGGCCGTCGTTACGTGCCCATCGGTACAGTTCCAGCTTATCCCTCGTTGGGTGATAGATCTTCGCCCAGGAAGAGCAACACGTCTGCAGTAGCCAAGTGCGTATTCCCTTTTCTTTCTCGATATATGTGCCTGCCTGATACGTTTCATGTTAGAGCCAGTCAAGCTGGAAGGTCTGGGAAGGGTCGCAGTACTTTATCTGCTGATGACGAGTACGTGTATCTACTGTTCGTTATTTACCACCACCTCATCACACTCCCCACACAGTCCTTTGGTGTGGCGGCTTTTGGAATAGATGGAAGGTCTGGGACTTCATCTGCTGTTGACGAGTACGTGTATCTACTGTTCGTTATTTACCACCACCTCATCACACTCCCCACACAGTCCTTTTGGTCTGGCGGCTTTTGGATAGATCCTGATTTAAATGACCCATTCCCAGAGGCATTAGATTCGTCAGAGGATGAGTATGATAGCGATGGCAGTAGTGAAACGGGGGTTAGCGTGCTGGGACGGATCTCAAGCCAAGCGAACGAGGAGAGTGTCGGCTGGAGGCCAAAATTAGCGAAGACGAGCACGAGGCTGAGGCCACTGAGTTTCAGGAGTAGATTAAGAATAGCATCGAGTTCCATATACATACGCGCACTCATGGACATGGTTTCGATGGGGGTTTTGGGCCCAAATACCTGGGTTCTGGAACGGTGGCCTTGACCCGAGAATCGCTCAATGCTCAGGGTTGGGCCTGGTTGGGCATATGATTTTTTCAAGTCTGTTACCATATGATCTTTTTTTTTTTAACCCCAAGCGCGGAGCAGTTGGCGCCCGTCCATATGATACACAGGGATCAACTTCGCGAAGATCACTGATGAGAATCTACACGGTCATGTGGTGGTAAAATGAACCGCGACGCGACGGCATCAGGCTGCCCTATCTGAATCATCTATGTCGAAGTGAAAGGCCAAGTTCACCCACTTGGATTCGTCTCATGCCACAAGGTACACAGCCAGTATATCTCTCTTCTATTTCCGTTGTACAGAGCATTAAAGGCCTACCACAGCGTTTTTACAGTCGATGAGCAAGATGGGTCGTATCAACCACAGCCATCGGACGCGCATACAATCGTCAAGATGTCTACTTAGCTTAAGATTGCATGCGTGTCGCGAGCATGCATGTCTCCTCCGGGCTCTGGTATCAGCTGGTATCACGACCGCCATCGGACGCGCATCCATCGTCAAGATGTCTTGTTCGCCTCATGAATGGACGCGTGTTGCGCGCACTCGTGTCTCCTCCCTTCCATATGCTCTCATCGGCCGGCCGTGCCCCTTGGACCTTTTCACGGATAGTAAACGACCCCAAATGGACGTTCCTGCCCCCATCCTTTGTCTACACTCCCACTCAGACGTGAAACCGACTCTCTGAAAGCATTGAATACCCAGAATGTCCGCTCAACCAACGTCCGTCAAGGTGTGTGCTTTCGAGGTGTATTCAGGGTCCGATACTTACAGCGCGTACAGCTGTCATGGACGCCTTCCTAGAGAGCAATCGGCTCCTCCCCTACTCTGAAAAAATTGGTGTGTAGGCACTCGCGACGACGCGCATGTAACTAAATGGTCTTGACAGCGTCCCTTGAAGGCAGCGTTCAAGTTCTCCACGGGGAGAACTTGAAGACTTGGAAAAAAGGGGACTTCGCTCGATCGCAGAAGTTGACCTATTCGCACATTTCGAGGAAGGTCAACATCATGAAACAACGGTTGGCTGGTATTGAAGGCGCCATGGCGCAAGTGAGGTCTGAGGAGAGAGGTTCATCTCTATCTCCTGTGCCAGAGGACTCCGAGTCCGCGGCTCCTTCCTCGCTCAACCAAGCCGCTGCCCCCTCAAGCCGGAGGAGTCAGCTCCACTCCTCCCCCGTCAACACTGACCGCCACCCGGACAACGAGGCGACTGCGACTTCTGAGGTCGTCAGTTCCGCCTCTCCCCCCTCGCTCAACCAAGCCACTGCGCTCCCTGAAGCCGGAGGCGTCGGCTCTACTCCTCCCCCCGTCAACGAGACCTCTGCGGCTCTCCCTCCGGTCAGCGAGCCCACTGCACCTCCTGGAGCCGTCAACACTGCAGTTCCGCCGGTCGAAGAGGCCACCGCCACCCCTCCGGTCAACGAGGTCACTGCGCCCTCTCGAGTGGTGGATCCCGCTTCTCCTCCAGTCAACGAGGTCACTGCTCCCTCTGAGGTCGTCGATCCCGCTTCTCCTCCAGTCAACGAGGTCACTGCTCCCTCTGAAGTCGTCGATCCCGCTTCTCCTCCAGTCATCAACGCGGTCGTTCCTCCGGTCCCTGTGCCCGCTAACGTTGTAGAGGCCGTCATCCCGCCGACCGCTCCGACCGCTGCGCCTGTTGGAGTAGTTGATGCGGCGCTTCCCCTGTCACCGAGACCTCCGCACCTCTTACTCCAAATGTCGTTCCCACCACAACTGGTGTCATCAAGCCTGAGGCACAGGAGGTTGTACTTCCTCCTGCATCTTCCTTTGTTCCCCAGTCGGTCAAGGTTCGTGTGATACCCGTTCATGACTACAATATGAGCTAACGTACATTCAAGCTCCTTTGACTCGTGTGAAGCCAGAGGCACAGGAGGTTGCCGTTCCTCTCCCTGAACGCCCCGTGCCCGTACGTCCAGCCCAACAAGGTATGTGTCCATCTCTCTACACACCATTTCTCTGAGTAAGAGCTGACGTTGTCCCAAGATCCTATGCAGCCTGTCAAACCCGAGGCACAGGAGGCCGCTCTTCCTCCTCCCGAGTGGCGCGCCGCCCATCGCTACAGCCCAGCAAGGTACGCCTCCGGATCCGTAAACACTGTTCATTCAATTGGAACTCACGATCATACAAAATTCATAGTACATATCAAGCCCAAGGTGGAGGCTGCCGATCGTCTCCCTCCTAAAGGTTCAAACAAGCGAAAGCCGGATGCTGACTTGGAGGTCATTGTGATCTCGAGTGACTCCGATACCCCAGGGCCTGTGAAGCCCACCGTAAAACGTACGTGTTCTGAAGTTATGTGCATCTCAGTTGTACCTTGACGGCTAATACGAACCTTCTTCTCTAGGCGCCAAACGAACGGGGCCCAAGGCCGGTGCAAAAGGCAAGGGAAAATCGAAAATGAAGCCAGAGGACGAGGGCATGCGGTTGATCGATGACGCCGATTTCCAATTACTTCGCGAGGGATCAGAACCTGAGTCGGTGCCTCAGATCCTTACGAAGGCGGAGCTCGCGGAGGAGGACAATAAATTTGCACGTGAGTTGTCCGTCCACGCTTCGTCCAAAAAAAGAGTTATTGACAATGTCCTTCCTCACAGTGGCCGGCGAGAATTCTATGCACAACTTCATCACTCACAATCTCATGCTATCTGGTCGGATCCGTAGCAAGGCCCGGAAGGTCCAGGAGTACCTGCCGGAGTCTGCCACGACATCTCGCATCCTGGCCATGTCTATGTTTCTCTTGGACAACGGCACCGGTCAGACAAAGTGCGCGTATCACAGCGTCCTCGATCACCAGTGCCTCGTCAACGACCA